>OY744481.1:344216012-344406528 GCA_963556165.1 Tipula helvola | reverse complement strand
CGACTGGACAATAGCCCACAAATTTAGAGCTTTAAAAATCAAAAATCTGCAATTATGCTCCGATTTCGATGATTGATACCTCTATCAATAGGTGTTGAGACCTGTAATTGTGATGCCAAAGGGTATTTAGGTCGCTCGAGTATTTCTACACATTTTGCGAAAAATTTAATTTTATTGAAAATCGACTGGACAATAGCCCACAAATTTAGAGCTTTAAAAATCAAAATCTGCAATTATGCTCCGATTTCGATGATTGATACCTCTATCAATAGGTGTTGAGACCTGTAATTGTGATGCCAAAGGGTATTTATGTCGCTCGAGTATTTCTACACATTTTGTCAAAAATTTAATTTTATTGAAAATCGACTGGACAATAGCCCACAAATTTAGAGCTTTAAAAATCAAAAATCTGCAATTATGCTCCGATTTCGATGATTGATACCTATATCAATAGGTGTTGAGACCTGTAATTGTGATGCCAAAGGGTATTTAGGTCGCTCGAGTATTTCTACACATTTTGTCAAAAATTTAATTTTATTGAAAATCGACTGGACAATAGCCCACAAATTTAGAGCTTTAAAAATCAAAAATCTGCAATTATGCTCCGATTTCGATGATTGATACCTCTATCAATAGGTGTTGAGACCTGTAATTGTGATGCCAAAGGGTATTTAGGTCGCTCGAGTATTTCTACACATTTTGCGAAAAATTTAATTTTATTGAAAATCGACTGGACAATAGCCCACAAATTTAAAGCTTTAAAAATCAAAAATCTGCAATTATGCTCCGATTTCGATGATTGATACCTCTATCAATAGGTGTTGAGACCTGTAATTGTGATGCCAAAGGGTATTTAGGTCGCTCGAGTATTTCTACAAATTTTGTGAAAAATTTAATTTTATTAAAAATCGACTGGCAATAGCCCACAAATTTAGAGCTTTAAAAATAAAAAATCTGCAATTATGCTCCGATTTCGATGATTGATACCTCTATCAATAGGTGTTGAGACCTGTAATTGTGATGCCAAAGGGTATTTAGTTCGCTCGAGTATTTCTACAAATTTTGTGAAAAATTTAATTTTATTAAAAATCGACTGGACAATAGCCCACAAATTTAGAGCTTTAAAAATCAAAAATCTGCAATTATGCTCCGATTTCGATGATTGATACCTCTATCAATAGGTGTTGAGACCTGTAATTGTGATGCCAAAGGGTATTTAGTTCGCTCGAGTATTTCTACACATTTTGTCAAAAATTTAATTTTATTGAAAATCGACTGGACAATAGCCCACAAATTTAGAGCTTTAAAAATCAAAAATCTGCAATTATGCTCCGATTTCGATGATTGATACCTCTATCAATAGGTGTTGAGACCTGTAATTGTGATGCCAAAGGGTATTTAGGTCGCTCGAGTATTTCTGCATATTTTGTCAAAAATTTAATTTTATTGAAAATCGACTGGACAATAGCCCACACATTTAGAGCTTTAAAAATAAAAAATCTGCAATTATGCTCCGATTTCGATGATTGATACCTCTATCAATAGGTGTTGAGACCTGTAATTGTGATGCCAAAGGGTATTTAGGTCGCTCGAGTATTTCTACACATTTTGTCAAAAATTTAATTTTATTGAAAATCGACTGGACAATAGCCCACAAATTTAGAGCTTTAAAAATCAAAAATCTGCAATTATGCTCCGATTTCGATGATTGATACCTCTATCAATAGGTGTTGAGACCTGTAATTGTGATGCCAAAGGGTATTTAGGTCGCTCGAGTATTTCTGCATATTTTGTCAAAAATTTAATTTTATTGAAAATCGACTGGACAATAGCCCACACATTTAGAGCTTTAAAAATAAAAAATCTGCAATTATGCTCCGATTTCGATGATTGATACCTCTATCAATAGGTGTTGAGACCTGTAATTGTGATGCCAAAGGGTATTTAGTTCGCTCGAGTATTTCTACACATTTTGTCAAAAATTTAATTTTATTGAAAATCGACTGGACAATAGCCACAAATTTAGAGCTTTAAAAATCAAAAATCTGCAATTATGCTCCGATTTCGATGATTGATACCTCTATCAATAGGTGTTGAGACCTGTAATTGTGATGCCAAAGGGTATTTAGGTCGCTCGAGTATTTCTGCATATTTTGTCAAAAATTTAATTTTATTGAAAATCGACTGGACAATAGCCCACACATTTAGAGCTTTAAAAATAAAAAATCTGCAATTATGCTCCGATTTCGATGATTGATACCTCTATCAATAGGTGTTGAGACCTGTAATTGTGATGCCAAAGGGTATTTAGGTCGCTCGAGTATTTCTACACATTTTGCGAAAATTTAATTTTATTGAAAATCGACTGGACAATAGCCCACAAATTTAGAGCTTTAAAAATCAAAAATCTGCAATTATGCTCCGATTTCGATGATTGATACCTCTATCAATAGGTGTTGAGACCTGTAATTGTGATGCCAAAGGGTATTTATGTCGCTCGAGTATTTCTACACATTTTGTCAAAAATTTAATTTTATTGAAAATCGACTGGACAATAGCCCACAAATTTAGAGCTTTAAAAATCAAAAATCTGCAATTATGCTCCGATTTTCGATGATTGATACCTATATCAATAGGTGTTGAGACCTGTAATTGTGATGCCAAAGGGTATTTAGGTCGCTCGAGTATTTCTACACATTTTGTCAAAAATTTAATTTTATTGAAAATCGACTGGACAATAGCCCACAAATTTAGAGCTTTAAAAATCAAAAATCTGCAATTATGCTCCGATTTCGATGATTGATACCTCTATCAATAGGTGTTGAGACCTGTAATTGTGATGCCAAAGGGTATTTAGGTCGCTCGAGTATTTCTACACATTTTGCGAAAAATTTAATTTTATTGAAAATCGACTGGACAATAGCCCACAAATTTAAAGCTTTAAAATCAAAAATCTGCAATTATGCTCCGATTTCGATGATTGATACCTCTATCAATAGGTGTTGAGACCTGTAATTGTGATGCCAAAGGGTATTTAGGTCGCTCGAGTATTTCTACAAATTTTGTGAAAAATTTAATTTTATTAAAAATCGACTGGCAATAGCCCACAAATTTAGAGCTTTAAAAATAAAAAATCTGCAATTATGCTCCGATTTCGATGATTGATACCTCTATCAATAGGTGTTGAGACCTGTAATTGTGATGCCAAAGGGTATTTAGTTCGCTCGAGTATTTCTACAAATTTTGTGAAAAATTTAATTTTATTAAAAATCGACTGGACAATAGCCCACAAATTTAGAGCTTTAAAAATCAAAAATCTGCAATTATGCTCCGATTTCGATGATTGATACCTCTATCAATAGGTGTTGAGACCTGTAATTGTGATGCCAAAGGGTATTTAGTTCGCTCGAGTATTTCTACACATTTTGTCAAAAATTTAATTTTATTGAAAATCGACTGGACAATAGCCCACAAATTTAGAGCTTTAAAAATCAAAAATCTGCAATTATGCTCCGATTTCGATGATTGATACCTCTATCAATAGGTGTTGAGACCTGTAATTGTGATGCCAAAGGGTATTTAGGTCGCTCGAGTATTTCTGCATATTTTGTCAAAAATTTAATTTTATTGAAAATCGACTGGACAATAGCCCACACATTTAGAGCTTTAAAAATAAAAAATCTGCAATTATGCTCCGATTTCGATGATTGATACCTCTATCAATAGGTGTTGAGACCTGTAATTGTGATGCCAAAGGGTATTTAGGTCGCTCGAGTATTTCTACACATTTTGTCAAAAATTTAATTTTATTGAAAATCGACTGGACAATAGCCCACAAATTTAGAGCTTTAAAAATCAAAAATCTGCAATTATGCTCCGATTTCGATGATTGATACCTCTATCAATAGGTGTTGAGACCTGTAATTGTGATGCCAAAGGGTATTTAGGTCGCTCGAGTATTTCTGCATATTTTGTCAAAAATTTAATTTTATTGAAAATCGACTGGACAATAGCCCACACATTTAGAGCTTTAAAAATAAAAAATCTGCAATTATGCTCCGATTTCGATGATTGATACCTCTATCAATAGGTGTTGAGACCTGTAATTGTGATGCCAAAGGGTATTTAGTTCGCTCGAGTATTTCTACACATTTTGTCAAAAATTTAATTTTATTGAAAATCGACTGGACAATAGCCCACAAATTTAGAGCTTTAAAAATCAAAAATCTGCAATTATGCTCCGATTTCGATGATTGATACCTCTATCAATAGGTGTTGAGACCTGTAATTGTGATGCCAAAGGGTATTTAGGTCGCTCGAGTATTTCTGCATATTTTGTCAAAAATTTAATTTTATTGAAAATCGACTGGACAATAGCCCACACATTTAGAGCTTTAAAAATCAAAAATCTGCAATTATGCTCCGATTTCGATGATTGATACCTCTATCAATAGGTGTTGAGACCTGTAATTGTGATGCCAAAGGGTATTTATGTCGCTCGAGTATTTCTACACATTTTGTCAAAAATTTAATTTTATTGAAAATCGACTGGACAATAGCCCACAAATTTAGAGCTTTAAAAATCAAAAATCTGCAATTATGCTCCGATTTCGATGATTGATACCTATATCAATAGGTGTTGAGACCTGTAATTGTGATGCCAAAGGGTATTTAGGTCGCTCGAGTATTTCTACACATTTTGTCAAAAATTTAATTTTATTGAAAATCGACTGGACAATAGCCCACAAATTTAGAGCTTTAAAAATCAAAAATCTGCAATTATGCTCCGATTTCGATGATTGATACCTCTATCAATAGGTGTTGAGACCTGTAATTGTGATGCCAAAGGGTATTTAGGTCGCTCGAGTATTTCTACACATTTTGCGAAAAATTTAATTTTATTGAAAATCGACTGGACAATAGCCCACAAATTTAAAGCTTTAAAAATCAAAAATCTGCAATTATGCTCCGATTTCGATGATTGATACCTCTATCAATAGGTGTTGAGACCTGTAATTGTGATGCCAAAGGGTATTTAGGTCGCTCGAGTATTTCTACAAATTTTGTGAAAAATTTAATTTTATTAAAAATCGACTGGCAATAGCCCACAAATTTAGAGCTTTAAAAATAAAAAATCTGCAATTATGCTCCGATTTCGATGATTGATACCTCTATCAATAGGTGTTGAGACCTGTAATTGTGATGCCAAAGGGTATTTAGTTCGCTCGAGTATTTCTACAAATTTTGTGAAAAATTTAATTTTATTAAAAATCGACTGGACAATAGCCCACAAATTTAGAGCTTTAAAAATCAAAAATCTGCAATTATGCTCCGATTTCGATGATTGATACCTCTATCAATAGGTGTTGAGACCTGTAATTGTGATGCCAAAGGGTATTTAGTTCGCTCGAGTATTTCTACACATTTTGTCAAAAATTTAATTTTATTGAAAATCGACTGGACAATAGCCCACAAATTTAGAGCTTTAAAAATCAAAAATCTGCAATTATGCTCCGATTTCGATGATTGATACCTCTATCAATAGGTGTTGAGACCTGTAATTGTGATGCCAAAGGGTATTTAGGTCGCTCGAGTATTTCTGCATATTTTGTCAAAAATTTAATTTTATTGAAAATCGACTGGACAATAGCCCACACATTTAGAGCTTTAAAAATAAAAAATCTGCAATTATGCTCCGATTTCGATGATTGATACCTCTATCAATAGGTGTTGAGACCTGTAATTGTGATGCCAAAGGGTATTTAGGTCGCTCGAGTATTTCTACACATTTTGTCAAAAATTTAATTTTATTGAAAATCGACTGGACAATAGCCCACAAATTTAGAGCTTTAAAAATCAAAAATCTGCAATTATGCTCCGATTTCGATGATTGATACCTCTATCAATAGGTGTTGAGACCTGTAATTGTGATGCCAAAGGGTATTTAGGTCGCTCGAGTATTTCTGCATATTTTGTCAAAAATTTAATTTTATTGAAAATCGACTGGACAATAGCCCACACATTTAGAGCTTTAAAAATAAAAAATCTGCAATTATGCTCCGATTTCGATGATTGATACCTCTATCAATAGGTGTTGAGACCTGTAATTGTGATGCCAAAGGGTATTTAGTTCGCTCGAGTATTTCTACACATTTTGTCAAAAATTTAATTTTATTGAAAATCGACTGGACAATAGCCCACAAATTTAGAGCTTTAAAAATCAAAAATCTGCAATTATGCTCCGATTTCGATGATTGATACCTCTATCAATAGGTGTTGAGACCTGTAATTGTGATGCCAAAGGGTATTTAGGTCGCTCGAGTATTTCTGCATATTTTGTCAAAAATTTAATTTTATTGAAAATCGACTGGACAATAGCCCACACATTTAGAGCTTTAAAAATAAAAAATCTGCAATTATGCTCCGATTTCGATGATTGATACCTCTATCAATAGGTGTTGAGACCTGTAATTGTGATGCCAAAGGGTATTTAGGTCGCTCGAGTATTTCTGCATATTTTGTCAAAAATTTAATTTTATTGAAAATCGACTGGACAATAGCCCACACATTTAGAGCTTTAAAAATCAAAAATCTGCAATTATGCTCCGATTTCGATGATTGATACCTCTATCAATAGGTGTTGAGACCTGTAATTGTGATGCCAAAGGGTATTTAGGTCGCTCGAGTATTTCTACACATTTTGCGAAAAATTTAATTTTATTGAAAATCGACTGGACAATAGCCCACAAATTTAGAGCTTTAAAAATCAAAAATCTGCAATTATGCTCCGATTTCGATGATTGATACCTCTATCAATAGGTGTTGAGACCTGTAATTGTGATGCCAAAGGGTATTTATGTCGCTCGAGTATTTCTACACATTTTGTCAAAAATTTAATTTTATTGAAAATCGACTGGACAATAGCCCACAAATTTAGAGCTTTAAAAATCAAAAATCTGCAATTATGCTCCGATTTCGATGATTGATACCTATATCAATAGGTGTTGAGACCTGTAATTGTGATGCCAAAGGGTATTTAGGTCGCTCGAGTATTTCTACACATTTTGTCAAAAATTTAATTTTATTGAAAATCGACTGGACAATAGCCCACAAATTTAGAGCTTTAAAAATCAAAAATCTGCAATTATGCTCCGATTTCGATGATTGATACCTCTATCAATAGGTGTTGAGACCTGTAATTGTGATGCCAAAGGGTATTTAGGTCGCTCGAGTATTTCTACACATTTTGCGAAAAATTTAATTTTATTGAAAATCGACTGGACAATAGCCCACAAATTTAAAGCTTTAAAAATCAAAAATCTGCAATTATGCTCCGATTTCGATGATTGATACCTCTATCAATAGGTGTTGAGACCTGTAATTGTGATGCCAAAGGGTATTTAGGTCGCTCGAGTATTTCTACAAATTTTGTGAAAAATTTAATTTTATTAAAAATCGACTGGCAATAGCCCACAAATTTAGAGCTTTAAAAATAAAAAATCTGCAATTATGCTCCGATTTCGATGATTGATACCTCTATCAATAGGTGTTGAGACCTGTAATTGTGATGCCAAAGGGTATTTAGTTCGCTCGAGTATTTCTACAAATTTTGTGAAAAATTTAATTTTATTAAAAATCGACTGGACAATAGCCCACAAATTTAGAGCTTTAAAAATCAAAAATCTGCAATTATGCTCCGATTTCGATGATTGATACCTCTATCAATAGGTGTTGAGACCTGTAATTGTGATGCCAAAGGGTATTTAGTTCGCTCGAGTATTTCTACACATTTTGTCAAAAATTTAATTTTATTGAAAATCGACTGGACAATAGCCCACAAATTTAGAGCTTTAAAAATCAAAAATCTGCAATTATGCTCCGATTTCGATGATTGATACCTCTATCAATAGGTGTTGAGACCTGTAATTGTGATGCCAAAGGGTATTTAGGTCGCTCGAGTATTTCTGCATATTTTGTCAAAAATTTAATTTTATTGAAAATCGACTGGACAATAGCCCACACATTTAGAGCTTTAAAAATAAAAAATCTGCAATTATGCTCCGATTTCGATGATTGATACCTCTATCAATAGGTGTTGAGACCTGTAATTGTGATGCCAAAGGGTATTTAGGTCGCTCGAGTATTTCTACACATTTTGTCAAAAATTTAATTTTATTGAAAATCGACTGGACAATAGCCCACAAATTTAGAGCTTTAAAAATCAAAAATCTGCAATTATGCTCCGATTTCGATGATTGATACCTCTATCAATAGGTGTTGAGACCTGTAATTGTGATGCCAAAGGGTATTTAGGTCGCTCGAGTATTTCTGCATATTTTGTCAAAAATTTAATTTTATTGAAAATCGACTGGACAATAGCCCACACATTTAGAGCTTTAAAAATAAAAAATCTGCAATTATGCTCCGATTTCGATGATTGATACCTCTATCAATAGGTGTTGAGACCTGTAATTGTGATGCCAAAGGGTATTTAGTTCGCTCGAGTATTTTTACACATTTTGTCAAAAATTTAATTTTATTGAAAATCGACTGGACAATAGCCCACAAATTTAGAGCTTTAAAAATCAAAAATCTGCAATTATGCTCCGATTTCGATGATTGATACCTCTATCAATAGGTGTTGAGACCTGTAATTGTGATGCCAAAGGGTATTTAGGTCGCTCGAGTATTTCTGCATATTTTGTCAAAAATTTAATTTTATTGAAAATCGACTGGACAATAGCCCACACATTTAGAGCTTTAAAAATAAAAAATCTGCAATTATGCTCCGATTTCGATGATTGATACCTCTATCAATAGGTGTTGAGACCTGTAATTGTGATGCCAAAGGGTATTTAGGTCGCTCGAGTATTTCTGCATATTTTGTCAAAAATTTAATTTTATTGAAAATCGACTGGACAATAGCCCACACATTTAGAGCTTTAAAAATCAAAAATCTGCAATTATGCTCCGATTTCGATGATTGATACCTCTATCAATAGGTGTTGAGACCTGTAATTGTGATGCCAAAGGGTATTTAGGTCGCTCGAGTATTTCTACACATTTTGCGAAAAATTTAATTTTATTGAAAATCGACTGGACAATAGCCCACAAATTTAGAGCTTTAAAAATCAAAAATCTGCAATTATGCTCCGATTTCGATGATTGATACCTCTATCAATAGGTGTTGAGACCTGTAATTGTGATGCCAAAGGGTATTTATGTCGCTCGAGTATTTCTACACATTTTGTCAAAAATTTAATTTTATTGAAAATCGACTGGACAATAGCCCACAAATTTAGAGCTTTAAAAATAAAAAATCTGCAATTATGCTCCGATTTCGATGATTGATACCTCTATCAATAGGTGTTGAGACCTGTAATTGTGATGCCAAAGGGTATTTAGTTCGCTCGAGTATTTCTACAAATTTTGTGAAAAATTTAATTTTATTAAAAATCGACTGGACAATAGCCCACAAATTTAGAGCTTTAAAAATCAAAAATCTGCAATTATGCTCCGATTTCGATGATTGATACCTCTATCAATAGGTGTTGAGACCTGTAATTGTGATGCCAAAGGGTATTTAGTTCGCTCGAGTATTTCTACACATTTTGTCAAAAATTTAATTTTATTGAAAATCGACTGGACAATAGCCCACAAATTTAGAGCTTTAAAAATCAAAAATCTGCAATTATGCTCCGATTTCGATGATTGATACCTCTATCAATAGGTGTTGAGACCTGTAATTGTGATGCCAAAGGGTATTTAGGTCGCTCGAGTATTTCTACACATTTTGCGAAAAATTTAATTTTATTGAAAATCGACT
Organism: Tipula helvola; assembly: GCA_963556165.1. NCBI lineage: Eukaryota > Metazoa > Arthropoda > Insecta > Diptera > Tipulidae > Tipula > Tipula helvola. The sequence continues at coordinate 344,396,702 of OY744481.1, read as the reverse complement.
GGACAATAGCTCACAAATTTAGAGCTTTAAAAATCAAAAATCTGCAATTATGCTCCGATTTCGATGATTGATACCTCTATCAATAGGTGTTGAGACCTGTAATTGTGATGCCAAAGGGTATTTAGGTCGCTCGAGTATTTCTACACATTTTGTCAAAAATTTAATTTTATTGAAAATCGACTGGACAATAGCCCACAAATTTAGAGCTTTAAAAATCAAAAATCTGCAATTATGCTCCGATTTCGATGATTGATACCTATATCAATAGGTGTTGAGACCTGTAATTGTGATGCCAAAGGGTATTTAGGTCGCTCGAGTATTTCTACACATTTTGTCAAAAATTTAATTTTATTGAAAATCGACTGGACAATAGCCCACAAATTTAGAGCTTTAAAAATCAAAAATCTGCAATTATGCTCCGATTTCGATGATTGATACCTCTATCAATAGGTGTTGAGACCTGTAATTGTGATGCCAAAGGGTATTTAGGTCGCTCGAGTATTTCTACACATTTTGCGAAAAATTTAATTTTATTGAAAATCGACTGGACAATAGCCCACAAATTTAAAGCTTTAAAAATCAAAAATCTGCAATTATGCTCCGATTTCGATGATTGATACCTCTATCAATAGGTGTTGAGACCTGTAATTGTGATGCCAAAGGGTATTTAGGTCGCTCGAGTATTTCTACAAATTTTGTGAAAAATTTAATTTTATTAAAAATCGACTGGCAATAGCCCACAAATTTAGAGCTTTAAAAATAAAAAATCTGCAATTATGCTCCGATTTCGATGATTGATACCTCTATCAATAGGTGTTGAGACCTGTAATTGTGATGCCCAAGGGTATTTAGTTCGCTCGAGTATTTCTACAAATTTTGTGAAAAATTTAATTTTATTAAAAATCGACTGGACAATAGCCCACAAATTTAGAGCTTTAAAAATCAAAAATCTGCAATTATGCTCCGATTTCGATGATTGATACCTCTATCAATAGGTGTTGAGACCTGTAATTGTGATGCCAAAGGGTATTTAGTTCGCTCGAGTATTTCTACAAATTTTGTGGAAAATTTAATTTTATTAAAAATCGACTGGACAATAGCCCACAAATTTAGAGCTTTAAAAATCAAAAATCTGCAATTATGCTCCGATTTCGATGATTGATACCTCTATCAATAGGTGTTGAGACCTGTAATTGTGATGCCAAAGGGTATTTAGGTCGCTCGAGTATTTCTACACATTTTGCGAAAAATTTAATTTTATTGAAAATCGACTGGACAATAGCCCACAAATTTAGAGCTTTAAAAATCAAAAATCTGCAATTATGCTCCGATTTCGATGATTGATACCTCTATCAATAGGTGTTGAGACCTGTAATTGTGATGCCAAAGGGTATTTAGGTCGCTCGAGTATTTCTACACATTTTGCGAAAAATTTAATTTTATTGAAAATCGACTGGACAATAGCCCACAAATTTAGAGCTTTAAAAATCAAAAATCTGCAATTATGCTCCGATTTCGATGATTGATACCTCTATCAATAGGTGTTGAGACCTGTAATTGTGATGCCAAAGGGTATTTAGGTCGCTCGAGTATTTCTACACATTTTGTGGAAAATTTAATTTTATTGAAAATCGACTGGGCAATAGCCCACAAATTTAGAGCTTTAAAAATCAAAAATCTGCAATTATGCTCCGATTTCGATGATTGATACCTCTATCAATAGGTGTTGAGACCTGTAATTGTGATGCCAAAGGGTATTTAGGTCGCTCGAGTATTTCTACACATTTTGTCAAAAATTTAATTTTATTGAAAATCGACTGGACAATAGCCCACAAATTTAGAGCTTTTAAAATCAAAAATCTGCAATTATGCTCCGATTTCGATGATTGATACCTATATCAATAGGTGTTGAGACCTGTAATTGTGATGCCAAAGAGTATTTAGGTCGCTCGAGTATTTATACAAATTTTGTGGAAAATCTAATTTTGTTGAAAATCGACTGGACAATAGCCCACAAATTTAGAGCTTTAAAAATAAAAAATCTGCAATTATGCTCCGATTTCGATGATTGATACCTCTATCAATAGGTGTTGAGACCTGTAATTGTGATGCCAAAGAGTATTTAGGTCGCACGAGTATTTCTACAAATTTTGTGGAAAATTTAATTTTGTTGAAAATCGACTGGACAATAGCCCACAAATTTAGAGCTTTTAAAATCAAAAATCTGCAATTATGCTCCGATTTCGATGATTGATACCTCTATCAATAGGTGTTGAGACCTGTAATTGTGATGCCAAAGAGTATTTAGGTCGCTCGAGTATTTCTACAAATTTTGTGGAAAATTTAATTTTGTTGAAAATCGACTGGACAATAGCCCACAAATTTAGAGCTTTAAAAATCAAAAATCTGCAATTATGCTCCGATTTCGATGATTGATACCTCTATCAATAGGTGTTGAGACCTGTAATTGTGATGCCAAAGAGTATTTAGGTCGCACGAGTATTTCTACAAATTTTGTGGAAAATTTAATTTTATTAAAAATCGACTGGACAATAGCCCACAAATTTAGAGCTTTAAAAATAAAAAATCTGCAATTATGCTCCGATTTCGATGATTGATACCTATATCAATAGGTGTTGAGACCTGTAATTGTGATGCCAAAGAGTATTTAGGTCGCTCGAGTATTTCTACAAATTTTGTGGAAAATTTAATTTTGTTGAAAATCGACTGGACAATAGCCCACAAATTTAGAGCTTTAAAAATCAAAAATCTGCAATTATGCTCCGATTTCGATGATTGATACCTCTATCAATAGGTGTTGAGACCTGTAATTGTGATGCCAAAGGGTATTTAGGTCGCTCGAGTATTTCTACACATTTTGCGAAAAATTTAATTTTATTGAAAATCGACTGGACAATAGCCCACAAATTTAGAGCTTTAAAAATAAAAAATCTGCAATTATGCTCCGATTTCGATGATTGATACCTCTATCAATAGGTGTTGAGACCTGTAATTGTGATGCCAAAGGGTATTTAGGTCGCTCGAGTATTTCTACACATTTTGCGAAAAATTTAATTTTATTGAAAATCGACTGGACAATAGCCCACAAATTTAGAGCTTTAAAAATCAAAAATCTGCAATTATGCTCCGATTTCGATGATTGATACCTCTATCAATAGGTGTTGAGACCTGTAATTGTGATGCCAAAGGGTATTTAGGTCGCTCGAGTATTTCTACACATTTTGTGGAAAATTTAATTTTATTGAAAATCGACTGGGCAATAGCCCACAAATTTAGAGCTTTAAAAATCAAAAATCTGCAATTATGCTCCGATTTCGATGATTGATACCTCTATCAATAGGTGTTGAGACCTGTAATTGTGATGCCAAAGGGTATTTAGGTCGCTCGAGTATTTCTACACATTTTGTCAAAAATTTAATTTTATTGAAAATCGACAGGACAATAGCCCACAAATTTAGAGCTTTTAAAATCAAAAATCTGCAATTATGCTCCGATTTCGATGATTGATACCTATATCAATAGGTGTTGAGACCTGTAATTGTGATGCCAAAGAGTATTTAGGTCGCTCGAGTATTTCTACAAATTTTGTGGAAAATTTAATTTTGTTGAAAATCGACTGGACAATAGCCCACAAATTTAGAGCTTTAAAAATCAAAAATCTGCAATTATGCTCCGATTTCGATGATTGATACCTCTATCAATAGGTGTTGAGACCTGTAATTGTGATGCCAAAGAGTATTTAGGTCGCACGAGTATTTCTACAAATTTTGTGGAAAATTTAATTTTGTTGAAAATCGACTGGACAATAGCCCACAAATTTAGAGCTTTAAAAATCAAAAATCTGCAATTATGCTCCGATTTCGATGATTGATACCTCTATCAATAGGTGTTGAGACCTGTAATTGTGATGCCAAAGGGTATTTAGGTCGCTCGAGTATTTCTACACATTTTGCGAAAAATTTAATTTTATTGAAAATCGACTGGACAATAGCCCACAAATTTAGAGCTTTAAAAATAAAAAATCTGCAATTATGCTCCGATTTCGATGATTGATACCTCTATCAATAGGTGTTGAGACCTGTAATTGTGATGCCAAAGGGTATTTAGGTCGCTCGAGTATTTCTACACATTTTGTCAAAAATTTAATTTTATTGAAAATCGACTGGACAATAGCCCACAAATTTAGAGCTTTAAAAATAAAAAATCTGCAATTATGCTCCGATTTCGATGATTGATACCTCTATCAATAGGTGTTGAGACCTGTAATTGTGATGCCAAAGGGTATTTAGTTCGCTCGAGTATTTCTACAAATTTTGTGAAAAATTTAATTTTATTAAAAATCGACTGGACAATAGCCCACAAATTTAGAGCTTTAAAAATCAAAAATCTGCAATTATGCTCCGATTTCGATGATTGATACCTCTATCAATAGGTGTTGAGACCTGTAATTGTGATGCCAAAAGGTATTTAGTTCGCTCGAGTATTTGTACAAATTTTGTGAAAAATTTAATTTTATTAAAAATCGACTGGACAATAGCCCACAAATTTAGAGCTTTAAAAATCAAAAATCTGCAATTATGCTCCGATTTCGATGATTGATACCTCTATCAATAGGTGTTGAGACCTGTAATTGTGATGCCAAAGGGTATTTAGGTCGCTCGAGTATTTCTACACATTTTGCGAAAAATTTAATTTTATTGAAAATCGACTGGACAATAGCCCACAAATTTAGAGCTTTAAAAATCAAAAATCTGCAATTATGCTCCGATTTCGATGATTGATACCTCTATCAATAGGTGTTGAGACCTGTAATTGTGATGCCAAAGGGTATTTAGGTCGCTCGAGTATTTCTACACATTTTGCGAAAAATTTAATTTTATTGAAAATCGACTGGACAATAGCCCACAAATTTAGAGCTTTAAAAATAAAAAATCTGCAATTATGCTCCGATTTCGATGATTGATACCTCTATCAATAGGTGTTGAGACCTGTAATTGTGATGCCAAAGGGTATTTAGGTCGCTCGAGTATTTCTACACATTTTGTCAAAAATTTAATTTTATTGAAAATCGACTGGACAATAGCCCACAAATTTAGAGCTTTAAAAATAAAAAATCTGCAATTATGCTCCGATTTCGATGATTGATACCTCTATCAATAGGTGTTGAGACCTGTAATTGTGATGCCAAAGGGTATTTAGTTCGCTCGAGTATTTCTACAAATTTTGTGAAAAATTTAATTTTATTAAAAATCGACTGGACAATAGCCCACAAATTTAGAGCTTTAAAAATCAAAAATCTGCAATTATGCTCCGATTTCGATGATTGATACCTCTATCAATAGGTGTTGAGACCTGTAATTGTGATGCCAAAAGGTATTTAGTTCGCTCGAGTATTTGTACAAATTTTGTGAAAAATTTAATTTTATTAAAAATCGACTGGACAATAGCCCACAAATTTAGAGCTTTAAAAATCAAAAATCTGCAATTATGCTCCGATTTCGATGATTGATACCTCTATCAATAGGTGTTGAGACCTGTAATTGTGATGCCAAAGGGTATTTAGATCGCTCGAGTATTTCTACACATTTTGCGAAAAATTTAATTTTATTGAAAATCGACTGGACAATAGCCCACAAATTTAGAGCTTTAAAAATCAAAAATCTGCAATTATGCTCCGATTTCGATGATTGATACCTCTATCAATAGGTGTTGAGACCTGTAATTGTGATGCCAAAGGGTATTTAGGTCGCTCGAGTATTTCTACACATTTTGTGGAAAATTTAATTTTATTGAAAATCGACTGGACAATAGCCCACAAATTTAGAGCTTTAAAAATAAAAAATCTGCAATTATGCTCCGATTTCGATGATTGATACCTCTATCAATAGGTGTTGAGACCTGTAATTGTGATGCCAAAAGGTATTTAGTTCGCTCGAGTATTTGTACAAATTTTGTGAAAAATTTAATTTTATTAAAAATCGACTGGACAATAGCCCACAAATTTAGAGCTTTAAAAATCAAAAATCTGCAATTATGCTCCGATTTCGATGATTGATACCTCTATCAATAGGTGTTGAGACCTGTAATTGTGATGCCAAAGGGTATTTAGGTCGCTCGAGTATTTCTACACATTTTGCGAAAAATTTAATTTTATTGAAAATCGACTGGACAATAGCCCACAAATTTAGAGCTTTAAAAATCAAAAATCTGCAATTATGCTCCGATTTCGATGATTGATACCTCTATCAATAGGTGTTGAGACCTGTAATTGTGATGCCAAAGGGTATTTAGGTCGCTCGAGTATTTCTACACATTTTGTGGAAAATTTAATTTTATTGAAAATCGACTGGACAATAGCCCACAAATTTAGAGCTTTAAAAATAAAAAATCTGCAATTATGCTCCGATTTCGATGATTGATACCTCTATCAATAGGTGTTGAGACCTGTAATTGTGATGCCAAAGGGTATTTAGGTCGCTCGAGTATTTCTACACATTTTGTGGAAAATTTAATTTTATTGAAAATCGACTGGGCAATAGCCCACAAATTTAGAGCTTTAAAAATCAAAAATCTGCAATTATGCTCCGATTTCGATGATTGATACCTCTATCAATAGGTGTTGAGACCTGTAATTGTGATGCCAAAGGGTATTTAGGTCGCTCGAGTATTTCTGCATATTTTGTCAAAAATTTAATTTTATTGAAAATCGACTGGACAATAGCCCACAAATTTAGAGCTTTTAAAATCAAAAATCTGCAATTATGCTCCGATTTCGATGATTGATACCTATATCAATAGGTGTTGAGACCTGTAATTGTGATGCCAAAGGGTATTTAGGTCGCTCGAGTATTTCTACACATTTTGCGAAAAATTTAATTTTATTGAAAATCGACTGGACAATAGCCCACAAATTTAGAGCTTTAAAAATCAAAAATCTGCAATTATGCTCCGATTTCGATGATTGATACCTCTATCAATAGGTGTTGAGACCTGTAATTGTGATGCCAAAGGGTATTTAGGTCGCTCGAGTATTTCTACACATTTTGCGAAAAATTTAATTTTATTGAAAATCGACTGGACAATAGCCCACAAATTTAGAGCTTTAAAAATCAAAAATCTGCAATTATGCTCCGATTTCGATGATTGATACCTCTATCAATAGGTGTTGAGACCTGTAATTGTGATGCCAAAGGGTATTTAGGTCGCTCGAGTATTTCTACAAATTTTGTGGAAAATTTAATTTTATTGAAAATCGACTGGACAATAGCCCACAAATTTAGAGCTTTAAAAATAAAAAATCTGCAATTATGCTCCGATTTCGATGATTGATACCTCTATCAATAGGTGTTGAGACCTGTAATTGTGATGCCAAAAGGTATTTAGTTCGCTCGAGTATTTGTACAAATTTTGTGAAAAATTTAATTTTATTAAAAATCGACTGGACAATAGCCCACAAATTTAGAGCTTTAAAAATCAAAAATCTGCAATTATGCTCCGATTTCGATGATTGATACCTCTATCAATAGGTGTTGAGACCTGTAATTGTGATGCCAAAGGGTATTTAGGTCGCTCGAGTATTTCTACACATTTTGCGAAAAATTTAATTTTATTGAAAATCGACTGGACAATAGCCCACAAATTTAGAGCTTTAAAAATCAAAAATCTGCAATTATGCTCCGATTTCGATGATTGATACCTCTATCAATAGGTGTTGAGACCTGTAATTGTGATGCCAAAGGGTATTTAGGTCGCTCGAGTATTTCTACACATTTTGTGGAAAATTTAATTTTATTGAAAATCGACTGGACAATAGCCCACAAATTTAGAGCTTTAAAAATAAAAAATCTGCAATTATGCTCCGATTTCGATGATTGATACCTCTATCAATAGGTGTTGAGACCTGTAATTGTGATGCCAAAGGGTATTTAGGTCGCTCGAGTATTTCTACACATTTTGTGGAAAATTTAATTTTATTGAAAATCGACTGGGCAATAGCCCACAAATTTAGAGCTTTAAAAATCAAAAATCTGCAATTATGCTCCGATTTCGATGATTGATACCTCTATCAATAGGTGTTGAGACCTGTAATTGTGATGCCAAAGGGTATTTAGGTCGCTCGAGTATTTCTGCATATTTTGTCAAAAATTTAATTTTATTGAAAATCGACTGGACAATAGCCCACAAATTTAGAGCTTTTAAAATCAAAAATCTGCAATTATGCTCCGATTTCGATGATTGATACCTATATCAATAGGTGTTGAGACCTGTAATTGTGATGCCAAAGAGTATTTAGGTCGCTCGAGTATTTCTACAAATTTTGTGGAAAATTTAATTTTGTTGAAAATCGACTGGACAATAGCCCACAAATTTAGAGCTTTAAAAATCAAAAATCTGCAATTATGCTCCGATTTCGATGATTGATACCTCTATCAATAGGTGTTGAGACCTGTAATTGTGATGCCAAAGGGTATTTAGGTCGCTCGAGTATTTCTGCATATTTTGTCAAAAATTTAATTTTATTGAAAATCGACTGGACAATAGCCCACAAATTTAGAGCTTTTAAAATCAAAAATCTGCAATTATGCTCCGATTTCGATGATTGATACCTATATCAATAGGTGTTGAGACCTGTAATTGTGATGCCAAAGAGTATTTAGGTCGCTCGAGTATTTCTACAAATTTTGTGGAAAATTTAATTTTGTTGAAAATCGACTGGACAATAGCCCACAAATTTAGAGCTTTAAAAATCAAAAATCTGCAATTATGCTCCGATTTCGATGATTGATACCTCTATCAATAGGTGTTGAGACCTGTAATTGTGATGCCAAAGGGTATTTAGGTCGCTCGAGTATTTCTACACATTTTGCGAAAAATTTAATTTTATTGAAAATCGACTGGACAATAGCCCACAAATTTAGAGCTTTAAAAATCAAAAATCTGCAATTATGCTCCGATTTCGATGATTGATACCTCTATCAATAGGTGTTGAGACCTGTAATTGTGATGCCAAAGGGTATTTAGGTCGCTCGAGTATTTCTACACATTTTGTGGAAAATTTAATTTTATTGAAAATCGACTGGACAATAGCCCACAAATTTAGAGCTTTAAAAATCAAAAATCTGCAATTATGCTCCGATTTCGATGATTGATACCTCTATCAATAGGTGTTGAGACCTGTAATTGTGATGCCAAAGGGTATTTAGGTCGCTCGAGTATTTCTGCATATTTTGTCAAAAATTTAATTTTATTGAAAATCGACTGGACAATAGCCCACAAATTTAGAGCTTTTAAAATCAAAAATCTGCAATTATGCTCCGATTTCGATGATTGATACCTATATCAATAGGTGTTGAGACCTGTAATTGTGATGCCAAAGAGTATTTAGGTCGCTCGAGTATTTCTACAAATTTTGTGGAAAATTTAATTATATTGAAAATCGACTGGACAATAGCCCACAAATTTAGAGCTTTAAAAATCAAAAATCTGCAATTATGCTCCGATTTCGATGATTGATACCTATATCAATAGGTGTTGAGACCTGTAATTGTGATGCCAAAGAGTATTTAGGTCGCTCGAGTATTTCTACAAATTTTGTGGAAAATTTCATTTGGTTGAAAATCGACTGGACAATAGCCCACAAATTTAGAGCTTTAAAAATAAAAAATCTGCAATTATGCTCCGATTTCGATGATTGATACCTCTATCAATAGGTGTTGAGACCTGTAATTGTGATGCCAAAGGGTATTTAGGTCGCTCGAGTATTTCTACATATTTTGTCAAAAATTTAATTTTATTGAAAATCGACTGGACAATAGCCCACAAATTTAGAGCTTTAAAAATAAAAAATCTGCAATTATGCTCCGATTTCGATGATTGATACCTCTATCAATAGGTGTTGAGACCTGTAATTGTGATGCCAAAGGGTATTTAGGTCGCTCGAGTATTTCTACACATTTTGTCAAAAATTTAATTTTATTGAAAATCGACTGGACAATAGCCCACAAATTTAGAGCTTTTAAAATCAAAAATCTGCAATTATGCTCCGATTTCGATGATTGATACCTCTATCAATAGGTGTTGAGACCTGTAATTGTGATGCCAAAGGGTATTTAGGTCGCTCGAGTATTTCTACACATTTTGTCAAAAATTTAATTTTATTGAAAATCGACTGGACAATAGCCCACAAATTTAAAGCTTTTAAAATCAAAAATCTGCAATTATGCTCCGATTTCGATGATTGATACCTATATCAATAGGTGTTGAGACCTGTAATTGTGATGCCAAAGAGTATTTAGGTCGCTCGAGTATTTCTACAAATTTTGTGGAAAATTTCATTTGGTTGAAAATCGACTGGACAATAGCCCACAAATTTAGAGCTTTAAAAATAAAAAATCTGCAATTATGCTCCGATTTCGATGATTGATACCTCTATCAATAGGTGTTGAGACCTGTAATTGTGATGCCAAAGGGTATTTAGGTCGCTCGAGTATTTCTACACATTTTGCGAAAAATTTAATTTTATTGAAAATCGACTGGACAATAGCCCACAAATTTAGAGCTTTTAAAATCAAAAATCTGCAATTATGCTCCGATTTCGATGATTGATACCTCTATCAATAGGTGTTGAGACCTGTAATTGTGATGCCAAAGAGTATTTAGGTCGCTCGAGTATTTCTACACATTTTGCGAAAAATTTAATTTTATTGAAAATCGACTGGACAATAGCCCACAAATTTAGAGCTTTAAAATAAAAAATCTGCAATTATGCTCCGATTTCGATGATTGATACCTCTATCAATAGGTGTTGAGACCTGTAATTGTGATGCCAAAGGGTATTTAGGTCGCTCGAGTATTTCTACACATTTTGTCAAAAATTTAATTTTATTGAAAATCGACTGGACAATAGCCCACAAATTTAGAGCTTTAAAATAAAAAATCTGCAATTATGCTCCGATTTCGATGATTGATACCTCTATCAATAGGTGTTGAGACCTGTAATTGTGATGCCAAAGAGTATTTAGGTCGCTCGAGTATTTCTACAAATTTTGTGGAAAATTTCATTTGGTTGAAAATCGACTGGACAATAGCCCACAAATTTAGAGCTTTAAAAATCAAAAATCTGCAATTATGCTCCGATTTCGATGATTGATACCTCTATCAATAGGTGTTGAGACCTGTAATTGTGATGCCAAAGGGTATTTAGGTCGCTCGAGTATTTCTACACATTTTGCGAAAAATTTAATTTTATTGAAAATCGACTGGACAATAGCCCACAAATTTAGAGCTTTTAAAATCAAAAATCTGCAATTATGCTCCGATTTCGATGATTGATACCTCTATCAATAGGTGTTGAGACCTGTAATTGTGATGCCAAAGAGTATTTAGGTCGCTCGAGTATTTCTACACATTTTGCGAAAAATTTAATTTTATTGAAAATCGACTGGACAATAGCCCACAAATTTAGAGCTTTAAAATAAAAAATCTGCAATTATGCTCCGATTTCGATGATTGATACCTCTATCAATAGGTGTTGAGACCTGTAATTGTGATGCCAAAGGGTATTTAGGTCGCTCGAGTATTTCTACATATTTTGTCAAAAATTTAATTTTATTGAAAATCGACTGGACAATAGCCCACAAATTTAGAGCTTTAAAAATAAAAAATCTGCAATTATGCTCCGATTTCGATGATTGATACCTCTATCAATAGGTGTTGAGACCTGTAATTGTGATGCCAAAGGGTATTTAGGTCGCTCGAGTATTTCTACACATTTTGTCAAAAATTTAATTTTATTGAAAATCGACTGGACAATAGCCCACAAATTTAGAGCTTTTAAAATCAAAAATCTGCAATTATGCTCCGATTTCGATGATTGATACCTCTATCAATAGGTGTTGAGACCTGTAATTGTGATGCCAAAGGGTATTTAGGTCGCTCGAGTATTTCTACACATTTTGTCAAAAATTTAATTTTATTGAAAATCGACTGGACAATAGCCCACAAATTTAGAGCTTTTAAAATCAAAAATCTGCAATTATGCTCCGATTTCGATGATTGATACCTATATCAATAGGTGTTGAGACCTGTAATTGTGATGCCAAAGAGTATTTAGGTCGCTCGAGTATTTCTACAAATTTTGTGGAAAATTTCATTTGGTTGAAAATCGACTGGACAATAGCCCACAAATTTAGAGCTTTAAAAATAAAAAATCTGCAATTATGCTCCGATTTCGATGATTGATACCTCTATCAATAGGTGTTGAGACCTGTAATTGTGATGCCAAAGGGTATTTAGGTCGCTCGAGTATTTCTACACATTTTGCGAAAAATTTAATTTTATTGAAAATCGACTGGACAATAGCCCACAAATTTAGAGCTTTTAAAATCAAAAATCTGCAATTATGCTCCGATTTCGATGATTGATACCTCTATCAATAGGTGTTGAGACCTGTAATTGTGATGCCAAAGAGTATTTAGGTCGCTCGAGTATTTCTACACATTTTGCGAAAAATTTAATTTTATTGAAAATCGACTGGACAATAGCCCACAAATTTAGAGCTTTAAAATAAAAAATCTGCAATTATGCTCCGATTTCGATGATTGATACCTCTATCAATAGGTGTTGAGACCTGTAATTGTGATGCCAAAGGGTATTTAGGTCGCTCGAGTATTTCTACACATTTTGTCAAAAATTTAATTTTATTGAAAATCGACTGGACAATAGCCCACAAATTTAGAGCTTTTAAAATCAAAAATCTGCAATTATGCTCCGATTTCGATGATTGATACCTATATCAATAGGTGTTGAGACCTGTAATTGTGATGCCAAAGAGTATTTAGGTCGCTCGAGTATTTCTACAAATTTTGTGGAAAATTTCATTTGGTTGAAAATCGACTGGACAATAGCCCACAAATTTAGAGCTTTAAAAATAAAAAATCTGCAATTATGCTCCGATTTCGATGATTGATACCTCTATCAATAGGTGTTGAGACCTGTAATTGTGATGCCAAAGGGTATTTAGGTCGCTCGAGTATTTCTACACATTTTGCGAAAAATTTAATTTTATTGAAAATCGACTGGACAATAGCCCACAAATTTAGAGCTTTAAAATAAAAAATCTGCAATTATGCTCCGATTTCGATGATTGATACCTCTATCAATAGGTGTTGAGACCTGTAATTGTGATGCCAAAGGGTATTTAGGTCGCTCGAGTATTTCTACATATTTTGTCAAAAATTTAATTTTATTGAAAATCGACTGGACAATAGCCCACAAATTTAGAGCTTTAAAAATAAAAAATCTGCAATTATGCTCCGATTTCGATGATTGATACCTCTATCAATAGGTGTTGAGACCTGTAATTGTGATGCCAAAGAGTATTTAGGTCGCTCGAGTATTTCTACACATTTTGCGAAAAATTTAATTTTATTGAAAATCGACTGGACCTCTATCAATAGCCCACAAATTTAGAGCTTTAAAATAAAAAATCTGCAATTATGCTCCGATTTCGATGATTGATACCTCTATCAATAGGTGTTGAGACCTGTAATTGTGATGCCAAAGGGTATTTAGGTCGCTCGAGTATTTCTACACATTTTGTCAAAAATTTAATTTTATTGAAAATCGACTGGACAATAGCCCACAAATTTAGAGCTTTTAAAATCAAAAATCTGCAATTATGCTCCGATTTCGATGATTGATACCTATATCAATAGGTGTTGAGACCTGTAATTGTGATGCCAAAGAGTATTTAGGTCGCTCGAGTATTTCTACAAATTTTGTGGAAAATTTCATTTGGTTGAAAATCGACTGGACAATAGCCCACAAATTTAGAGCTTTAAAAATAAAAAATCTGCAATTATGCTCCGATTTCGATGATTGATACCTCTATCAATAGGTGTTGAGACCTGTAATTGTGATGCCAAAGGGTATTTAGGTCGCTCGAGTATTTCTACACATTTTGCGAAAAATTTAATTTTATTGAAAATCGACTGGACAATAGCCCACAAATTTAGAGCTTTAAAAATCAAAAATCTGCAATTATGCTCCGATTTCGATGATTGATACCTCTATCAATAGGTGTTGAGACCTGTAATTGTGATGCCAAAGGGTATTTAGGTCGCTCGAGTATTTCTACACATTTTGCGAAAAATTTAATTTTATTGAAAATCGACTGGACAATAGCCCACAAATTTAGAGCTTTAAAAATCAAAAATCTGCAATTATGCTCCGATTTCGATGATTGATACCTCTATCAATAGGTGTTGATACCTGTAATTGTGATGCCAAAGGGTATTTAGGTCGCTCGAGTATTTCTACAAATTTTGTGGAAAATTTAATTATATTGAAAATCGACTGGACAATAGCCCACAAATTTAGAGCTTTAAAAATCAAAAATCTGCAATTATGCTCCGATTTCGTTGATTGATACCTCTATCAATAGGTGTTGATACCTGTAATTGTGATGCCAAAGGGTATTTAGATCGGCCGAGTATTTCTACAAATTTTGTGGAAAATTTAATTTTATTGAAAATCAGCTGGACAATAGCCCACAAATTTAGAGCTTTAAAAATCAAAAATCTGCAATTATGCTCCGATTTCGATGATTGATACCTCTATCAATAGGTGTTGAGACCTGTAATTGTGATGCCAAAGAGTATTTAGGTCGCTCGAGTATTTCTACACATTTTGCGAAAAATTTAATTTTATTGAAAATCGACTGGACAATAGCCCACAAATTTAGAGCTTTAAAAATAAAAAATCTGCAATTATGCTCCGATTTCGATGATTGATACCTCTATCAATAGGTGTTGAGACCTGTAATTGTGATGCCAAAGGGTATTTAGGTCGCTCGAGTATTTCTACACATTTTGTCAAAAATTTAATTTTATTGAAAATCGACTGGACAATAGCCCACAAATTTAGAGCTTTTAAAATCAAAAATCTGCAATTATGCTCCGATTTCGATGATTGATACCTATATCAATAGGTGTTGAGACCTGTAATTGTGATGCCAAAGAGTATTTAGGTCGCTCGAGTATTTCTACAAATTTTGTGGAAAATTTCATTTGGTTGAAAATCGACTGGACAATAGCCCACAAATTTAGAGCTTTAAAAATAAAAAATCTGCAATTATGCTCCGATTTCGATGATTGATACCTCTATCAATAGGTGTTGAGACCTGTAATTGTGATGCCAAAGGGTATTTAGGTCGCTCGAGTATTTCTACATATTTTGTCAAAAATTTAATTTTATTGAAAATCGACTGGACAATAGCCCACAAATTTAGAGCTTTAAAAATAAAAAATCTGCAATTATGCTCCGATTTCGATGATTGATACCTCTATCAATAGGTGTTGAGACCTGTAATTGTGATGCCAAAGAGTATTTAGGTCGCTCGAGTATTTCTACACATTTTGCGAAAAATTTAATTTTATTGAAAATCGACTGGACAATAGCCCACAAATTTAGAGCTTTAAAATAAAAAATCTGCAATTATGCTCCGATTTCGATGATTGATACCTCTATCAATAGGTGTTGAGACCTGTAATTGTGATGCCAAAGGGTATTTAGGTCGCTCGAGTATTTCTACACATTTTGTCAAAAATTTAATTTTATTGAAAATCGACTGGACAATAGCCCACAAATTTAGAGCTTTTAAAATCAAAAATCTGCAATTATGCTCCGATTTCGATGATTGATACCTATATCAATAGGTGTTGAGACCTGTAATTGTGATGCCAAAGAGTATTTAGGTCGCTCGAGTATTTCTACAAATTTTGTGGAAAATTTCAATTGGTTGAAAATCGACTGGACAATAGCCCACAAATTTAGAGCTTTAAAAATAAAAAATCTGCAATTATGCTCCGATTTCGATGATTGATACCTCTATCAATAGGTGTTGAGACCTGTAATTGTGATGCCAAAGGGTATTTAGGTCGCTCGAGTATTTCTACACATTTTGCGAAAAATTTAATTTTATTGAAAATCGACTGGACAATAGCCCACAAATTTAGAGCTTTTAAAATCAAAAATCTGCAATTATGCTCCGATTTCGATGATTGATACCTCTATCAATAGGTGTTGAGACCTGTAATTGTGATGCCAAAGGGTATTTAGGTCGCTCGAGTATTTCTACATATTTTGTCAAAAATTTAATTTTATTGAAAATCGACTGGACAATAGCCCACAAATTTAGAGCTTTAAAAATAAAAAATCTGCAATTATGCTCCGATTTCGATGATTGATACCTCTATCAATAGGTGTTGAGACCTGTAATTGTGATGCCAAAGAGTATTTAGGTCGCTCGAGTATTTCTACACATTTTGCGAAAAATTTAATTTTATTGAAAATCGACTGGACAATAGCCCACAAATTTAGAGCTTTAAAATAAAAAATCTGCAATTATGCTCCGATTTCGATGATTGATACCTCTATCAATAGGTGTTGAGACCTGTAATTGTGATGCCAAAGGGTATTTAGGTCGCTCGAGTATTTCTACACATTTTGTCAAAAATTTAATTTTATTGAAAATCGACTGGACAATAGCCCACAAATTTAGAGCTTTTAAAATCAAAAATCTGCAATTATGCTCCGATTTCGATGATTGATACCTATATCAATAGGTGTTGAGACCTGTAATTGTGATGCCAAAGAGTATTTAGGTCGCTCGAGTATTTCTACAAATTTTGTGGAAAATTTCATTTGGTTGAAAATCGACTGGACAATAGCCCACAAATTTAGAGCTTTAAAAATAAAAAATCTGCAATTATGCTCCGATTTCGATGATTGATACCTCTATCAATAGGTGTTGAGACCTGTAATTGTGATGCCAAAGAGTATTTAGGTCGCTCGAGTATTTCTACACATTTTGCGAAAAATTTAATTTTATTGAAAATCGACTGGACAATAGCCCACAAATTTAGAGCTTTAAAATAAAAAATCTGCAATTATGCTCCGATTTCGATGATTGATACCTCTATCAATAGGTGTTGAGACCTGTAATTGTGATGCCAAAGGGTATTTAGGTAGCTCGAGTATTTCTACACATTTTGTCAAAAATTTAATTTTATTGAAAATTGACTGGACAATAGCCCACAAATTTAGAGCTTTTAAAATCAAAAATCTGCAATTATGCTCCGATTTCGATGATTGATACCTATATCAATAGGTGTTGAGACCTGTAATTGTGATGCCAAAGAGTATTTAGGTCGCTCGAGTATTTCTACAAATTTTGTGGAAAATTTCATTTGGTTGAAAATCGACTGGACAATAGCCCACAAATTTAGAGCTTTAAAAATAAAAAATCTGCAATTATGCTCCGATTTCGATGATTGATACCTCTATCAATAGGTGTTGAGACCTGTAATTGTGATGCCAAAGGGTATTTAGGTCGCTCGAGTATTTCTACACATTTTGCGAAAAATTTAATTTTATTGAAAATCGACTGGACAATAGCCCACAAATTTAGAGCTTTTAAAATCAAAAATCTGCAATTATGCTCCGATTTCGATGATTGATACCTCTATCAATAGGTGTTGAGACCTGTAATTGTGATGCCAAAGGGTATTTAGGTCGCTCGAGTATTTCTACATATTTTGTCAAAAATTTAATTTTATTGAAAATCGACTGGACAATAGCCCACAAATTTAGAGCTTTAAAAATAAAAAATCTGCAATTATGCTCCGATTTCGATGATTGATACCTCTATCAATAGGTGTTGAGACCTGTAATTGTGATGCCAAAGAGTATTTAGGTCGCTAGAGTATTTCTACACATTTTGCGAAAAATTTAATTTTATTGAAAATCGACTGGACAATAGCCCACAAATTTAGAGCTTTAAAATAAAAAATCTGCAATTATGCTCCGATTTCGATGATTGATACCTCTATCAATAGGTGTTGAGACCTGTAATTGTGATGCCAAAGGGTATTTAGGTCGCTCGAGTATTTCTACACATTTTGTCAAAAATTTAATTTTATTGAAAATCGACTGGACAATAGCCCACAAATTTAGAGCTTTAAAAATCAAAAATCTGCAATTATGCTCCGATTTCGATGATTGATACCTATATCAATAGGTGTTGAGACCTGTAATTGTGATGCCAAAGAGTATTTAGGTCGCTCGAGTATTTCTACAAATTTTGTGGAAAATTTCATTTGGTTGAAAATCGACTGGACAATAGCCCACAAATTTAGAGCTTTAAAAATCAAAAATCTGCAATTATGCTCCGATTTCGATGATTGATACCTCTATCAATAGGTGTTGATACCTGTAATTGTGATGCCAAAGGGTATTTAGGTCGCTCGAGTATTTCTACAAATTTTGTGGAAAATTTAATTTTGTTGAAAATCGACTGGACAATAGCCCACAAATTTAGAGCTTTAAAAATCAAAAATCTGCAATTATGCTCCGATTTCGATGATTGATACCTCTATCAATAGGTGTTGAGACCTGTAATTGTGATGCCAAAGGGTATTTAGGTCGCTCGAGTATTTCTACACATTTTGCGAAAAATTTAATTTTATTGAAAATCGACTGGACAATAGCCCACAAATTTAGAGCTTTAAAAATCAAAAATCTGCAATTATGCTCCGATTTCGATGATTGATACCTCTATCAATAGGTGTTGAGACCTGTAATTGTGATGCCAAAGGGTATTTAGGTCGCTCGAGTATTTCTACACATTTTGTCAAAAATTTAATTTTATTGAAAATCGACTGGACAATAGCCCACAAATTTAGAGCTTTAAAAATCAAAAATCTGCAATTATGCTCCGATTTCGATGATTGATACCTCTATCAATAGGTGTTGAGACCTGTAATTGTGATGCCAAAGGGTATTTAGTTCGCTCGAGTATTTCTACAAATTTTGTGAAAAATTTAATTTTATTAAAAATCGACTGGACAATAGCCCACAAATTTAGAGCTTTAAAAATCAAAAATCTGCAATATGCTCCGATTTCGATGATTGATACCTCTATCAATAGGTGTTGAGACCTGTAATTGTGATGCCAAAGGGTATTTAGGTCGCTCGAGTATTTCTACACATTTTGCGAAAAATTTAATTTTATTGAAAATCGACTGGACAATAGCCCACAAATTTAGAGCTTTAAAAATCAAAAATCTGCAATTATGCTCCGATTTCGATGATTGATACCTCTATCAATAGGTGTTGAGACCTGTAATTGTGATGCCAAAGGGTATTTAGGTCGCTCGAGTATTTCTACACATTTTGTGGAAAATTTAATTTTATTGAAAATCGACTGGACAATAGCCCACAAATTTAGAGCTTTAAAAATAAAAAATCTGCAATTATGCTCCGATTTCGATGATTGATACCTCTATCAATAGGTGTTGAGACCTGTAATTGTGATGCCAAAGGGTATTTAGGTCGCTCGAGTATTTCTACACATTTTGCGAAAAATTTAATTTTATTGAAAATCGACTGGACAATAGCCCACAAATTTAGAGCTTTAAAAATCAAAAATCTGCAATTATGCTCCGATTTCGATGATTGATACCTCTATCAATAGGTGTTGAGACCTGTAATTGTGATGCCAAAGGGTATTTAGGTCGCTCGAGTATTTCTACACATTTTGTGGAAAATTTAATTTTATTGAAAATCGACTGGGCAATAGCCCACAAATTTAGAGCTTTAAAAATCAAAAATCTGCAATTATGCTCCGATTTCGATGATTGATACCTCTATCAATAGGTGTTGAGACCTGTAATTGTGATGCCAAAGGGTATTTAGGTCGCTCGAGTATTTCTGCATATTTTGTCAAAAATTTAATTTTATTGAAAATCGACTGGACAATAGCCCACAAATTTAGAGCTTTTAAAATCAAAAATCTGCAATTATGCTCCGATTTCGATGATTGATACCTATATCAATAGGTGTTGAGACCTGTAATTGTGATGCCAAAGAGTATTTAGGTCGCTCGAGTATTTCTACAAATTTTGTGGAAAATTTAATTTTGTTGAAAATCGACTGGACAATAGCCCACAAATTTAGAGCTTTAAAAATCAAAAATCTGCAATTATGCTCCGATTTCGATGATTGATACCTCTATCAATAGGTGTTGAGACCTGTAATTGTGATGCCAAAGAGTATTTAGGTCGCTCGAGTATTTCTACACATTTTGCGAAAAATTTAATTTTATTGAAAATCGACTGGACAATAGCCCACAAATTTAGAGCTTTAAAAATAAAAAATCTGCAATTATGCTCCGATTTCGATGATTGATACCTCTATCAATAGGTGTTGAGACCTGTAATTGTGATGCCAAAGGGTATTTAGGTCGCTCGAGTATTTCTACATATTTTGTCAAAAATTTTATTTTATTGAAAATCGACTGGACAATAGCCCACAAATTTAGAGCTTTTAAAATCAAAAATCTGCAATTATGCTCCGATTTCGATGATTGATACCTCTATCAATAGGTGTTGAGACCTGTAATTGTGATGCCAAAGGGTATTTAGGTCGCTCGAGTATTTCTACATATTTTGTCAAAAATTTAATTTTATTGAAAATCGACTGGACAATAGCCCACAAATTTAGAGCTTTAAAAATAAAAAATCTGCAATTATGCTCCGATTTCGATGATTGATACCTCTATCAATAGGTGTTGAGACCTGTAATTGTGATGCCAAAGAGTATTTAGGTCGCTCGAGTATTTCTACACATTTTGCGAAAAATTTAATTTTATTGAAAATCGACTGGACAATAGCCCACAAATTTAGAGCTTTAAAAATAAAAAATCTGCAATTATGCTCCGATTTCGATGATTGATACCTCTATCAATAGGTGTTGAGACCTGTAATTGTGATGCCAAAGGGTATTTAGGTCGCTCGAGTATTTCTACACATTTTGTCAAAAATTTAATTTTATTGAAAATCGACTGGACAATAGCCCACAAATTTAGAGCTTTTAAAATCAAAAATCTGCAATTATGCTCCGATTTCGATGATTGATACCTATATCAATAGGTGTTGAGACCTGTAATTGTGATGCCAAAGAGTATTTAGGTCGCTCGAGTATTTCTACAAATTTTGTGGAAAATTTCATTTGGTTGAAAATCGACTGGACAATAGCCCACAAATTTAGAGCTTTAAAAATAAAAAATCTGCAATTATGCTCCGATTTCGATGATTGATACCTCTATCAATAGGTGTTGAGACCTGTAATTGTGATGCCAAAGGGTATTTAGGTCGCTCGAGTATTTCTACACATTTTGCGAAAAATTTAATTTTATTGAAAATCGACTGGACAATAGCCCACAAATTTAGAGCTTTAAAAATCAAAAATCTGCAATTATGCTCCGATTTCGATGATTGATACCTCTATCAATAGGTGTTGATACCTGTAATTGTGATGCCAAAGGGTATTTAGGTCGCTCGAGTATTTCTACAAATTTTGTGGAAAATTTAATTATATTGAAAATCGACTGGACAATAGCCCACAAATTTAGAGCTTTAAAAATCAAAAATCTGCAATTATGCTCCGATTTCGTTGATTGATACCTCTATCAATAGGTGTTGATACCTGTAATTGTGATGCCAAAGGGTATTTAGATCGGCCGAGTATTTCTACAAATTTTGTGGAAAATTTAATTTTATTGAAAATCAGCTGGACAATAGCCCACAAATTTAGAGCTTTAAAAATCAAAAATCTGCAATTAAGCTCCGATTTCGATGATTGATACCTCTATCAATAGGTGTTGATACCTGTAATTGTGATGCCAAAGGGTATTTAGGTCGCTCGAGTATTTCTACAAATTTTGTGGAAAATTTAATTTTGTTGAAAATCGACTGGACAATAGCCCACAAATTTAGAGCTTTAAAAATCAAAAATCTGCAATTATGCTCCGATTTCGATGATTGATACCTCTATCAATAGGTGTTGAGACCTGTAATTGTGATGCCAAAGGGTATTTAGGTCGCTCGAGTATTTCTACACATTTTGCGAAAAATTTAATTTTATTGAAAATCGACTGGACAATAGCCCACAAATTTAGAGCTTTAAAAATCAAAAATCTGCAATTATGCTCCGATTTCGATGATTGATACCTCCATCAATAGGTGTTGAGACCTGTAATTGTGATGCCAAAGGGTATTTAGGTCGCTCGAGTATTTCTACACATTTTGTCAAAAATTTAATTTTATTGAAAATCGACTGGACAATAGCCCACAAATTTAGAGCTTTAAAAATCAAAAATCTGCAATTATGCTCCGATTTCGATGATTGATACCTCTATCAATAGGTGTTGAGACCTGTAATTGTGATGCCAAAGAGTATTTAGGTCGCTCGAGTATTTCTACAAATTTTGTGGAAAATTTAATTTTGTTGAAAATCGACTGGACAATAGCCCACAAATTTAGAGCTTTAAAAATCAAAAATCTGCAATTATGCTCCGATTTCGATGATTGATACCTCTATCAATAGGTGTTGAGACCTGTAATTGTGATGCCAAAGGGTATTTAGGTCGCTCGAGTATTTCTACACATTTTGCGAAAAATTTAATTTTATTGAAAATCGACTGGACAATAGCCCACAAATTTAGAGCTTTAAAAATCAAAAATCTGCAATTATGCTCCGATTTCGATGATTGATACCTCTATCAATAGGTGTTGAGACCTGTAATTGTGATGCCAAAGGGTATTTAGGTCGCTCGAGTATTTCTGCATATTTTGTCAAAAATTTAATTTTATTGAAAATCGACTGGACAATAGCCCACAAATTTAGAGCTTTTAAAATCAAAAATCTGCAATTATGCTCCGATTTCGATGATTGATACCTATATCAATAGGTGTTGAGACCTGTAATTGTGATGCCAAAGAGTATTTAGGTCGCTCGAGTATTTCTACAAATTTTGTGGAAAATTTAATTTTGTTGAAAATCGACTGGACAATAGCCCACAAATTTAGAGCTTTAAAAATCAAAAATCTGCAATTATGCTCCGATTTCGATGATTGATACCTCTATCAATAGGTGTTGAGACCTGTAATTGTGATGCCAAAGAGTATTTAGGTCGCTCGAGTATTTCTACACATTTTGCGAAAAATTTAATTTTATTGAAAATCGACTGGACAATAGCCCACAAATTTAGAGCTTTAAAAATCAAAAATCTGCAATTATGCTCCGATTTCGATGATTGATACCTCTATCAATAGGTGTTGAGACCTGTAATTGTGATGCCAAAGGGTATTTAGGTCGCTCGAGTATTTCTGCATATTTTGTCAAAAATTTAATTTTATTGAAAATCGACTGGACAATAGCCCACAAATTTAGAGCTTTAAAAATAAAAAATCTGCAATTATGCTCCGATTTCGATGATTGATACCTCTATCAATAGGTGTTGAGACCTGTAATTGTGATGCCAAAGGGTATTTAGGTCGCTCGAGTATTTCTACACATTTTGTCAAAAATTTAATTTTATTGAAAATCGACTGGACAATAGCCCACAAATTTAGAGCTTTAAAAATCAAAAATCTGCAATTATGCTCCGATTTCGATGATTGATACCTCTATCAATAGGTGTTGAGACCTGTAATTGTGATGCCAAAGGGTATTTAGGTCGCTCGAGTATTTCTACACATTTTGTCAAAAATTTAATTTTATTGAAAATCGACTGGACAATAGCCCACAAATTTAGAGCTTTAAAAATAAAAAATCTGCAATTATGCTCCGATTTCGATGATTGATGCCTCTATCAATAGGTGTTGAGACCTGTAATTGTGATGCCAAAGAGTATTTAGGTCGCTCGAGTATTTCTACACATTTTGCGAAAAATTTAATTTTATTGAAAATCGACTGGACAATAGCCCACAAATTTAGAGCTTTAAAAATAAAAAATCTGCAATTATGCTCCGATTTCGATGATTGATACCTCTATCAATAGGTGTTGAGACCTGTAATTGTGATGCCAAAGGGTATTTAGGTCGCTCGAGTATTTCTACATATTTTGTCAAAAATTTTATTTTATTGAAAATCGACTGGACAATAGCCCATAAATTTAGAGCTTTTAAAATCAAAAATCTGCAATTATGCTCCGATTTCGATGATTGATACCTCTATCAATAGGTGTTGAGACCTGTAATTGTGATGCCAAAGGGTATTTAGGTCGCTCGAGTATTTCTACATATTTTGTCAAAAATTTAATTTTATTGAAAATCGACTGGACAATAGCCCACAAATTTAGAGCTTTTAAAATCAAAAATCTGCAATTATGCTCCGATTTCGATGATTGATACCTATATCAATAGGTGTTGAGACCTGTAATTGTGATGCCAAAGAGTATTTAGGTCGCTCGAGTATTTCTACAAATTTTGTGGAAAATTTAATTTTGTTGAAAATCGACTGGACAATAGCCCACAAATTTAGAGCTTTAAAAATCAAAAATCTGCAATTATGCTCCGATTTCGATGATTGATACCTCTATCAATAGGTGTTGAGACCTGTAATTGTGATGCCAAAGAGTATTTAGGTCGCTCGAGTATTTCTACACATTTTGCGAAAAATTTAATTTTATTGAAAATCGACTGGACAATAGCCCACAAATTTAGAGCTTTAAAAATAAAAAATCTGCAATTATGCTCCGATTTCGATGATTGATACCTCTATCAATAGGTGTTGAGACCTGTAATTGTGATGCCAAAGGGTATTTAGGTCGCTCGAGTATTTCTACACATTTTGTCAAAAATTTAATTTTATTGAAAATCGACTGGACAATAGCCCACAAATTTAGAGCTTTAAAAATCAAAAATCTGCAATTATGCTCCGATTTCGATGATTGATACCTCTATCAATAGGTGTTGAGACCTGTAATTGTGATGCCAAAGAGTATTTAGGTCGCTCGAGTATTTCTACACATTTTGTCAAAAATTTAATTTTATTGAAAATCGACTGGACAATAGCCCACAAATTTAGAGCTTTAAAAATAAAAAATCTGCAATTATGCTCCGATTTCGATGATTGATACCTCTATCAATAGGTGTTGAGACCTGTAATTGTGATGCCAAAGGGTATTTAGGTCGCTCGAGTATTTCTACACATTTTGTCAAAAATTTAATTTTATTGAAAATCGACTGGACAATAGCCCACAAATTTAGAGCTTTTAAAATCAAAAATCTGCAATTATGCTCCGATTTCGATGATTGATACCTCTATCAATAGGTGTTGAGACCTGTAATTGTGATGCCAAAGAGTATTTAGGTCGCTCGAGTATTTCTACACATTTTGCGAAAAATTTAATTTTATTGAAAATCGACTGGACAATAGCCCACAAATTTAGAGCTTTAAAAATAAAAAATCTGCAATTATGCTCCGATTTCGATGATTGATACCTCTATCAATAGGTGTTGAGACCTGTAATTGTGATGCCAAAGGGTATTTAGGTCGCTCGAGTATTTCTACACATTTTGTCAAAAATTTAATTTTATTGAAAATCGACTGGACAATAGCCCACAAATTTAGAGCTTTTAAAATCAAAAATCTGCAATTATGCTCCGATTTCGATGATTGATACCTATATCAATAGGTGTTGAGACCTGTAATTGTGATGCCAAAGGGTATTTAGGTCGCTCGAGTATTTCTACAAATTTTGTTGACAATTTCATTTGGTTGAAAATCGACTGGACAATAGCCCACAAATTTAGAGCTTTAAAAATAAAAAATCTGCAATTATGCTCCGATTTCGATGATTGATACCTCTATCAATAGGTGTTGAGACCTGTAATTGTGATGCCAAAGGGTATTTAGGTCGCTCGAGTATTTCTACACATTTTGCGAAAAATTTAATTTTATTGAAAATCGACTGGACAATAGCCCACAAATTTAGAGCTTTAAAAATCAAAAATCTGCAATTATGCTCCGATTTCGATGATTGATACCTCTATCAATAGGTGTTGAGACCTGTAATTGTGATGCCAAAGGGTATTTAGGTCGCTCGAGTATTTCTACACATTTTGCGAAAAATTTAATTTTATTGAAA
Organism: Tipula helvola; assembly: GCA_963556165.1. NCBI lineage: Eukaryota > Metazoa > Arthropoda > Insecta > Diptera > Tipulidae > Tipula > Tipula helvola. The sequence goes on along the minus strand of OY744481.1, from coordinate 344,370,688 downwards.
ATCGACTGGACAATAGCCCACAAATTTAGAGCTTTAAAAATCAAAAATCTGCAATTATGCTCCGATTTCGATGATTGATACCTCTATCAATAGGTGTTGATACCTGTAATTGTGATGCCAAAGGGTATTTAGGTCGCTCGAGTATTTCTACAAATTTTGTGGAAAATTTAATTATATTGAAAATCGACTGGACAATAGCCCACAAATTTAGAGCTTTAAAAATCAAAAATCTGCAATTATGCTCCGATTTCGTTGATTGATACCTCTATCAATAGGTGTTGATACCTGTAATTGTGATGCCAAAGGGTATTTAGATCGGCCGAGTATTTCTACAAATTTTGTGGAAAATTTAATTTTATTGAAAATCAGCTGGACAATAGCCCACAAATTTAGAGCTTTAAAAATCAAAAATCTGCAATTATGCTCCGATTTCGATGATTGATACCTCTATCAATAGGTGTTGATACCTGTAATTGTGATGCCAAAGGGTATTTAGGTCGCTCGAGTATTTCTACAAATTTTGTGGAAAATTTAATTTTATTGAAAATCGACTGGACAATAGCCCACAAATTTAGAGCTTTAAAAATCAAAAATCTGCAATTATGCTCCGATTTCGTTGATTGATACCTCTATCAATAGGTGTTGATACCTGTAATTGTGATGCCAAAGGGTATTTAGATCGGCCGAGTATTTCTACAAATTTTGTGGAAAATTTAATTTTATTGAAAATCAGCTGGACAATAGCCCACAAATTTAGAGCTCTAAAAATCAAAAATCTGCAATTATGCTCCGATTTCGATGATTGATACCTCTATCAATAGGTGTTGAGACCTGTAATTGTGATGCCAAAGGGTATTTAGGTCGCTCGAGTATTTCTACAAATTTTGTGGAAAATTTAATTTTGTTGAAAATCGACTGGACAATAGCCCACAAATTTAGAGCTCTAAAAATCAAAAATCTGCAAATATGCTCCGATTTCGATGATTGATACCTCTATCAATAGGTGTTGAGACCTGTAATTGTGATGCCAAAGGGTATTTAGGTCGCTCGAGTATTTCTACAAATTTTGTGAAAAATTTAATTTTATTGAAAATCGACTGGACAATAGCCCACAAATTTAGAGCTTTAAAAATAAAAAATCTGCAATTATGCTCCGATTTCGATGATTGATACCTCTATCAATAGGTGTTGAGACCTGTAATTGTGATGCCAAAGGGTATTTAGGTCGCTCGAGTATTTCTACACATTTTGTGAAAAATTTAATTTTATTGAAAATCGACTGGACAATAGCCCACAAATTTAGAGCTTTAAAAATAAAAAATCTGCAATTATGCTCCGATTTCGATGATTGATACCTCTATCAATAGGTGTTGAGACCTGTAATTGTGATGCCAAAGGGTATTTAGGTCGCTCGAGTATTTCTACAAATTTTGTGAAAAATTTAATTTTATTGAAAATCGACTGGACAATAGCCCACAAATTTAGAGCTTTAAAAATCAAAAATCTGCAATTATGCTCCGATTTCGATGATTGATACCTCTATCAATAGGTGTTGAGACCTGTAATTGTGATGCCAAAGGGTATTTAGGTCGCTCGAGTATTTCTACACATTTTGTGGAAAATTTAATTTTATTGAAAATCGACTGGACAATAGCCCACAAATTTAGAGCTTTAAAAATCAAAAATCTGCAATTATGCTCCGATTTCGATGATTGATACCTCTATCAATAGGTGTTGAGACCTGTAATTGTGATGCCAAAGGGTATTTAGGTCGCTCGAGTATTTCTACACATTTTGTGAAAAATTTAATTTTATTGAAAATCGACTGGACAATAGCCCACAAATTTAGAGCTTTAAAAATCAAAAATCTGCAATTATGCTCCGATTTCGATGATTGATACCTCTATCAATAGGTGTTGAGACCTGTAATTGTGATGCCAAAGGGTATTTAGGTCGCTCGAGTATTTCTACACATTTTGTGAAAAATTTAATTTTATTGAAAATCGACTGGACAATAGCCCACAAATTTAGAGCTTTTAAAATCAAAAATCTGCAATTATGCTCCGATTTCGATGATTGATACCTCTATCAATAGGTGTTGAGACCTGTAATTGTGATGCCAAAGGGTATTTAGGTCGCTCGAGTATTTCTACAAATTTTGTGGAAATTTTGATAATGATTAGCCATTATTTCTTGCAATACGTTTACTAGAAAAATTTAGTTTAGCCACATGCGGTTTATGAATATGCTGAAATGATCGTAAAATTCGTTGATTCAGATGAGAACGAAGAAGACGGCCAGGATTACCATAAAGTGTACGTTACCTGATCCCGACCTAAATCAATTTTGTATTGTGCCAGAGAAATCTGAATAGCTTCACGAAATTGCAACTTTCCTAATTCTAAGAAAATTACTGCAAATGGATGGACTTCAAAAACGAATTCTCGTTCATGGATGTAAATCGGGTTTACTTTCTCACTGTGGCTCGCTTCTAGAACAAGGCGCTCATGCTCCAGAGTCACATCTAAAATACTGTTTTATGTCTACTACAGTAAAGGGGTTGATTAACTTGGCAGTAAAAACCAGATCGCTGGAAATTTGCTGAATTGCTTGATGTTGTCGAAATCGAATTTAATTTCCGCGCCTACAAAACTATTACGATCGCCAAACAACCGAGGTTTTGAAATACATCACGATTTCAGCAAAATATTATTTAACCGATTCCTTAAGCTGTCGGTGCTAGTAAAATAAGGGTCCAATGGCTGGACACATTTGTGCCAATCGATTTTCCGAAATTCAACAAATAACCAAAATTGAGCATTGAAACTTGAAAATGAAACTTCAGAGACGACAGTCGTAGGTCTATTCTGAGCGAGCTCTCCTAATTTACGCTACGGTTCAACAACCTGAGTTTCTGTACCAACATCAACCCCTTACGAAGATAGAGATTGTTTTGAGCTTTAGATAAATAGATCGTTTGGAGCTTTGCATTTGGACCCACAATATTTATTTCGTTTTGTTATTTATGGGTAATTTATTGACTTTTTAAAAATGTAAAACCTCTGTTATATCCAGTTGATGCCAGAGAGGTCCTGGGGACTTCCAATTAATAGATATTTCATCAAATAAAACAAATATTTTCTAAAGTACGTGGGAAACTAGCAGAGCTTTTTGCTTGCAGTGCATGTGCGCTTGGAAATATGAAAGGCTAGCTACTTTCTACAAAATCCTTATTCGACGTTCGAATATGTTTGTGTATGTGGTGTACGTGTTAACCCCTTCGCGTAATATACAAGCAGCACTGTCTTTCTATTACATTACTCACATTCTCGTCTAACAGAAACTTGTTGCTATTATACAGGCGAACTCTTGTGTAACAAAATGTAGATACAATAGTTAAATTAAACTAAAAACTTTACAGTTTTTTCATGTTTTATCAAATTTTGTTTAATTCCAAACTTTATTTGGAAACTGGACAATGTACCAACAGAGATTTTTCATACAGGATAAACACGAGCAATTTCTACTGTATAGTTTTTTGTGCTTTACAGAAAATGTTATTAAAAACTTTACCACACAAATATTTTTGTTATTCAAAAAGCCTAATATTAAAAACTTTTGGGTCTACATATATACGAGTATACATATCAATTTACTTACCTTTAGTATTTTATTCCAGTCCATTTCCTGTTAATCGTATAAGTTTTTTTGCGGTTTGACAACAACAAAGGTCGAAATAAAATTACCAACCAAAAAAAATTTTTTTTTTCCAATTTTATTAAAAAAAACTTCAAACTTTATTAATTTAAATTTCAAATAAAAATAAATTGTGATTCTGTACATTTTTTAGTTTTCTTCTCGGTCAATCGTAACCATTTGCCACGACACGAGGGAACAGCGAGCGCACTAAAACGGGTCATACGTGCCGGTAAACCTTCACCACGGCAATGATATTTTAATTTTTTTGGTTCATCATCTAAAATCGATGAGTTTGATAGGATTTCTTCGTCATTCTGTTCTTTGATCAGCGCCTCCAAATCACATCGTACCGTTACTCGTTCACCTGCGATTGATGCGGATTAAGCGAACATAATTTTAGATATATTTAATATACAAAATATTTAAACTCACCTTCAGCTAATAAATTGTATGGTTCTATTTTATGGCATGGTTTTGTCGCTTTGATGACCTCGAATTCAATGCAATATCTAAACTAAGCAAAAGGGCATTCATTAATTTAAATATCTATTCAAAATTGTAGTTCTATGCGCTAAATAAAAATATAAAAATTGGTTTATAACGTTTCCGCTTCAAATTATTATTATTTACTTGATAACAAACCGGCATCATATACCGACACCAAAAAGAGAAAATCTGGTGAAAAATTACATTTTCAGTTTTTTTTTTGTTTTGTTTGAGAGAGATTTTTCCATTGAAAAACAAATTAGAGTCGAGATGTATGACAAGTTGACATTGATGATAGATAACTTTGTAGCACATCCATTTATACATTTTTATATATATATCGACGATGGAAACAAATCACTTTGTATAACACTATACGCTTATACATATTCATATAAATTTGTAACAGCAGCATAAAATCATGAAATTTGTAGGTTTTATGTATACGTATCAACGTGAAATTGAAATGAGGATATCGATTCAATTTTGATACATATATCGGTATAAAATCTGCTTGGAAATGCGGAAAATGAAAATTTTATTTACAAAATGTGTAATCGTTTTATGTCATGCATGTATGAAATTTCTGTTGAAATTAGATTTTTAGTATCTTGGAATCTAGAAATGATTTAAGTATGATCGATTGATGGTATTTCGACTAAGCCTGATATAGGAAGCTTGACTAACTTCAATTGTGGTATTTCAAAATTCATGTGGTCGTTTTATGTTTTACATGATATATATAAATCACTAAAAAGATTTGATTTAACGCACAGTTCTACAAACTGTTTACGCCTAGAAATGTTATGAATAAAACAAATGAAGGAAATGACGACTAGGAAGCACCTGAAAATCTTTACTGCAGACAATAAACTAAAAAAGCAGTAAAGAATATCATTCCCTCAGCCAAAATTCATATAGGAGGGTTGGTCTAATATCCAACCAACACCAAACGCATATTTTAACCACACAAAATACTGAATTCTGTTTGTATCAATAACTAAAATGCCTTTAGAGGTTTATCGACGCTGACTATATCAGCAGCATAATAGATTAACTCATAAATAATTATTGGTATGGCTCTTAAATGATAAATTCTTTCACGTTGAATTTGTGAGCATTATTTGGTTTAGACTGAGAAATTTCCAAATTAACGAAATTTTTGTAATGTGGACTTTTTCAAAATACAACTGTTACGTAGTTCTTTGTAAAATCAGCCTCCCCTCTGACCAAAATTCATGTATGTATGTGTTTTTCGGGCTGAAAACCAACCAGAAAAAGCTTTTTTTATAAAATGGTTATGTCATAACTAAATGCAATAAAATGCATCTTTTATCTCGAAAAATATTAAAAATTAACTTCCAAATCCTACTATATCCCGAAAAATATTTAAAATCGATTTCTAATTTTTATCGCTAAAATATTTTAAATCACCAATACCTCACTTTGCGTTGCAGATATGTTCCAGAAAAATGCGACGCAATGTGAAACGTCGCTAAGTGAATTGTGGTTTACTATAGAAAGCCATGTAAATACAGAAGATATGATGGCTCTGAAAAGCAGTTTTGATGTTAAATTTCTATATCTTCAGGTAATCCTAGTGGACTGTCTCCTTCGTTAGCTAACTGTAAACCTAGTTGCATTAATTCCTCATTAGTCATTTCATGGTTATGTGAAGTTAGCAATTCTTCTATGTCCAACTCATCCATTCCCTCCAAATCAGAATTTCTAGCTAAGGTAACAACATCTTGAACTACATTGGGTGCATCATCAACTTCTAAAGAATTCCCTCTTATGTTGTGAACACATTCTGGCCTTATTTTTCGCCAAACACCATTAATGCAAAATGGTTTTACCTCCTTGCAAGAATCTTAAATAATTTCTATAGCATTCATTATGTTAAATTTTTTCTAAAACTCTTGCAAAATAGGTTTGTCTCGTTCATCAGTTTCACTTAAAAGCAGCTTAAATATTCGTCGAAGTGTTTGGTGGCAAAAATACAAATTTAACAGATTCGGATAATTCATCAACATAGACTGGATGGCCAGGAGTTACTAAAACCAAAGCATTGAAGTCCAAGTTCTCTCTGCTACAATAAGCTTTAATTTCAGGAATATCACATGTAGAAACCCAGTTTTTAAATAACAATGCTGTCATCCAGGCTTTCTTGTTTGATCGCCAATAGACAGAAAGCCGATCCTTTGAAGAACCCTTTAAAGATCTAGGATTTTCAGACTGGTAAGTAAGGAGTGGTTTAAACTTAAAATTTCCATTGGCATTATCGTCCAGAAGCAGGGTCAATCTATTTTTGCTCGCTTTAAAGCCAGATGCAGATTTTTCCGTTTTGGATATGAAAGTTCTTTTAGGGAGCCTTTTCCAAAACAAGCCGGTCTCGTCGACATTAAAAACTTGTTTTGGAGAATAGCATCCATCCTGAATTAATGCTTTAAATCGACTGGGAAACGGTTTGCAGCGACGATATCAGCACTAGCAGCTTTGCCTTTAAGAGTTACGCTATGAAGTTAGGCGCGAACCTTGCATCTCTCAAACCAACCCTTACTAGTTTGAAATTTTTCGTCTTTGTCATTAGCACTATCGGTTGAAGGTTACAGGATGATTCACTTTTTATACTGTCGAATAAGCTTCTCGCTTTCGTCTGAATTACCATTTTGCTTAATGGCATTTTCTGTGCAACCTGGTTTTGAATTCAAATTACAAGCAACGATTCCATTTTGATTATTAATCCACTCCTTGCACGAGTCAGTGCCTTAGCATCTATAGATGTTACCGATTTTGCAACTTCCCGTATTTTATCTCCATCATACAACCACAAGCTTATTGCCTTTCGATGTGGGTTAGGCATATTTTTAGGCCAGATTCAATCTACTAATCCTATTCATAAAAAACTCATTACATTAAATCATGATTCTTTGTTCCGAGAGATTGCGCCATATAATGACATTTACAGTTCCATTGGGATGGGGATTAGGTATAGATATATCTAGAATTTTGAAAAACCAAGTTTACTTAATTTAATCAAAATAATTTATGGCATACAATTTAAGTTCAATTCATTCAGAATTGTGAAAAGAGTAAAATTATTCTTTTAATTATTGACAATATGATATTTTGTAATAATTTAACAAAATTCTAGGTTTATGAAATTTAACAAATCTTGCGCTGAATTCATCGCAGACTTTGTTAAATTGTTTATTCCGTACAAACGAATATTTTCAATGCCTTAAAGCTCATATCTAATGAATTTACGTATTCATGAATTCCCGATTTGATTGAAGAAATTAATCATTTGCTTAATGCTGTTACTTTTGAATATGATTATGAATTATATACTAAAAATGAAGCTGTAACATTACCACAAGAATTTTGATTCAATACCTTGTATAGAGAACCATATGCGGAATAACAGCGATAGATTTTGTGTTTCTTGCTATAGCTACATAACGTTCTTAATCGTCATGACCACACAATTGGGTTCACCCGAAGTAAACAGAGGCCAAATTTTCTGAATTTGCATCGACATATAATTTAAATGATTTCAGCTTGCCGCAAATAGAGTCAAATATGTGACCCGAACTAACCATATCTTTTAATGAAAACGGTAAAGCGACGTCGGATTTACTGGTTTTTGCAGCTATTACTAAGGCATAATATAAAATTGTTCCGCATGATGACATTAAATGAACGTCGAACTAAACTTTCTGTGGCGTCCAAATATACTATGGTACATCTTTGTTCTTAAATAAATCTTTCATTATTTTTAGGACATAATTCTGCATTGCGCTGTATGTCATCACTATAATGGGGCTGCGCATAATTTTTTTTATGTTCTTTCCGTCACTTTTTAGACTAATGTTCCATTCCTCGTCTAAACCACTTTATAAAAAAAAACTTTTTTCGGGCTGGTTTTCGGGCTATCTTCACTTAACATACATCAAAATTTCATAACAATAAAAAGCTTTTTAACAGGACTTTAATGTTTTCAACTTTTTTTGCCGAGTCGATTTTTTGTAAAAAAACAAAATGTTGTTTAATTTTGGCGATGAAAAATTAATCCGACGTAATCTTTCTTGTGCACAAATTGTAGGCTTACGAGTGGATTCAATATTCTTGAAATTTGCCATAGAGATATTTTGGGGAAACCATTCCGTCAGAAAAGAGGCAATGTGTAAAAAATTCAATTATTTTAACATTCAAAGCTCAATTTCTCTAATCAAACTCTATTTTCAATAGGCCTTCCCTAAGCTTTACCAAAAACAACGGCATGGACGTATATCTCATACGTTTCGGGGTGCTTGATTTGCGAGAGTCCAATTGCCTCTCAAAGTTCCGGGTTGCTTGATTAGTGTAAGGCTCTCACGTTTCGGAGGTGCTGGATTTTCTACAAAAAATTCTACTCCCATTGCAACAGCATTAAAATATCTCTTGATAGTTACTGTTTTTTTGCTATTGAATTTTATATGAGTGGTTCCTTACAACCAATTTTCAACCATTGTGGAAATGTATTCAGAAATGGTCAATCTTAACTACCTATTCCCTAGATTTTGGAAAATGTGTATGGTTTTCCTATACAGTAGGTCTACACTAATTCATAACAGGTATCCATTAGAATGCGCGGTTTCACGGAATAGCAGGAAAAATTGAAAGCATCGATTTACAACCGTAGTGAAAGTAAATTCAGAAATGTGCAATCTTAACAACCTGTGCCCTTAGATTTCGAAAAATGTGTATATTTTTCCTGTAGAGTAGGTCTACAGTAACTAGTAACAGATTTCCGTTAGAATGCGCGCTTTTCAGAAACAGCAGGAACATTTTGGAAAGTCAATTTACAACCACAGTGAAAGCAAATTGAGAAATGTTTAATCCTAACTAAATGTGTAGGGTTTTCCTATAGAGTAGGCCTACAGTAATTCATAAGAGGTTTCCGCTAGAATGCCTGCTTTCCAGGAATAGCAGGAACATTTTGGAAATATCGATTTACAACCATAGTGGAAGTGCTTTCAGAAATGGTCAATCTTAACGACATGTACTCTTATATAACAAAGGTGTCCGTTAGAATGTTGTTTCAGGAATAGCAGGAACCTTTTTAGAGTAAGTCTACTGTAACTCACAACAGGTTTCCTTTAAAATGCGCGTTTTCCAGGAATAGCTGAAATATTTTGGAAAAATTAATGTACAACCAAATGTGTATGGTTTTCCTTTAGAGTAGGTCTACAGCAACTCATGCCAGGTTTCCGTTAGAACGCGTGGTTCTCAGTACCAGCACAAAATTTTGCAAATATCGATTTACAGCCAAAGTCGAAGCAAATTTATAAATGTTCAATCCCAACTGTAAGTTCCCCTAAATTTCGGAAAATCTGTATTGTTTACCTTTAGCCCTCACCAAACGGCATAGGTACAATTGTACCTTTTCGCGTGTTTTATATTGTAGTAAATGTTCTTGTTGAAGCCATAGAGGATGAAACTTTCGTTAGATTTCTTCAGTTTTAGTCTAGATCACATATAGGAATGCATAAAGGGAGGAATGCTTATAGGTAGAAATACATACAGTAAGAACTATTAACGTTGTTAAATTATGCAGTCGGACACGTAGGATAGAGTAGGTCTACAGTAACACAAAAAGGTTTCCATCAGAATGCGCGCTTCTCCGTGCTATCAGGAAAAATCGATATACAGCTATAGTGGAAGCCAATTCAGAAATTTGCAATCCGTTCTTATATCTATTCCCCTAAATTTCTTGTTTACAGTAACTCAATATAGTTTAGCTGTAAAGTGATCGCTTTTTCGATAAATCAAGAAACTAGAAAATTGAAATGCTACAATATTGTAAAACAATAATAACCATATTAAACGATAAAACAAAATACCCATTCAAATGTCGAATTAAAAGGAATTTTGTATATTATTTACACTAATACCACTCGTAAACATTTAGGAATAGGAAAAATTTGACGCTTCTGCTCAAATTCGTGAAGATTTACCTAAACTGGTCCTAACATTTCTTTGGAATTATTTACTAAATACTTCACGTGAATCGGCTTTTATGATTAAAAATTACACATTCGGATAATTTTAAATTTACTTGTGCTTAGAACAAAAAGTACACCACTGACTTTTACAAAATGTAACGATAGCAATAATTCCAAGAAAACAATATTTTTGAATTTAAAATATGACGCGTTTTAAATGGAGTACCTTGTATCCAATTATTAGACCAATCGCCATCTGGAAATTGATGAGACTTTAAAATTTTAAATTAATCCTCTCTGCAAATTTGTAACCTCAATTGAAAATAAAACTAATTATGTTGCTAATTAACTATAATTTTCGATGAAGAACTGCTACGCTTACAGGTTCAGTATTTGTTTAAAAAAAAAAAAAAAAATATTCGGGTATTCGCCTTTAAAACCGGCGAGAGGCGCCTTGATCGCCAGTAGAAAAAGGTGATCAGCAATTCAGCATTTAATCGAATGTGTATTTTTTACACGAATTTGTCCAACTGTGGACCACTGACATCAATCACGTAAATGCGAAAAACATAAATCACGTTAGCAAAATATTTTAATTCTGAATCAGAGACCGAGTGCGGAAAGTGGCTTCCTACAAAATGAATATACCTAATTGTTGATTTAAAATACTAATATTTTTCCATTACAAATTTCTAAAAAACTTATTTTCGATTTGTGTGTAAAAAAATATTCCTGGAAAAGGAAAATCTAAATGCTGCAAAATAAAGAGTTGTTTTGGAAACATCTCAAATTCCCAGAATTTAAATGTTCCTTTTCCAGTAAAAATTGTCTTCTTTTGGGATTTTGTATTTAGAAATTTGATTTGGAGCCTACCCAACCCGTTTTGCACTAAAATTTTGATGTCGCAGTCCACTTTTTCAGTGTGTGAGTTTAAATTACCCATGAAAGCTACAGTAAAACAATGATTTTTCTAAAAGTGTCTGATCGCAGCAAGCCGAAACAATTTAATAGCTACAGCATTTTATTGAATCCTAATTGAATATTTGTATTTATTGGTACTAGTGGTCGCCCAGTAGGTCGAAATTCGACCGTAATTCATAAAATTTTTAAGTTTTTGAGAGTTATTGAGGTTTTTTTGTCAAAGAGTATACCTCTATAATCATTGCATATAATTGTTTGGAATTTTGCGTGTACAAATACGTCATTAGCGTGTATTCTTTGCCTTAATTCCCTGCAATACCTACGTATGAAATTAAAAATTAAAAATTATTAACAGTTGAAAAGAAATCATAATTACAGTTTGTATTCGTATTTGTTTTTTGATATAATTCTTTGTCAGTTTTTCATGTTATTATTCAATCAAATAAACGCAAATATCCTTGGGTTTTTTTATTGCCGTACTGACCAGGTTTCCCCAAGGCTTCACAGTTATTTTGTTCATCTTATTCGAATGATATAAAATTTAAATAAAAAATTAATACAAAATAAAAAATGAAATAAAAAATACGTGCCTTATATTATTTCATATATTTGTCATTAAATCAAAAAAAAACTGAGAAGTTAAAAAATTAAATATTGTCTATTGAACTTAAAATACAGTGGCGTTCAATAAAATAGGACACTCTAAGCTTTTTTTGCAAATCCTTCATTAACTAAAAACTATTTATCAATTTTCAATAATTTTTTTTTTATTTACATAGTAGAAATATAAACTTACAATTAAATATAAAAAATCATATTTATAAAAGGAATATTAAAAAACAATTAATTAAACATTTTATTTTATTAATAGGCTGTTCAATGAAGTAGGACAGTTAATATCAAATTTCATTTTCACCCTTATTTGCGTATTATTAAACCTAATTATGCGTTTTCATTGAATAGTATATTGGTCTTGTGACCTTCTTTTCGAACTATTTCCCGGCATCGGCTCGCCCATAAAGCCTACCAGCTCCTGGCATTTGTGAACGGTCATTTATTCCAAATTCGACAAATTTTAATACCAAAATTTCTGTTTATTTTTGTGTTTCTCATTGTTAATAGCTACTTTTACTTGATTCCAATAATTATTGATCGGATTCAGATGAGGTGACTGACTCGTCTATTGTGTGACCCCCACTTTGTAATCGTTAATCTAATATTTTGCTTCTCTCAAGGTAATCTTTGTATCGTTATCTTGCTGAATACACCAGCCTGGTGGTTTTTCATCTTCCGTATAAACCGAGATATTAAATTAGTTAATAATATGAATGTAAACAACTACCATCATTCCATTTTCCGAGCAATAAATTATAATGTTCCGTGTCAAAAAAAAATCTCCGATGTCACAATGGGCAACCACCATGCTTAATCGTCTTTTTCGCATGTTAGGGCAAAAGCTAGTAGTGGGCTGAGATCGTTCATAATGTCGGCCTTCAGAACTAAACATATTGACTTTTATTTTGTCAATTCATAGAACTTTTCTCCACTTTTTTGGCATCATAAGTTTATTTGGATAAAGAAGGAACGGCTCGGGCCTTTCAAGCTATTTCGAGCATCTGTTTGCGAATGAGGCCTTCTGAATAATTAAGATTTACCAACTACTTTAATTTGTTAGAGGAGATAGAAGAATGTGTAACGAATTGCTTGCATCGGCGTTTAGACGACACCTGCAAACAATACGTTAACAGAAAAAATACCAAGCCATGGACTTCAGGGTGGTCAGATGTTGCCGGCTAAAGCTCAGGGAGTGGGGTGGGGTATCCTGAAGTATGGCCCAGCCTTGTTAGACCGCATAGGATGGAAGGAATTGAATGCAGGGAAGGAGACAGTCACGTATCACTTACCATTTGGGCAAACTTACCACCTCATTCTCAACTCTTCAACACAATTCAGAACATATCGATAATTATATTACAAGAAACCAAAATGGATTTTATTGCCATGATTAAATTCAAATAGAAAATAATTTTTTTTTTCACAATGGTTAACTTATTTCTACCCAAAAATTAAATAGAGAAAAAAACTTGGTACCAAAACTACTAAATCTACCCTACACCTGAATTAATAAGTATAAACAAGAATACAAAAATTGCATAATAATAATATAAATGGCAATTAACTGATCAATGAAAAATAACAACAAAGCTGAGATTTAAATATTTCGGAAACAATAATGGTGATAATAAAAATATATAATAAAATACAAAAACTCATCTGACTGAACTGCCAAGCTGCTTGATGATGTCACATATTAATGATGGTTGTTGAGTGATGTAATGACGTCATATTTGCTTTTATCTTTTATTTTCTTATTAGTTTAAAATTGGTGTTAAGCTACTACCAACTTGAATACGTGGCATACTAATAAGAAAATGTAGCAGTTTCCAATTTTCTAATTCATATGCAATTTGGTTTTTATAATGTTCGTACAATTGTGAACAGTTATATTATTTGGAACCACTGTGCAATTTTATAACTTTCATTAATGTTAACCGTTTTTATTGATTTTAAAGATATTATGATTTTCTGTGTATTAATGTTATTATTATTCTGGCGGGAATTCTTAATGAATTAATTTTGGGTTTATGAAATTTTATTATTTATTATGTTTTAAATATTTTATTGTTCTTAAATTTACTGACATAAAAGTTTTCCGTTAATAATAATTCACAAATAACACATTTTTTTTCCGTTTTAATTTTGTAAGTCTATGTGTTATCACTTATCACAAAAATTGAATCTCATTATTAGATTCGGAATATTTTATACTTAATAATAATTTTTAGTTTATTTTGTTTTTCTTAAATATAACTATAACTAAAACACATTCATGTACGATTAAAAGTACATCTAAAAAAAAACAATTTTCTATTTAGGTAGTCCGTGCTATTTTAATTTTAGCCCACAACACGTTTTAGATGGAACAAAAATCACGTGATCGCGTTTAACGGAAAATATAATTACACAAACCGTATTCACTGACAAATTAATGATTATTTTGTTTCTTCCACGTTTTTTTTTTTTTTTTTTTTTTTTTTAAATACAAAAATAACTAAAGGTATTAAACCAATAATTTTGAAAATTTAAATTAATTAAGATAGAGACTTTAAATTTAACTTATTTAATGCATACTTTTTATGCTTTCTCTAACTTTTAACTCTTTACTTATAAATATTGGATATTATACGATCTTAACTGAACACGATCTAGCCACCAACTGACCATTTTCGTTTTTTTTCCAATTTTTCCATTTTATTCAGAAGCGCCCAGATTCCGATTTTTCCCAATACCATTACAATCATACAATACTTCCCCGAAATTAATATTAATTATTATTATTCTTTTGTGTATATACATCTTTGTATTACAACCAGAAATTTGAAAGTAATTTATCCCTCAATTGGAACGGTGTAAACGTTACAAATGTTTCGTTACAGTTCGGACAATTAAAGTGCCAAGTAGGCTGGTATTTTCAGCAATACAACGGCCAACCATACCACAATGAGAGCAAACGACGGGATTGATCAAGTAAATTACAACAGCCGGTCAGTCACCTCATCTGAATCCGATCGAAAATTGTTGGAATCAAGTAAAAGTAGCTATTAATTATAAGAAACACAAAAATAAACAGAAATTTTGGAATTCAAGTTTGTCTAACTTGGAATAAGTGACCGTTTACAAATGCCAGGGGCTGGTGGGCTCAAGAAAAGAATATCTCAAGACTAATACTATTCATTAAAAATGCATATTAGGTTTATAATACACAAATAAGCTGAAAATTAATTTTGAAATTAACTGTCCTATTTCATTGAACAGCCTATTTATAAAATAAAATGTTTAATTATTTTTTTTTTAATATTCTTTTAATTAATTAAATATGACTTTTTATATTTAATTGTAAGTTTATATTTCTACTACATATGTAAATAAAAAAAAAATATTGAAATTTGATAAATAATTTTTCAGTTATTGAAGAATTTGCAAACAAATCTTAGAGTGTCCTATTTTATTGAACGCCACTGTAGTTTTAAAATGAAGTTAATGATTCAGAACTTCTGTGTAAATGATGTTTTTTGTAAAAACCCTTTCAAAATTTGCTAAATGCTCTTGTCGATTATATTCGGAAATATAAAATCTCAAACCATCGAATGATCGAAATGTACCTGCTGCGATGCACGATTGACCATATTTCTTGCCAATTCCTTAAACGATTAGATAAAATTCGACATGAAATTAATCAAAATCAGATAAGAAATGACCAAAAGCCTTCCTAGTTGGTCAAACTCCAGAACTTTATCTAAAAATAATTTTAGAATTCCATTTCCATGGTACATGCAGAATTTCATAAAAATCGGATAAGAAATGGCCAAATCCCTTATTCAAGAACTTTATCTGAAAATCGTTTTAGAATCCTATTTCCATCGTACATGCGAAATTTTATAAAAATAGGATAAGAAATGGCCAAGTTCCTTCCTAATTGGCCACATTCCAGAACTTTATCTAAAAATCATGTTAGAATCCCATTTCCATCGTACATGCTGAATTTTATCAAAATCGGATAAGAATGGCCAAGTTCCTCCTATGGCCACATTCCAGAGCTTTATGTAAAAATCATTGTAGAATCCCATGCAGAATTTCATCAAAATCGGATAAAAAACGGCCAAGCTCTTCCTTTCTTACTGGCTATATTTCAGAACATTATATAAAAATCATTTTAGAATCCCATTTTCATCGTACATTCTAAATTTTATCAAAATCGGATAAGAAATGCCCAAATTCCTTCCTAATTGGCCAAATTCTAAAACTTTATTTAAAAATTATTTTAGAATCCCTTTCCATCGTACATGCTGAATTTCATTATATCGGATAAGAAATAGCCAAGTTCCTTCCTAATTGGCCATATTCCCGAAATTTACCTAGAATTCATTTTGGAATCCCTTTTCCATCGTATATTCTAAATTTCATGAAAACCGGATAAGAAATTACCAAGTTCCTGAATTTCATCAAAATAGGATTAGAAATGTCCAAAAGCGGTCCTAATTGGGTAAATTCCAGAACTTTATCTTAAAATCGTTTTAGAATCCCATTTCTATCGTACAAGCTGAATTTCATCAAAATCGTATATGAAATGGCCATGGTCATTCCTAATTGGCTATATTCCAGAACTTTAAAATCACTTTAGAATCCCATTTCCCTCGTACATGCGGAATTTCATCAAAATCGGATAAGAAATGGCCAAGTACCTGAATTTCATCAAAATCGGATAAGAAATGGCCAAGTTTCTTCCTAATTGGCCATATTCCAGAACATTACTAAAAATCATTTTAGAATTCCATTTCCTTCGTTAATGTTGAATTATATCAAAATCGGATTAAAATTGGCCAAGTTTTCTCCTAATTGGCCATATTCCAGAACATTACTAAAAATCACTTTAGAATCCCATTTCCATCGTTCATGCTGAATTTCATAAAAATCGTGTAAGAAATGGCCAAGTTCCTTCCTAATTGGTCGTGCTCCAGAATTTTATCTAAAATCATTTTAGAATCCGATCTCCAAATAAAATTCTTATAAAAAAAATCACAAATCCTCAGTTCAAGGAACCTCACTACAACGGACACCATTTTTGGTCCCGTCGAAGTCCTTTGTAGTGGGTTTCTCTGTATAAAGAAAACTTTTAAATTACGTTGTAGTTACATGTATAACATTTTCGCTGATGAGTGTAAATTAAAAAAAAATCTATTTTAGTTACATACATACAAACAAAATAATTCTCATTCATTCATTCACAGAATAAAATTAAAGTATTATTGTACTACTTTGATCGTTTTTGGCTTTTATGTGTATGTATTGTAAAGGAAACTACCTCAGGCGATTTTTCCTGAACTATCCAACCGATTTTCGTTTAACATAGATTGCGCACACCTACAAAAGAATACCTTTCGAATGGTGTAATTTTTATAAAAATCGGTTGGTTGATTTCGGCGTAAAAGGGGTACAAAGTTTTCTCTTCACGTATTAATATACCGGGTGTTTCTTTTAAACTGAGACGATCAAATATCTCGAAAAATAGCCACTCTACGGAAAAAATGTCCATAATCAAAATTTAATCATACCGCGGGGGAAATACATTAGTGCCAAAAAATAGTCCCCCACCCCCCGCTTTGTAGGTGGGGCGGGGGTAACTTTTAAACTAAGATAGGAAGCCATATTTTTTATTGCAGATACGGATTCTACGACTAAAAGTACATATGATTTGAATGAAATATTTTGTTCGGTTCATGATAGATGGCGTTGTAATCGACGAAATTCAATTTTTTCAATTTCTTCTTCTTAGAACACACGCATTCGATTCTGCAATACGTTTGAAATAAAAAACATCACGTTTTCATTTGAAATACTCGAAATTCGTCATCAAAACAATTTATTCAGTTTTGTAATTCACATTTAACGTTTGTGTTATTTCTTATCTTCATGTTTTTCGTAATTGCAAAATAAACGATAAAATACTTTAGAATGGACCGTTTAACTGTGCCAGAGAAAATTGAAATGATTCTGGTTTATGTAGAAGCTGGCAGAAATCTTGAAAATGCTGTTGCTATTTACGCTCAACGTTTTCCGGATAGGATTCGCTCACGTGCTTCATTTGGCCGTACTATCAAACAATTTATTGCTGATGGAAATGTTCAACCGAAAAAGAGGACCCGTAGAGCAACAGTCACTGGAGAAAATAATGAAACTGCTGTATTGGCTGCAACGACTCATAATCCTCATGTTAGTACACGAGAAATAGTTCGCGATTCCGGATTGTCCCTCACCAGTGTTTGGAGAATTTTAAAACGGCACAAGTATCATCCATATCATGTGTCTTTACACCAAGATCTTAATGGCGCTGATTTCCAAAATCGGGTAACTTTTTGTCAATGGGCACATGAACAAATACAACAAAACCCCAATTTTTTTCGTTGCGTAATGTTCTCTGACGAATCGTCTTTTACAAACCATGGAACGGTTAATCGACACAACATGCATTATTGGAGTGTTGAAAATCCACACTGGCTTCGCCAAGTTGAACATCAGCGCCCTTGGACTGTCAACGTGTGGTGTGGAATAATTGGCAACCAACTCATCGGCCCCCACATTATTGAAGGCAACTTGAATGGTCAAATGTACCGAAACTTTTTGGAAAATGAACTGCCAATATTACTTGAAAATTTGAACTTAGAATTGAGACGAAACATGTGGTTTCAACATGATGGTTGTCCTGCACACTATTCGTTGGTAGCACGTGAGGTACTTGATCGTGATTTCAATGGTCGCTGGATCGGTAGAGCTGGTCCGATAGATTGGCCCGCCAGATCACCAGATCTTACTTCGCCAGATTTCTTTTTGTGGGGCTATCTCAAAGACAAAGTTTACAAACAAGAACCAATAACACGTGAGAACATGATTGAGCGAATCAGAAATGCGTGTGCTGAAATTCAACCAAACACACTTCTCAGTTGTGTACAATCATTGGAAATGCGTACTAATAAGTGCATTGAAGTCGCAGGCCATCATTTTGAACACTTATTTTAAGCTAAAATTACTTTATTCACCTGCCATTTACATTAATAAATTGTTTTGATGACGAATTTCGAGTATTTCCAATGAAAACGTGATGTTTTTTATTTCAAACGTATTGCAGAATCGAATGCGTGTGTTCTAAGAAGAAGAAATTGAAAAAATTGAATTTCGTCGATTACAACGCCATCTATCATGAACCGAACAAAATATTTCATTCAAATCATACGTACTTTTAGTCGTAGAATCCGTATCTGCAATAAAAAATATGGCTTCCTATCTTAGTTTAAAAGTTACCCCCGCCCCACCTACAAAGCGGGGGGTGGGGGACTATTTTTTTGCACTAATGTCTTTCCCCCGCGGTATGATTAAATTTTGATTATGGACATTTTTTCCGTAGAGTGGCTATTTTTCGAGATATTTAATCGTCTCAGTTTAAAAAAAACACCCGGTATAGATAGAACACTCGGGTTTAAAATTCTCAATATAATATCAGTCGTGGATACAATCGATAGTGTTTAAGTTAGACGAAAATTGCCAGCCGAATGTAAAAGTTGATAATGCGGAGCTCAGTAAATGCCGAAAATTTTCATGTAAAGTAAAAATTAAAAAATTAAGTCGTAATCAATCGATAAGTAACAAATACAGTACATTACATAAAATACTTAAATTTATCTTAGGATTGCAAATAGTTTTTCTACTTCTTGCGTTGCAGTTAATGCTGTTTGAGGGCTTTGGAGAAAACAGAAAAACTTCCAGCCATTCTACTTTCAATTGCTAAATTGTTGAAGATGATGGGTGAAATCACACTAAAGAAACACCTACGAAAAGCTGACCACCAGTTGGGTATAGGTTTACTGCATTGAGACAATCGAAGCATATAGCCAGAGCAAGAGCTAAAGTTGTATCCGCTAATGATATAGAAAATCTTCAGGACCTTAAAGACAAACATGTGTTGCAGAGGCAATATGTCAAGGGCCCCAAAGATCATGAAACATCATTAACCGGATAATATGTTTCTGTCAAACCAAAAGCGAATTCATAAGTCAGGCAGTTCAGGCACCACCCCAACACGCTAGCCCGTAGAGAAGAATAGAATCCACTAGGGCATAAAAAACTAACCTACGTAGGTATAACGTACAAAAGAGGCGTAAGACATACATCTTCCTCGAAACTAATAAAAGTTTATGTTTCAAGCCTTCAATGTGAGCCTTCCAATTTAGGTGTGAATCAATCAAAATACCCAAATATAGATATTTCCTTCACTACAGTAATCTTAAAATATGCAAACGAAGTTTCCTTAAAATGTACTATTTCAGTTTTCTTACTCAAAAGTAAGTTGTGGGCTTTAAGCCACTTCACCAGTAAAATTAAATCGTGTTCGATCCTTGATATGTCGACCTGTTTTCTAACACCAGAGTACACAAACGAAAAATCGTCAGCAAAAGTGGTTAGGGAGCCTGCAAAATGACGACCGAAAATTCCATTCACGTAAATAAGGAATAACAGGGGTCCCAATACCGAGCCCTGAGGAACTCCTGTCGTAATTGATAGTTCACCACTTAGACGATGATTCACACGCACTACTTGGGATAGACCAGATAGAAAACTACACAACCAGCTGTAAATAATTCCGCGAAATCCACAGCAAAATGTTTCCTTAAAAGAACCGCATGGTCCACTCATGATGAAACTCAAGACATCCAAAAGATTAACAAGCCATCTTCGTAACTAATACATTTGAAACGCCATCTAATCCAGAAGACAAATTATTTTTAAGCGAATTGATAATTGCATATAATTCACCCGAGGAGATCGGGAAAAAATAAAAGCGTCTCATCATATCGTAGTTTTCTATCACTAATCTGTTTTTTACCGACTCGTCTAAAGTAACAGTAGAGCTACCTGATTCACCTACTCGCACAAAAAACTTATTAAACTCATTTGCAATGGCTCTTGAATCAGAGATCACATCACCCGATCTACATTTTAATTCTTTAATTTCGGCAGACTCGGCACGGCCATTTATCAAGTCATTGACTGACTTCCAGTTTTTCCTGGCATTAGTGCCATTGGAATTAAACTGTTCAACGTAGAACTGCTTTTTCCTCTGACCTATCTTGGCATTAACGTTGTCACATAGTTTATAACTATAAATAGTTAGCAAGCCTTATATATCGGTTGGGAGTTTCCTTGCAAGCTGGCATATTTTATTCCTCTTGCGTATATCATTTAATAGGAGGTCAGACATCCAAGGTCTACGCTTGGCTCATTTGCCAGTGACCATTAAGAATGTTCAGAAAGTAATCATATGCAAGTGACGCATTAGATTCGCTATAAACATCGCTCCAATTCTCCCATAAAATCCATTCTTGTAGTTGGCAATAGTCAACGCGGAAAAACTAAGCAAAGTTCCTTATGTTTGGCCTAGAAATGAGCACCAAAGAAGCTAGTTTCTAAGAGACAGTGGTCAGATATGCCCAAGTCTAAAACTTTGCATGAAACATTTCGGAAGTGCCTCTGGTCAAACCTACAGAGTACGTTATCGATACAGGTTGCACGCACGTTTGTTAATAGAGTTTAGTGAAATTTCGATATAAAGTCGATTCAGTTAGTAGTTCGTAATATAAAATTGAATTAAAATAAGAGCCAAGTTCAAGAAATATTGCGGAACACTACTAATGATGGTTGGTACCATTAATCAAAAATTGGTTCACTAATTTTTTTTTTAACCTTAATAGCCAATCCAAGCAGTTTAATACGTCTCAAAGCTCAAAATGTAAGTAGAAGGCAATTTTGTCGATGGATTTTAATAAGAATTTACTTTTGAGATTTGAGATATAAAATCGATTCTTTAAGTAGTTCCTAATAGAAATATAATGAATTCCGGCTCTGAAGAATTCCTCCGGCCATATCATCTGGGGTCGGATTTCTTATTTAAACCAAGGCTAAAGTTTAAAAAATATTGCGGAACACCCTCAATGATGTTAAATGAGTTTCTATATTTACAGATGAATATTATAAAAATAATTAAGATCCGAATGGCCAAAGACAATTATCAGGGGTTAAGATATTGGACCCGACTCAGAGATAACAACATTTATCTTAAGTTACTTTATTCGCTTCCTTCCTATAAAAATTTGCGTTGAAAACCAAAAGTAAAAATCTGGCGTAATATGGCCCTATTCAGACTAATCTTTAATGTTACACAAAAGAAAAAATTATTTTACGGAATTAGTTTGGCACCCAAAATAAATAATTGTTTAAAGAAATAATTTTATTGGCACGCCAATAACCAACTATTTGCGAACACTGCTCTAGAGTGTTATATCTGGAGATGAATTGCTTTGATAGGCTGATTTTATACAAATATTTTAATGATTTTTGGAAAATCGGATTTTCTCAAATTTTCAGATTATTTATATATACACTCCAGAGGCTGATTTTATTCCAATTTTTTGGATTCTTTTAATTTTGCGATATTTTCTACGAGTAGGCGGAACAAAGTTTTCTACGTAAGAATATTTCCAAAATAATCTGCATTATCGACTTTTTACGTTCAGCTAACTATAACAGAGTGTTTATTCAATCGTACAAACATTTCTTTTTGAGCAGCTGTGCCTCTTTGTAGTCCTTTATCGTAAAATTTATGAGCTTTTTGAGCATCCTGGGTTTAGAAAAACCATAAAGAAATACTTGGATCATTTCAATGATACTGTTTAAATTAAACCTTCTTGACTACTAATTTCATGATTGTATAACAATACCAAACCAAAAAAAAAATCAAATATTTAGCTTGCAAAATATAACATTACACTCTCTACCTCCAAGAGTCTATCGTCGTCTCTACAGACATAATATACGATATCTATATCTAAAGAAATTTATCTAAAATGTGTAAAGCAAATATTTATAGTAAAAACATTAGTGTAGCACACATAAAATATAAAACATAATATAATATGTACAAAATGTATTTTTACGACGGTCGATGGAGATATTTGGGGAGGTTGAAATTTTATTGCGGTACAAATAAAGCAACACCTAAGCACAAAAAATAAGAAGAAAAACTATGAAAATTATTTATTATATGAAAAAGGCGTGTGTGTGTGTGTGTGTACAAGATGTCAATTTTGGGATATTAGACGCCTCTAAATATTTCGAAACATTAAACATTTAGCGTAGCCTGTTTATTGTAGTCTGTGCGAATTATTCTTTTTGTTGTTGTTAGCGCTATAAAAACGCACAAAAGTTACGTAAATCAAACAAAACTAAATTAATTTCCTTTAACTCTCTATGTGAAAGCCATTCGTACTATATACAAAACATAAATAACATCCTAAGGACGATTGATTTTTTTTTTTTTTTTTTTGGTAAATCCATTTCAGCAAAACGAAAAACATTTTCCACCTTATATTGATTTAAGTCAATAAAAACCAATTGATTTTCATAATTTACGTACCAACAACATTTTTTTTGGAGGAATACATAATTTTTATTTTTTTTAAATTTCATTTTCGTTCGTTCGGTATTTGATTATGTATAAGAAAATTGAAAACAATAAAAAAGAAAATGTTTATTTTATTTTTACCGAACTGTTGGTGCTGTTGTTGTTTTTCGGGAGCTGTTCACACACAGTTATGTGTTACCTATTTTTTCTCACTTTAGTTTTTTTTACATTATGTGTTATTGTTGATTATTGATTTTGTATAAAAGTGATAAATAGGATTTTCCTCGAGTTTATTTTCTTATACAAAATATTACCTACATATATATTGTTCTGTTTGTTATACGCAGCACACAAGCAGAGGCGCCCTTTATATTATTATTATGTGTGTGATTCAATTGATACAATTCAGGGATTAATATTATAATAGGTAATAGGTTTAAGGTGTTATAACTTTTCAATTTATATACAAAAAAATAACAGCACGAGAAATAAAAAGAATTCCCAGCATCTAATACAACTTGTTGTTGTTCTGTGGATTTGGTACATAGCCTAATCCTCTAAATAGTATTATTACTGTGTGTGTATTTATTTGTATAATACACAATCGACATATATGTATAGATTGACCTATTTACATGTTCAATTAACTTGGTTATTGTTAACCCTTATTTTGAGATTTTTGTGAGATTTTTGCACGTTGTATAGATGAATGTTGTTTTTGCCACCGCAAATCCAATAAAAACACACAATGGATTTACAAAATCTAATTTCAGTGTTTGTTATTAAATGGGAATTTTTGTAATACAATTTTAGAAATAGAAATTTAATGTGGCTTATACGAGTACCAATATGTGGTATTTATGTAGATAAAACGTTTTGAAATAGGTCATTAATACTAATGAATTGATGTTTAATTAAAATACACGGCTCTTAATTTAAATGAGCTCAGTCCACAATTGGTATTCAATCGTTATAGACCCGTGTCTATTTTTATTAAAATTAACTTTTGAGTAAAAGTTCATCATGCAGTGATATTTTACCCAGTGACTACAAGGCAACTTCAAATAAGTGAAAAAATATGGAATCGCGATAGCCAACCAAAATGTAACAGTAATCAATCTCCGCTATCATATCCAATACCAATCAAATATAAGCAAAAATGTACAAAAAGAAATCGGTATCACAAATAAAAATAAACTGCCGAAATTACCACCGTTTATCATAAAAATAAATTTCAGTGCAATTCGATTAATCATGAATAAGTTTTTAAAATTGTTAAATATCAAGAGAAACTCTCTTCAATTGGTCTAAAAGTTACAATTCAAGACCCCACTCATTACAAACTATTCTCAAATGAATTGAAAAATGACGTCGCCGAA
Source organism: Tipula helvola (assembly GCA_963556165.1). NCBI lineage: Eukaryota > Metazoa > Arthropoda > Insecta > Diptera > Tipulidae > Tipula > Tipula helvola. The sequence goes on along the minus strand of OY744481.1, from coordinate 344,346,146 downwards.
TTTTTCACTCCTCACACAATGTTTCAATTGTTTTATACTTGGGCACACAACCTTCAACCGCTACATGAAATCAAGATGTAGATTCTGCAGCCTCAATCATATTGATGGTCAGTATTTTACAATCAAGGACGATGAAGGAAAGTTCAAATGCGCTAATTGCAATGAAAATCATGCAACGAATTCAGTAATTTGTCGAAAGCGTATGGAATTTCTTCGCATAAGGGAACAAATAAATCTTAAAAATTCTAATAAATCATCACCAACTTTTAAGTTTTCGGCAACTAATTTTCCAAATTTGTTGAACACGGAGCATAGAAGCATCCAGCCTACGTTGACGGAAACTCTAACATGTTAGACTATCATTTTCCAGCATTTTCAAAAGCAACACACTTCTATCAACATACAGCAAGGTGAGCAGCATAATGTTAGCCAACTTTATTCTTCAAGTGATTTACTAAGTGAGTTGCCAAACTCCAGGAGAACAAGTTCAACTAATTTTAGCTACAGCCATTAAGTAAGTATGTACATATTAATATGATATTTTGCACCTGGAACGCGTGTAGCATAAGTAAAAAAAAAACATGAACTAATAATACACATCCTTTACGAATTGAGTGTTGACGTAATGCTCATCACACATCCTAAACCTAGTATGAGTTTCCACATCCCCCACTATAACATTTGTAGATGTATCAATGTATATCAACATACATAGTCCTTCCAAGGTCACATATTGTTACATCCCTAATTCCAATCATGGTAGTTTTAGACAAGATCTTAACAGACTAACCAACAGTTATTCGTCCTACATTATTGTTGGGGACTTTAATTGCTGATTTCCTGAATAATAGTTCGGATTGTGTTCTGCATTTTCCAGATTCACCCACATATTATCAAAATAACAGAACAAACAACAAAATAGATTTTTATTTAGCCAGTGCCGCTGTTCCCATAAGCAATGTCACATCAAAAAATGAACTAAATTCTGATCACTTTCCTATACCTATTGTGCTCAGTTAAAATGCGTATTTCGCATACCAATCCATTAATTACATCATACGATTTTAAAATTGCTGACTGGGATACGTATCGAACTACTATCGATGATAAACTTAAAGCTCTTACATTTCCTCAAATTCCAAATATTAATGATACCATGTCATGGACTAAACAGTTCCGACAGTAAATTCATCATCCAAATTTAAACTAATAGTATGTGATGAAGTTTTATTATTAATTAAGCTTCGCAACATCCGAATACCACCCTTGAATAACCCGCAAGATTATTATCTATCTATAAGTTTATTTCTGCCTCAGAAAAATGCGTAATTCTAGTTAATACGTTCCAGAAAGCATATGAAATTTCATCCAATGTGGCGGAATCAGATGACATAAAACACAGTCTAATTAATATAAAAAATAGTACAGAGCAAGACCATATTCAAAATTTGATGAATCAGTCGACGAGGTGAAAAGTATTATTTATACAGGTGCAGATACAATTTTAAATGTCACGTTAAAACATCTTCCTGAGTTTGGTTTCTGCTTTCTCGTTAAAATTATATTGGCATTGTTTCAGGCTCGGTTACTTTAGCTAAACCAGGTCCTTGTGACCCAGATAACTACCGCCCAATCAGTTTTCATAGTTCAATATGCAAAATTTTTGAATGTGTCATACAAATTAGCCTAAATAATTTATTAATTCTATATAGTTATTTAGGCTAATTTTTATGCTGCATTCAAAAATTTTGCGTATTGAACTAAGAAGACTGATTGGGCAATAGCTATCTGGGTCACAATTATCTATTAATACCTCAACAATTTTAGTTTTCGTCGCCAACATTCATCCATTCACCAGGTATAAATCTACATCAAGTAATTTCTGAGGTGTTCCAGAGGGGTCTGTAATTAGTCCTATTATTGTTTTATGTTTTAATAAGCGATATACCACAAACGGTTGATTGCAACATTGCACATTTTTTTGACGATACTTCTGTCTATACATACATATATTCGACGTATTCATATTTCCAAGAATGGGGACTAAAACTTAATACAAAGAAAACGCAGGCTACAAATTGCAGGCGTTGAAATAACACTTCAACAGATATAACAATAAACCTCAAATTGGTTCTAAACAATTTAATACAAGAGCTACTAATTGAGCAATACCTCTAAAAATAATTTAAAAAAAGCTAGGGAGCTATTACTTATATAAAGCAATTTTAAAAATGAACCCCCCCACCAGTAATCTAATCCCATTCATTTCACCCTATTTATAGAAACTAGTATTTATCACCCCAAGTTCAACAACTGCATCAGTTTCCTGAACCTACCTCTGAAAGTGCAGTATTCACTCAAATAAACAGTCACTGCTTCCTACCTTTATCACTTTAACCAATTTGTCTCCCATGTATCATTTGCGCAACACTAAACATCAACATGATTTTTTTCGTTTATACAAATCCGACAAGATTTTTCCTGTAAATTTAATTACCTTTATTCTAATAGATATAAAAAGGAATGCAACGAACAACATTTTAACATTTTTGTGTAATCGTTTAACGCGTGACGAACTAAAAAAAAATTAAATCGGTGATAGTGCTAAAATGGATCCCGCCACAAAAACATATTGGTATGTTTGCTAAAAAACATTATTATTACAATTTCTTATTATTTTATATTTAAAATACATTAAAGATTCTAATGAATTCTAAAAAATATTGTACAGTGTAAGAATGTGCATTTTAGAATCCATTTTGTAGAGGTGTTGCGCAAATGCATCAATGGTCACTAGGTGATAATTTATTTTCATTTTAGGAAAACTCCGCTTATTGTTGCTCAAGCTCTAGAAGCATTTGAAAATATGCCAGATGACATTGAAATGCCTACCGATCTATTTTTGGAACCTCCCGAATTTAACGTGGAAGGGATGAAGATAGATAGAGATTAGATTTGGACGATCGGCTACGGTAGATGAAATAATAAATAATGCAACTGAATCAGTTTCACAATCGACTCACACAAGAGTTCAGTAAAACTAGTAACCGGGAAACGAAGAAAAATTTCCATTATCTGAGAAAATGTTTAAATCTAATTTATGGGAAGGATTCAAAATTTATCCATTGACATTGAGTGCACAGTCGAACGCAATTGATTTTTTTGAGCTGTTTTTTCCGAAAACTTTTATTGATTCAGTGATACTTCACACAACAAACTACGCACTAAAAAAGAAAAAGAAATCAATCAATATCATCGCAGACGGATGTATTGAGAAAACGATGAAGATGTTGGCAACACACTTATTTCAAAATGGATACGGCGAAAAACATTCGAGGATATTTTCACAAATATTCATTTTTGTGATCTTGATCCAATCCTTTCAACAAATGATTGATTTGCTATAATTCGACTATTCATCGACCATTTAAATGATGTTTTTCTTAAATATGCACCTGCTGAAATGGATGTATCAATAGACGAATCAATGATTCCCTATTATGGACGACATTCTTGCAAACAATTTATGAGGAATAAACCGATTCATTTTGAATATAAAGCTTGGGTAGCAGCCAGTCGTTTAGGATACTGCTGCCAGTTTGATATGTATCAGGGGCGAAACCAGCAATGCGATCCACATATGGGTTTGGGTGAATCAGTAGTACTGGGGTTTGCTGAAAAAATGCAAAAGCGATTCCCAGAAATCATGTTTTCATTCTATTTCGACAATTTTTTCACCGGGCCGAACCTAATTAGTGCTCTGAACAACATAAATTTTGCGGGAACTGGAACAGTGCGTAAAAATAGGTTATATAAATAATATAATATACATGTGAAGCACAAAAAACATTTGAACAAGAAGCCCAGAGGGTTTTATGAGAACTACGTTGACACAGGCAATGAAATAATTTTGGTAAGGTGGAGGGATAAGTAGTATCGCTATTGTCAAACAATTTTGGAGAACATCCAGTAGGCGTAGCTCATCGATATTATGCATGCTGTGGGGAAAAAAAACGGATATATCACGACCGAACGTTGGAAAAATGTACAACCGGAACATGAGTGGCGTGGATTTAACGGATAGGCATATATCGAACTACCGAATATTGTATTCGCGGCAAGAAATTGTATATGCCTGTAGTACTTTGGATGCTAGATTTAGCAGTAACAGATGCTTCATCTCTAGCTAAGTCATACAACATCAACTTAGATCAGCTAAAGTTGCGACGTCAGTTAGCTACTGCTCTTCTAACCCGCTATGAAAACTTAATGAAAAACCGAAAAAAAAAATTTTTGTTAGCGTGTGTCCGTTGATGCATTTTCGCAGCGCCCCTTTTCTTGGTTTCTGGGATCTCTACAACATTTTTTAATCATAAAATTGACCTATTTAATCCATAATAAACCATAAAATATAAAAACTAGTGAAATATTTAAAAAAAAAACCTCGGTCACAAATGGGTTAATGTGAAATTCACGTTGTTTTAACCGTATGTCTTATTATACGAATTTAAGTTATACGACTAACATAATAAATCAGTTCAAATTTCTGACGTTATAAGCGAAATATCGTTATATCCGAGGTCGTTATAAATGAAGTTCACTATATTTCAGTAAAATCTACAATACAAACCGAGCCATCACCCTCCATAATTACCTTTCCATCCTCACAACCATATCCACCCTTTAGCTCCTCAACTACATTTCTCATAAAACCAGCCAAAAAAAGGTGTGCACAGTTTGTGCAATACAAAACTATTTTTAACGATCTAATTTAAAATTAATAGGAACAGAATTTGTTAAAAGTTCAATAGTGTAACGCTAATCGACTGGAAGACTGTTCTTTAAACTTTCATCAACAGCTATAGTTTGTCAGTTTTGCTCAGAACAGGTCACCAGACAGTTTTGCAGAAGTGTAACGCTCGTAGCTGTCTTTACCCCTTCCACAATTTTTGCCTTCCAATTTATTTTGCTGCCTAAAACGAAACCCTTTTCTTCCGCTTTATCTATATAAGTCAACCTGATACCATTTAAATTGGGAGAATCGATATAAAAAAATTTCTATTTCCAAGGAAAGAGAACGAATTCAGTTTTGTGTAGATTTGCATTCAAATTAAAACTACTGGCTCATGTGGAAAGAACGCTGAGGGTATTTTGCCTGACTTCACTAAGGACACGGGATATTTGCTGGAGGCATCAATAACAACATCATTCGTAGTCCCTACGTTCGAAATATTTTTCGATGAAATTTAAAAGAGAATAAAGAGACTCCACAAAACTCCCTTGTAACACCGCATGTTGACATGTGGACAGTTTTTCCGGCACATTCACGCCTCTAATATGAGCTTATATCTTTCTCTCCAGTGTTTTTAAGAGGAAGAAAAATAAGCTTATAGGTCTGAGGTCTGTGGCACTGCAGTGCGAACATTTCCATGCTTTAGGTGCCTTCACTTCAATCAATTTGTTGTGAATGCGACATAGTTCTTTGTTGGATATCCACAGTGACAACATCATCATTTCGTGGCGACATGGTTTAAAACTATTTTTAATAAGATTCTTTCGGCTTTTTATAGACACAATATATTAATAAACTTCTCTTAAAACTATTTTTCGGTTACTAATTTAACTTCTACTAATAAATTGACCTATGAGGCTACGTAGCCTGTTAGGAGTGTCTCATTTAAAGGCCTCATAATGGTATAGCGTAGGGCTTCACAATTGTTGCGATGTTTGGGCTATCTTCATGAGATTTGATTAATTTCAGTTGTTAGATCGGTGTTTTTTTTTTTGGGCAGGAAATCGTGGCTCTATCCTTATCCATCCTGTTATTCAGCTATATTTTATTTAGCTTTCCTTTAACTCAACAGATATTCCTCCAGGTAATATAGAAAGACAGCAGGGTACCAGCTTCGGTCGTGCTTTTGTTCCGCTTCATTTTTATTTTCTCCAGATCTGATGACCCGAGTGGAGGGACTAGCCCCGCTTAAACTTTGTATTTAAAGTTTAAGGCAGGCCTAAAGATCTGAGTCTCATTGTCTACAGTTTCAGGATTTTTAAGAGAGCCGAATTGTTGCTGTTGTGTTCCACGAGTGTATTTGAGAAAATAAGTCCATCTGTACCGAGAACGGTAGTAAATTGGTGAGACTGCTTAATCCGGAGGGCACCACGTATCTGGATCCTCCATTAGTGATTGAGCTAGTTTTTTAAACTAGGTTCCCAATCTGGTCGATTGACGGCAGTGTTAGGGTATAGGAAACACATGCACCCGCCTAGCCATTGATTTGTTTAAGGTTGATTCATTTAGCTCCGTGTTTTTTCCTACCAACAATAGATTAGTAGTGACCAGCTGATGTAACACAAGCACGGGGGGATATGGTAAAAAATAGGGATGACAGCAAGTACCAACTTGAATCCCCCAGCTTACGAAATAAAAGTATAGAGCAGAGTAAGCAAAGTATTAGGCCGCTCCTAGACATAACGTTTAATTGTGCAAATAAAATTGTGCAGATTATCGATCAAGTCTATACTTGTGCAAGTCAATTCCTATAGACAATACAAACTATTGTTACAATTTTAGCTCCGTTTTGTCAATATTTCATTGTCGAAACATGACATCTGAAGATAAAATCTTGTAATTTGAAGGTGATTATACCCTAAACTTAAAAAACTATTTACAAGGTGCTATCAAAAGATTATTTGTATTTCTGTTTCGGAATTATTTAATTATATATACGTAGTTGACAGTTCAAGATATGTAAAAGCATAACAAAAATTATAAAAACTGCACAAACTTCCCTACACACAACAAAAGTCAAAACGTTTTGTCTTGCACAAGTCACTTGCACAATATTTAAAAACAGCACAGTTTCATCATCTACATGCTCCAATATATTGCATCGATTAATTTGTGCAGTTAAATTTGCGCAGTTAAACGTTATGTCTAGGGGCGGCCTTACTGATACATTTAGAAACTAAAATTTTCAAATTACGCAATAACATGTAAAATCGGAATATCTAAATTAACTTGAAATGTTATAAACAATTGCAGGATTGTCAATTTGATCATCACCAATTTCTCCTCAACTGAAACCTCTTTTTATTTTACAATCAAATAGGCCCAAAAGTTAACAAAAACATTTTATTACTAAGACCTATTTTGGTGCAAAATTTCGGCGAAAACTATCAATATTTTTATTTGTAATTTGGAAATTTCGATAAGTTGTTTTAGCATGAATATCCCTGATTTCGTAATTTATTCTGAAAATAAAGAAAAACTTTAGAAATTTAGCCTTAGCAAAATAATCCTCCCACCCCACTGTCCAAAATTCAGAGCACCAAAAAGTTTTCTTGCAGAGCTCAATTTTTTACCTAATGTTCTAAACCTTTTATGGCCAAGTGCAAAAAACAAACAAAAAACACATATGGCGGACCCAATATAGCGCCTCATAGAAAGTTATCACGAAAAAAAATGTTGATTTGGTTAGTTTTGGAGATGAAAATGTAATCCGAGGTAATCCTTGTTGTGCTCAAATTGTAGGCGTTCAGCCTATTGTTGTAGGTACACAAAGAATTTTCTGAGAATAAACAATTCAATATGGATTAAAATAATATTGTGTTAAATATCCAATCCATTTACAAACATTTATTTTAAACCATAATACCCATTATTGGAATGGTTCAAAAACCGGGTTGAAATGAAAATAGCCTTGATGAACTTTTAGTAAAGCTTTTTTAGTTTTACTTGTTGAAACTTATAAATTTCTTGGCCAAATTTTTAGTTTTAAAATATTGAAATAATTATAGTCAATGAGAAATTTTACAAGTATAACCTTCAAAACCATTAATGAGCTTTAAAATTTCTAAAGCTCAAAGTTTAGCCCTATAGAAGTGAAGAATTAAAGCGTTCTTCGTGTTAACTTCAATTTTTTTTAGATCGTGTTTGACAGAAAAACTATAAAGGGTTTTACCAACATATAAATAAAAATTAAATCAATAAAATATTTCGCAACTTATCGAGAAAAAAGAAATTAAACTTGAGATTTAGTGAAGTTCCAAATTCAAAATAGTAGTATCGGAAAATTTTAATGCAAAATTGAGGGCTACAAAATTTCATGTCGACTTTGAACAAAGGGGTCCGCGCTTGGGCCGCTTTTGCGAATTCTCCATTATATATTCATGAATTTCAAAATTCAATTTTTCAAAAAATTTTGCCGTTATGATATTTTCCGAAATTAGTTTAAATACTGGCAAAAGGGCGTTTGCAAGTGGAGCCCCTATCCTCTCTCAAATAATAAAAATATTAAGCGAAATATAATAATCGTTAAAAAATTTACCACGGTTGTTTTTCTAGATTTTATGAATTCATAGTTTTGAATTTTAAAAAATTTATTCCTTGTCAGTATTTTGTATTTCATAACAATAATTGGAAAATACAATCTAGAAATTCTAGATGAGAATAGAAAAGCTTTCACAATTAGATAGGTTTATGGCCGATAGTAACATATGCTATGTGATATATCCTTATCTCATTAGCGATGATTCTCATTTGAAGCGATCAGTTTGAGTTTACTTCTACGTTGCAGACAGCTACAAGATGCAGTCAGGAACGACGCGAACGTAAATTCAAATGAAATGGGATAAATAGTAATTCTTCAATCGGCATGTGTAAAAAGCCCCAGATACCCCCATATATATGCATTTACTTACGTGCAATTATGGACTCCTGATCTGTTTATAACATTTATGTGCAATCCCGGTTGGAAAGATAGCATCACTGGATTGTTGTCTGGCCGTAAAGAGCAACCGAGTGGCACGACCTCATTGCTTCCATTTTCAAAATTAAAATCCAAAAATTGGTGGCTATAATCAAGGAAAGATTTTTGGGGAAACCAGATGTTTTATGTCTTTGATCTACTTGCAAAAGCGAGGGCTGCCTCACATGAACCTTTTGCTATTATAACTCAAGGAAAGTTTCGCCCAGATTAAATCGACAAAATCGCAAGAGCTGAGAAAGCGGACGTTCGTATCTATAAAGAGTTGTGGGGGCACTATTATATTCTGACGTTCACGTTACTATACAAAACCAACCAAAATTGACCAAACGTCAAAGCAGGAGACCCACTTGGCGTACACCGTGCATATAAGCAATTTTGAGAGTTTTGGTTTGTTAATACTGCTTAAACAAGCGCGTGCACTAACAAGTTTTAAGGACTTCAAAACGGTGAATGGGCAATCTACAGAGTGGAGTGTGAAGTGTTGAGTTTACTGGAAGACGACAACCACTAAAATTCTACGATGGACTACGATGAAATGTGCGCGAAATGTTTGTAATTTTGATAAGCATATGTGAACTTGCAAACCCAATAGAACTGTAGAAGAATTATAAAAACAGTCTGTCAGAAGATATTTTGCACAGACTTCGAGGATTAGGTTCATCCGATTTTGACGTTTAACGACCAAATTTATAATGAGGCTTAGATTATGATTGAAAGCAAAGTGATTTCTATTGTCAGCAAAAAAATAAGTGAATAAGGAATGACCGCACCAGAGAACTCGATATCGCGATTTCAGAGCAACAGCAAGTGTGATTGATGGAGGACAAGGCTTACTGATTATCTTAGATGCGCCAGTGAGAGACTTTCTTGCTGTCATGCTACTTATCGGCGGACATACAGCGATGGTCCTAAATCTTCCACTCAATTTGCCAAGCGAAGAAACACAAATGTGTAATATCAGCAAAAATAGCGGTTCGAGCGAAATGCTGCGACAGTGTAAGCTATCGCTTAAACGTGCGTTTGAGGCCATGGATCGAAGTCTGTAAGACATACCTGGCAACTCAAGCCGAATGGGTGGCATGGTGTCATTCCTGGAGGAAATATCGCGCCGGCACATACAAATTAAGCGATTTCTGAAATAAACAAAAAAAAAATTGAATCTAATGCAGAAGAAAGAACAAAATACGCTTCCTTGGATACAGTTGAGTTTCTCAATTCACTAGGCCTATCTGGCGTACCCTCCTCACACATAATTCATTTAAATGTTGATGTTCCTGGTTTATTCATGCGCAATATCGACATTGGTATGTGTAATAGTACAAGATTACTTGTCACTCTACATGGCAGATATATCGTAAGAGTGCCTATTATGACCGGGTCAACTAAAGAAGAGACGGTTTTCGTTCCACGCTTGCCAAGACCGCGCATCAACAAGATACCCACATTCTGAATTATATCGCTGGAATGACCTTATAGAACAAATTCATTGACACTATCACAGAATCAATAACAAATAATTTTCTCTTTGGCTCAATGGTTGACAATCGCGCAAATCTTGAAATTTATGCAGCCAATAAAAAACTGAAAATATTCTTTACCAAGAAGCAATAATCTAAATAGATTAAAATAAATTTACTGGAAAATTACAGGAGATTTACAAAATTTTTACAGCGAAGAATGTGAATCAACAAATGTGAAAATATTTACCCGGGGCTTACCGAGTACTCGGCTAGTATAATATAATTTCAAACATTGGTTCATAATGGTTACCACTTATTACTTCAATATTTTTGGTATAGACAACAAACAGCAAATTTTCAGAAATTTCTACTTTAAATTGGGTTGCATTGATGAGTTGAAAGGAAATTAAAACGTTTTAACTGAACACAGCGTGTAAATTTTAGTCAACTTTTTAATGCCTATACTGCACCTATACCGGAATTATCAATGCGTAACAAATTTATGCGTTGATAGATGAACAACCCAGAAATACATTAATCTTGTAACGAATGACATTGCAAAACCAATTAGAATCAATATTCTATAACAATTAGAGTTAACACACATATGGTGTTTGCACAGCCAAATGATGAGACACGCAGCATAAAATCGAAAATTGATTATCTTTAATAACTTTTTTATGTTAAACGTGTGTGTGTGTATCAGTGCGTGTGTGCCTTACGAAAAATTGATATTTCAACTCAACATCTTAATTGCTTTAATGAAGATTGATGATTTTTTTTTCTATCTATCTTTACTATGTATGTATTACTTAATCACAATCAATTTTTTTTTTTAATCGTTTTTATTTTCTTAAGTACAACATCACAAACAAAAAGAAAAAAAAAATTATTGATGACACGACAATTATTTTAATTTTATGTAGCAAAAAATATTTTTTATCTTTTTATTTTAAATGGTAAATAATTAAATTTAATTAGAATCTATTGTTTGTAGCTCTATAGCTTCGTAAAAAAAAAAGTTCAAATGGGTGAGAGACAAAATCAAACAATTTATGTCAATAATGGGTGTGATAAAGATTATCCAAAGATGTTTTTTAATTATGTTGTTTAATTTCTTACTCAATTTTCGTCTAAATCAACAAAATTATGTGTGTGTATTTGTGTGTCTGCGTGTTGCTTCTTTATTTGTAATAAACTTACATAATTTCCCAATATTTAAAATCAATTCTATTTTTATTGTTCTTTCTTGATTCTTGAGATGAGCGCGTATAATTTGTTTTGTTTAAAATTAAATTGGTTTCAAATTCAAGAAGATTTTAACTTATATACATTGTACCATGTATAAAGATTGAAGCAATAAAGATATAAAAGTTCTTCTTGTTTTTTGTTTTATGCTATTATTTACTTAAATGAGTAAATAAAAAAATCATCCCAAGAGAGATTTTATATCGTATTTCGTTTGAATTTATGTTGTTTTGAAGAAATTCGAAACTACTTAAAAATTTGATATCTTATGTAAAAGTATGGAATTTGGATTATTTGTTTGGTTCGAATTTTAAGTTGGTTTGATACTAATAGGAATAATAAGAGACATAAATATTATGCAGGTACGAATATTTGATAAGGAAGCTGGTTAGAAGAAGGTGATAGTTCCGCTCAAAGTTGAACATAATGGTAGCTTCGGTGTAATAAAAGCTTAAAGCTTTGGGAAATCAATGAATTTAGATAGTTGGCACATGGTAACGTAGGTATACTTATATATTAATGTATTAAACATTGTATACATCATTCTTCATAAATTTTAGTAACAGTACAATTATGGAACCCAAGTCGGTTCTACCCGATTTCGAGTACTCGCGTAACTAAACATTTCTACAGCTATACCTAAAACCGTAGAAAGCTAAACTGGAATTTGAACAACTATTTTGTATTAAAAGACACAACGCTGAAAAACAAACATTGTGCTGCTTAGTATGCAGTACAGATGCTAATACAAGATTAACGGCTATAAGAAGCTTTTGTGAAACGCGTGGATACGAAACGCAAAACAGCGAAACAGAGAGACAACTGTGTCAATAGTTATAGCAGGAAAAAAATTCAGTACAAGTTTCCCGTGGGAAATCTAGGAAAATTTTAAAAGGATCCAGCCGAAGTAAGAAATGTATTTATAAAATAAGCATCTAGAGTGTTATATCTGGAAAACATTAATGTGAATTGTCAATAGTTATCCCAAGGAAAAAAATTCAGATTAAGTTTTTCGTCCAAAATCCATTTCCAGACATAACAACCGAGAGGCTGATTTTATACAAATTTTCTTATGATTTTTGAAAAATCGAATTTTCCGAAATGTCCCACGGGAAATTTGAACTGATATTTTTTCCTGCAATAGCTATTGACAATTCACCTCAATAAAATACATCTTCAGACATAACACTTAGAGGCTGATTTCATACAAATTTTCTAATGATTTTTCGGTAATCGAATTTTCCGAGATTTCCCAAGGAAAACTTGAACTGAATCTTTTTCCTGCGATAGCTACAAATCCAATAAAAACGATTTAACTTCAAATATACACTCTATATGTTGATTTTATTTAAATTTTGTGAATTATTTTGATTTTCCAGTATTTTCCGCGTTAGGTTAAACAAAGTTTTCCACGTAAGACTATTTACAAAATTTTTTATTACAATCCATGTATCCTATTTACTTTCGGCTGATAACCACAAAAATTTTTATTTTCGGCTGAAATGTTAATAAGTAATCTGTATTATCGACGTTTAACTTTTGGCTAACTTTAACAGGGTGGTTAGCTTAGATTATTTTACTTAATATTATTTACATTTCGTTAAAGTTTTGCTCTCCTGAACCTTAAAACTGTGTTTGGTGCACTCAGTGCCCTTAGCGATTTTTGAATCAAGAAATAATACGTATTCTCTTCTTTGTTTAATTATTGGTAAAACACAGGTAAACACAATTTATATCATAACCGTGTTGTGGGGCACGCTGCGCCCCTAAATTTTTTCCATGGATTTTACACTTTTTTTCTGAAAACGGTACTAAAACGAGAAAATACATTTTATTTTTTGTTTCTTGTAATGGAATTCGCTATAAATATGTGTACAAAAATAATATGTATGTAACTCGATATACAAATTTGTGGTATATGTATACGTATTATCAATATCAGGTATAAGGTAAAAGTGTTCGTTAGCAAATAATAGTTTCATAATATGGAAAACAGCATAAATGAGGTGATCAAATTATTGAACCTGCAAAAGAGAAGAGATCTTTCTGCGGAGGAGGAAGATGAACTAATTAATTTGTTGGCCGCTGATGAAAATATTAGTAACGATCGTGAAAATAGTGCCAGGGATTGTGATAGTAATGAGGAGGATTTTGGGGAACCAAAGATGATTCGGATATGGATAATTCGGCTATGGCTGGAGGGTTATTCGCGGACCCACGTTTAGTAGATATGGCACAAGGACTACAAGAAGCTGTGAGTAATGAAGAGGAAGTAGACGTAGCAGATAATGTTATGGCAGCCGATCAGATAATTGGACCAGTAGAAAGGTATATGGCGCAAAACAAAAATAATCCTCAATTGTGGTGGTCATTACCGAATGAATCTGAAAAGCAGCGTACTACTGCAGCAGCACGGAAGCGGAACCAATACTGCCATCCTGTTGCCACGTAAACTTTCGATACAAATACCGATGCATTCAAACAATTAGTAACACCAAATATTATATCGAACGTGATGATTGAAACCAATCGCAAGGCAAGGCGGTTCTATCAGACATGTACCACTCTGAGTGCTAGAAAGTGGTATGACACAAATGAGGATGACGTATACGAATATATTGCTGTTCTCTTTTATGCCGGTTCTGAAAAGGCATCGATAGTACCAGCAATAGATTTATTCCATAAAACAAATATGCCGTTCTACCGTGCTACAATGTCTTTAAAACGATTTCAACAGCTGACTCGTTCCTTAGATCCGATGACTCACGCACAAGACCATTGCGGTCGTAAGATGATAAATTAGCTGCATTCCGATACGTATGGAATTTGTTCTTAGACAATTTACAAGAATTATACAAACCATCTTTAGAACTCACTATAGATGAACAACTAGTTTCCAATCGAACACGCTGCTTCTTTCGTCAATATATACCGAGTAAACTGAGAAAGTATGGATTAAACATTTTTTGGCTGGCCGACGCGCGCACCAACTATCCATTAGCTGGTGAAGTTTATGTTGGAACGCAACCATCTCAGAATCGAACAAAGCATGCAGCAACTGACCTGGTCTTACGGTTATCAGAGAATTATTTAAAAAGTGGGTACACTATGGACAATTTTTTCACCAGCATTGAACTTGCCGAGGAACTGGTAACAAAAAATACAACTCTGGTGGAGACAATAAGATCAAATAAACCGCAGCTGCCACATTTTTTCGCATATGCTGATTTAGCAAAAAAAATGAGGCCCATTTAGCTCAAAATTTTGTTTCTCAGAGCTAATTTGGCTCGTTATAGCTACACCAGTAACACAAAAAAGAATGTATTATTACTTTTAACAGCGCATTTCTCACGAGAGATTGATGAAAATAAACAAAAACCTAAAATAATTCTGGACTACAACAAAAGTAAAGGCGGCGTTGACACATTCAATAAGATGGTGAAATCGTACACGTGTAAGAGAAAAATCAACCGTTGGCCGATGGTACTGTTTTTCAACGTAATTGATACAGCAGCTTTAGCAGCATACCGCTTATTCAATCTGACAAATCCATAATTGTGTCAGGCTAAAATAAGCTGATGCAAGATTTTCCTGAAAGAATTAGCGGAGAAACTTGTTGATCGCCATATAAAAAATCGCAAAGAACATCGCTACCTTAGAGAATCTGCAATAACTGTCATACAATTAAGTGGTTATGTTATACTATCGAAACTGCCAGTATTTATCCACCAATACAGGAGAATAATAAACTATCAAAGCGGTGTGAAGACTATAAGGTGAATCGCAAAGGCAAAAAGGGTGACACAAAAACTACTGCGGTATGTGATGTTTTCATCAAGCCGACCTGTTCGAAACATTATATTCGGGTTTGCCAAAAATGTCACCAGAGAAATGCAGAGGCAGTCGCCATCGACAAAGATATAGAAGAACTCAACATCATCGTGATACCCTCAACATCATCAGATTTACCACCGACCAAAGGACGAAAACACACTCACCAGTTTAATAATTTTAGTATTTTTTGAAATTAAATCATATTTATGTTAATTTACTTAATTTTTAAATGAAATAATTTAATTAGTTTTTTTTATTAATTAATTTATAATGAATTTACATTTACATATATATGAGTTCCTGTAAGAAAATAGTATGAAATATATATGGGGCACTGAATGCCCCTAAACACGTTAATATGTTATTTTGTATGTGCACACTTCTAAGGTTAAAGGGATTAAATAATAGAAGTACCTTAGAATTAATTATGCAGTCTCACAAATTTGTGAAATTGCTTCAGGTTCATGACCATTTAAGTAAATTTCGCCCGGTATATGAATTCTATAATAAGGATAACTGATTCACTGGTTTCGGTAGGGCTTAATTATGTGATTTTTAGGATCTGCTATGAAATTTGCGGCTACGCTTAGAATATGAGCGGGTCTGATCCGTTGTACCTTGATTTTATGGTATTACCACCTAGCACCTAGTATCTCCTTGACCTTCTGTGTGGAAGGTTTATTGAGAGCAGAAATCAAGCAATCTCTTAAGAAGAAAAGTTCATATTGCCCTAAGTGGCGGCGATTGGGATAGGTGACAGCCGAAGTCTAAAATCCATATGGTATCATAGGAACGATAGATTCGTTATACATAATAAATGCGGTTGAAAAAGGAGAATTTTCGCAACTGGATTAGATTTTCCTATTTTATCCCAGAAAAGAAAGAAATTTAATTAGGCAATACTAATAAAATTATGCTACATATATTACCCAGGATTTTTATTTAAATAAAATAAATATATTTTAATTAAAATCAGATCAAGGAAAAATGAAAAAAAAAAAACGAATAAAAAATATTTCAGTTATGTACTTATAAAAGATTAATTAATATTAATTAACAGTATTGAAAATAAATCGCAATATTATCATTTTTTATTGTGGTGCGCGAAATTTAAAAATCTCTCGGATTGGGGCTATGTATAGCAGTTTCACGATGATCGGTATATTGCAAATTGCCGAAATATGGCTTTGTCTTGCAGCTCAATAGCATTTACCCAGTTTTAATCAGTTTTCATTGTGGTGCGCCTAAAGTGTTTTATTTAAAAGGTTGTTAACATTTATTTTTCTTGGATACATCAAAGAAAATATTTATCGGATTTCTCCGATCGGCGATATGTTATCTATCTGTTCTCTCTTATGTCTTCGACATTAAAAAAAACACGCCCACTAGGTATACAAAGAAATTTTTTTCCTTTAACGTTTCAAATACTTTTTCAGATTTCATGCAGTTCACATCGTGTTTTTGAGACTGTTGGAAGTGTTGGCTTTCGATTTGACCCTTGCTGTAATTGAACTTGCTTCAAATATATTTTGAACAAATTTGGCTATTATATTATTGACCTTTGCTTTTACCTGACTATTCTGACTATTGTTCTAATTTTGTTGCTTATTTTACACATTTTAATTAAATTTTGTTTGATGGTTACGCAAAATTAAACATGCCTTTTGCGAAGTTTTACGGTGATGAGTCTAAGTACTCTGTGCTTTAGGACACCATTTTAAATTTTACTGGGCCCTGATTCTCTAAAAAATAAGATAATGGGTAAATGTGTAAACTTGCAAAAAGCGAAGCTTACTTTGATGAGTTCGCAATTTTTCGATTTGGCTACTACTTCACAAAAAAAATCAAAAATGTCAAACTAATAAAAGACAGCTTTGCTTTTTACAGGTTTACACGTTTACCCATTATCTTATTTTTTAGAGAATCAGGGTTGATCTTAAAAATTTAAAACTTGAAAGTGCAGACAAAATTTCAACATTTTTTAAGATCTGTCTATCCATAAGTGGACTAAAATGCTCGGATACTAATAGAATGTGCCCAATAAAATTGTTGGAAAATGATTCCCCTACAAGTACCAAACTACAGGACTCTGATGTAGATGAAGTGCTCGAACCAAAGATAATTAAAGCCGTTGTTTTAAAAAAAAAGTACGACGGACGCATCGAACAGCTGAATTGTTGTAGATAGATGGTTGGCTCGACGTTTATTGCGAAAATTCAAACAAGTTAAATTCGAAAATTTGTCCGAACATAATAAGATTTATTGACAACAAAAACTGAATATCATAACAAAAAAGTTATTTGTATTAGGGCTTATTGTGCGCATGATAGTTGCCAAAAATTTAAGTTATTTAATAACAATTTAAAATGTGGAGTATTCAAAGTATACGATACAAGTCAGATTCAAAGCCATACATTCCTAAAAACTAGGCAAATAAGAGGCTCGAAAAGACACGAATTCAAAATTCAATTATCCAAGCAAAGGGTAGAAGATGTATTTGAGTATATGGTAAAAGATGAAAATAAATTAATTTTGCCTAAGTTTAAAACCACTGAAGTAAAATCTGTGAATGTTTTACGGAAAGTCCGCCCAAATAAACTGCAAGATCAAGATAATGACTCTGATGGTATTCTAGATTTACAAAAGGAACTTTTGCTAACCCCAGCGCTACTTCAAAATCTATCATTTAAACCATTTTAGATGCAACGGGCGTTTCCGTTAGACCTCAAAATCACAACCTTGCTAATATCCTGTACTACGCATTAGTATTTCCAGTGAAGGTCCATTTCCGTTGACGGACATGGTAAATTCAAGCCATAAGAGAAATACAATTGGGTTGTGGCTCAGATCATATCTAGTTGAAATCGAGCATCAATATAAATGTTGGCCAATTTTTAAAACTATAGTTACGTATAGAAGTTTTGCAGAAATAATTACCTTAAAGTAACACATGATGATGAAATTAACTTTGTAGAATCTGACAATTTGATAAAATTACATTTGTGTGTTTCACATCTCATGCATAATATTGCCAACGATTTTATTATATCATATATGACCAAAGTGACAAGAACGTGAAACTTTTAAAAGAAGTCTTTGCGTCCATTAAAGATATTTGGAAAAATTGTATTATCTTCTTAAAGTCTAAATACTTGACAGCTAATACTTTAACAGCTTTATGTGAAATTGTCAAAAATGCACAATCAGATTGACGAAGTTTTATTTAATTCAGCCAGGCAAATCTGATATTTTTGAAAATGAAAGGCGGCTACTAAATAAACTTTGTATATCTTGCAAAGTCTTTATTACTAAAAATTTAAAAACATTTCCGACGACGTTGATGAAGAAAAACCATCCATGAAGAAAACTCGGCGAATACATTTTACAACCCAAAACTATTAAATAATGTTTGGTCCCGTTTGTTTCACAAGAAAAGATTAAGCAATACTAATATCGGAAACTAACTCATACCATGCGCTACCGACACTGCAATTCTCAGCATCATTCGCTGTTACATAGTGTTGCCGATGAACCTATTGCACTTAGTGGAACAATTTTACAATCTGACACCTATTTAACGTTATCGTAGAAGAATGCGACAATTGCAGATGAGGTTGAAACTGAGTCCAGTATGTTAGCATCAAATCAAAATTAAAAACTTGCTAATCAAGATAATGAAAATTGTAAAGAAGGAGAAATCAAACCCAAGTGCCACAAAAATTATTAGATACAGTGTGCACTATTCAGCCCAAAACGTCTGGATGTTCAACTTGATCAACCTTTTGTAAGAACTCTTGATCAATCCGTTATTAATTTTTTCATTTTGTTTCAAATCTAAATAAATTTATTTTATTATTTCATTTCGGAGGAAATAGGAATATATTCAAGATACAATGGTCTACGTACTGCCTACGGAATACCATAGATTTATTTATTTACATTTATATGTAACCCGCAGTGGGACGAAATCAAAAAATATTTATTGCCAGACCAATCAGCTGACACGTATTTTCAAATAAAAACTAAAATCTTTAATGGATTTTATAGTAAAACATCACCTATTTGGAAAAACGTGATTCTGGATGTTTTGAATTGAATGGCATAAACGTGGATTGCTACATACCCATATTTTAATCTGGTTGGTTAATAAAATTAGGCCAGAAGAAATCGATTAGATTATATTAGCAGAAATCCCAGATGAAACAGTAGATCCAGAATTGTTCCAAATTGTAAAGACAAACATGATACATGGTCCTCAATTCACCATGTATGGATAATGGTAAATGCACTAAACGCTTTCCCAAGGATTTATTATCGGATACTCTTACAGAAATTGATGGATATCCACTAAAATAAATCGCTGCCGTTCTTCTGAAAATGGTGGCAATTCCTTTGTAATAAACTCAAACAATAACCAGAACGGTATTGCACTAGATAATAGATGGGTTGAACCTTATTGTCCCCTTCTATCGAAAATCTATAACATATATATAAATGTAGATTATGCAGCTTTGATAAATCTATTAAATAGTTGGTGCTGTTCAAAAATTTAATAAAAATGACGAAATTGCGCGTTACCAAATGGGCAGGTATACAACCATTCTGGCGAATCCTATTCTTCCCTATTCACGAAAGAAATCCAGCTGTCACTCATTTGGCAATCCATCTTAAAAATGGGCAACGTATTTACTTCGCAGAAGAAAATGCAGTTAGTCGAGCAGAAGCACCACTCAAAACAACGTTAACGGAATTTTTCAAATTACACCAATAACACAATGATTTTGGACATTTCACAAAAATCATACTTTATTCAGACGTACCAACTTATTTTATATGGAATACGTCTAAAAAAAACATGGGAACCTCGTGAAAGAGGTAATCCACTCACCGAATATCCAGGCGATTTTTTCTACGAATACATTAGGCGGGATACACCCAGTGTATCCAGCACAACTTGAATGCTTCTACTTACGATTACTATTAATTCATGTTCCAAGAGCAACCTCATTTGAATGTCTTAAAAACAGCCAACCATCAAATATATAAATAACAATAAATTATTAGAAGGAGATTCTCATTAGGATTCGACTTTTACCAATGCTGTTCTCGGTTCTACTCCTCATCAAATTCCAAATAACCCAAACGGATTCTGGGAGAAATTTAAGGACGCCTTGAGTGAGAAAATTTTACATGCATAACGTACAATTCATGGAAATGCATTATTAGATTATTGACCAACAATGCATAATGAAGCATTCATAAAATTGGAAGGCTTATGCCTGATTATTTTAAATGAATCACTAATTACATTGGGATTACTGTAAAACTCGGCAACAATAATTTGGTATAAATTGTATTATTATACTGTTGAACAAGTTTAATTTTTATTTAATTACAATATTTATTAGGATTTTTATTTATACAATCTTTATCTTATTATAAATGCGAATATTATAATTTATTATTTATTAATTATTATTTCGTGACGTGCTGCTCGTTGTAGATGTCGAATGGAAGAGAGAGATTTATTTTGACAATCTTATTTTTATATACAATTTTACTCCATCTACAATTATTTGCTATAATATGAAGTTATCTACATTTTACAATTCAGCAAATATAAAAATGGTGAAGTGTTATAATTTTATAAAAGTGTTATACATTTTTGACATTTCAAACAAATACAATGTCAATAATATTTTACAGAGTCTGTAAGTAATAAATTTTACAATAATAATTAAATCAATTATAATATGGCATATTTTCTTTCAGATTAATTAGTTACATATGTGAAGATTTTGATGGTCAACCGGATGATATATACAGCCGTGTAATAATTCGGGAATTTTGCGATAAGTTTATTTAGGTAAGTGGAATTTAATTTTGTTTACTAATGAAATTTTCTTTGCAGGTAATTACATCATGGATCAGCATATAATCATCACGGTATCGCATCATATTAATTCTAAAATGTACAAAAAATAAATAAGTGTAAATGATTTGGGCTAATTTTGCCAAATAAATGCGTGAAAAAAGTTATCTTAATGTTTTAGATTAAATATTTTCTTAAGGTGTTGAACATACCGCTGCCCATGAACATCATAGATTTCATTGATTTGGTATAGGTAAGGCGCATAATTTGGTTACTGCTCGATCTATTTCGCGATCAATGGTTTTTATAGTCACCTTTCTGACGAGTTCATCCTCACCTGGGTGTATTTTTGTAATCTTTCCCATCTTCCATTGGTTGAGTAGCGGATTATCTTCTTTGACAATAACGATGTCTCCAATCATCAAATTTTTACTTTTGAACTTCCATTTGGTACGTTGTTGTAACGTATTGACGTACTCTTTGTACCACCGCTTCCACAGTAATTGTACCATTTTTTGAACAATTTGCCAATGATTTAAGCGGTTGTATCCCTCTGTAATATCTGTCTGGACGAATGGTATTAGCTGTTGACCCACTAAATAATGGGCTGGAGTGAGAACATCATCATCTTCTGGGCTAGCTCTGTAGAGCGGTCTTTGGTTCAGCATTCCTTCTACTTGTATTAAAAGAGTCTCTAATTCCTCGGTGGTCAATATCTGGTTTCCAATAACTCTTTCTAATTGGGTTTTTATCGACTTTATGCAGGCTTCCCACAATCCACCGAAGTGTGGGGAGTATGGCGGGATAAAATGCTTACTGGGACTTCGTGTTCTCTTAACAGCCTGGTTGCTATTAAATTGCTGTTATCCTTCAACATTTGATTGAAATCGGCTAGTTTTCTTTGAGCTCCATGAAAATTCGTCCCATTATCGGTGAATACATCGGTACACATTCCCCTTCTGGCAGTAAACCTCTTGAATGCCGCCAAAAACGCATCGGTTGACAAATTTGTAACAATTTCGACATGGATTGCTTTCGTACACATGCACACAAACACGCAAATATAAGATTTATGCGATTTTTGACCTCGACCTCGGAGCGAATAAGTTTTTATTGGTCCAGCGAAATCAATTCCAACTTTCGTGAATGGTTTTACTAGTTCGACTCGTTCCTTCGGCAGCATTCCCATTTTTTGATTTAACCATTTTCGCTTCTGCTTTGTACAATTGACGCAATTATTTATTATTTCTCGTATCATGCTTCTAACCTTTAAAATCCAGAACTCCCTTTTTAAAATGGTATACAAATAAGATGGCCCGCAGTGTAAGTACTTTACGTGGTAATATGTAATAATGCCTTTGACTATGGTATCATCTCCAGGCAAAATTACCGGATGTTTTTGGTTGAATGGTAAGGGTGCCCTTTGAATTCGGCCACCTACTCGTAGGACATTGTTATCGTCTAAGAACGGATCTAGTGCCTTCAATTTACTGCTGCTGAATATCTGCTTACTTTTCTGCATGGCTTTTATTTCATCGATGAAATGCTGATTCTGAATCTCTCGATACACATGATTACTGGTACTGTTGATTTCTTCACGTTGGAGACTTCCTGTTTTTTTTATTGTTTGTTTGCAATTTAAATACCAACGATAAATGTATGTTAAAATTAGCAAACAGCGACTATAATTAGCGTTGCGCTCATATATTTGGTAGATGATTGAATGGCTCTCAGCTGTGCGTAAATTCATGTTTGTTGTTTTTCGCACTTCTAGTTGATTCATTGGATCGACATTCCCCATTATTGGCCTATACGACTTTTCTTGCACAATAAACTTAGGACCATTCCACCATAATGAATGATCTTTGAGTTGTGTTGGTGTTAAACCTCTTGTGGCACAATCAGCTGGATTTTGGGTAGTAGGTACATAATGCCAACGGTCTCTTGGTAGACTTTCTCGAATTTCACTCGTGCGGTTTGCTACAAACACTTTCCACTTCTTCGGTATATGTGACAGCCAATCTAAAACGACTTTAGAATCTGTCCAGGCGAAAACTTGTTGATCTTCGATACGATAAATTTCTCGAACATATTTTATTAATCTCGTTAGAATCAAGGCACCATTTAATTCCAATCTTGCTATTGAAATATTCTCGAGTGGGGCCACCTTCGTTTTGGCCGTTAATAAACTGCTGGTTTGGTTTGTGTCATCACAAATGTAGACTGCTGCGGCATACGCATTCTCGCTGGCGTCGCAAAACCCATGTAAACTCATATTGGACTTGCTGCTAATCTGCATCCATCTTGGTACTTTTATTGTGGTTAATTGCGGTATTTCGTTTCGAATGATCAACCATTCATTTAATGTTGAGAGTGGTATTTTATCATCCCAACCAAGATTCAAGGGCCAGAGGCTTTGATAAACTATTTTTATTCTAATAGTAAACGGAGATAAGAGGCCCAAAGGGTCAAATAGACGACTGGATTCTGATAATAACTTCCTCTTGGTTGTGCTTGGTTGAGGATCAAGATATACTGAATAGGTTAGTGCATCTTCACTAGGTGACCATAACAGCCCTAATACTTTGGCTGTATCAGAGTGTCTATCAAACTCCTTTTGTTGAACCCCCTGGTCTTCCGGCTTTGAATTATCCAATACTTTTCCAGAATTGGACAACCATTTTCTTAACTTTAGACCAGCATTTTCAAATAGTTGACTTATCTCTCGTTTAAGACGGATTGCTTCTTTGACTGAATTAGCGCCACTCATCAAATCGTCCATATAAATGTTATTTCGAATTATATTGGCTGCTTCAGGATAATTGGATTCATTTTCATCAGCTATTAATTTAAGCACCCTGGTCGCTAAATATGATGATGGTGACATCCCATAGGTAATGGTGTTTAATTCAAACACCGAAATCGGTTGATTAGGATGCTCTCGCCATAAAATTCGTTGGAATTTTCTATCATCTGGATCTACCCACACCTGTCGGTACATCTTCTCGATGTCAGCTACGAAGACCACGGAATGACATCTAAACTGCAATAATATAAAATATAAAGATCTTTGAATTGTTGGTCCTACTGCTAAAATGTTGTTTAGAGATTTTCCGGTGCTCGTTTTTGAGGATGCATCGAACACGACTCGCAGCCTTGTGGTGGAACTCGATTCTTTATAAACTCCATGATGAGGTAGAAAAACAGAAAATTCGGTTTTATTGGTATTTAATTTTGTCATATGGCCCAATGTTTCATATTCCGACATGAATTCTCGGTATAACTGATGAAAATTGCTATCACGGTTGAACTTTCTTTCCATTGATAATAATCGGGTTTTAGCGGTAGCATATGACTCACCAAGTGATTTGGCTGTGTCGGTAAATGGCAGTTTCACTGTATAATGGCCATCTTGGTTTCTTGTAGTGGTTTGACAAAACAATTTTTCACAGTACTCTTCATTTGGTTCTAATTCGGCATTTACAACGGAAGGTAAACTTTCAGCTGCCCAAAATTTTTGCAATGATTGGTTTACTTCGCTCAGTTCGGTGCATAATGATGAAATCCCTTTTTCGTTTTCAGGTAGGTAATGTGCGGCTACTATCCAACCCAATTTGGTCTTCTGGGCTATCACCGAACTATTTTTTGTCTTTATTTGCTCATTAAGCATTAATGAGAAAAAATGCTCAATTCCGATTAATAAATCGATGCGTTTATTGGAGGACTGACTGGGATCAGCCAAATGTTTGCCTTTTAATTGCTGCATAAAACAAATATTCGCTTCTACTGGTGTTATTACATGGGTGATTGCAGGTGTAACATATGCCTTAACCAACAACTGGAATCCTGAGTTGAAATGTGGTTTTATTACCACTGATGTTATACCCTTGGTGTATCCGGCCTTTAATTGATTTAAACCGAAAATTTCCAACCTTGCATGTTCTCTTTTGAGTCCCAAACGGTTAATGCATTGCTCCGATATAAAAGAAGACTCTGAACCAGAGTCCAATAATGCTCTACATGGTTGCCACTGTCCGACTGAATCACATACATTTACCAGGGCAGTTGGTAGTAAAGTACTGGTTGGTTGTAAAGATTGCTGCATACACGTTTTCCCTGTGACATTTTTTGATTTACTAGTTACTGGTTCAGTCTCCTCCTTCTTTTGGTTTACTAGCGTAACTGACGATTTTGGTTGAACAGTCTCGGAATTGTTTGATACTTGGGGGGCCCTCTCATCGGTTGTTAAATTAGTATTGACTTGCTTCTGTGAATGATTAAAAGTTTGATTATCAATATGTAATAGGGAATTATGTCTTCCACGGCAAACACGACAACTTTTCTTAGATTTACACTGATACACTAAATGGTTATCAGCCAAACAATTAAAACACCTCCGTTCATTTTTCATTAATTCTCGTCTGCTTTCCACACTCATGTTTTGGAATTTGCCACATTGATATAATTGATGCTGGTTTGTGTGACAAATGGAGCAGGTAAAGCTGGTTACGAACGTGTTGGTCTTACGTGTTTTATTGGCTTGATTTACTGGTCGTTCCGATGAGAAAGTCTCCAAAGCATCAGCGCGCGCTTGCAAAAATTCGAAAAAATTATTTATGGTTGGGTAATCGTTGTCTACAATCTTTTGCGCCCACAAATTACGGCTTTCGGCATCTATTTTGCTGATTAAAATATGTAGGAGCCATGGATCCCTGGATTCAGCATCTTCCCCTAGCCCCTTTAATCCTCTTAAGACTTCGTCGGACACGTCATGCAACTGATGAATACTTTCGGAATTGACTTGAGTAATGCTTGGTTGGTTCATGAACGTCTGGATAAAATGTTCCACTGTATATTTCTTTCTATCGTAGCGAGCTTTTAATTTGTTTAAAACTAACAGGTAATTCGCCTCTGTTATCGGTATATGCTTTAACAGCCGGGCTGGTTTTTCTTTCAATAAACTCATTAAATATTGAAATTTTTGGATTGGCTGCAGGGTACTATTATGAATTGAAGACACAAACATCTCATAAAATGTCTGCCATTCGGTGTACTCTCCATTGAACGGCTTAATGTTAATTTTTGGTAATTTAACATCAGCATGACTGTCACGTGAGTTATAGCACGAATCATTCACTGCAGTACTCATATTTGGATCGATTGACATCTTAGCTTCACGGATAGCCCTTTTGAGTTGAGCTGCGATGTAATAATATTGTTCTTCAAAGATTTCTAATTGTGGTTCATCGGTTCTATCGATACTGTATATTCCATTTTCAATCTCTAATACCTCTTGAAACATATCTTCGGTACGTTGTAGCTTAACCTGCAGTTCATCAATGATTATCTCTCCTGGTTTTAACGCTTTCACAAATTTTTCCAGCCGCTCAAAACTTCGTTTAATATTACTCCGCTGTTTTCGCAAACTTTCGACATCAGACATTTCACTATAACTTATGAATCACTAGCACTACCACCAAATTTTGAATTACTATTTATATAATAATAATATAAGCCGAAATAATAATTATTTAATTGATTTTGATTTAATTGCTAGTATGGTAAAACCGATTGTAGATCAGCAATTTTAGGTTAAAATCAAAATGGTGGCTTGATTTTACCGCGTGGTAAAATTTTGGTTACAACACGAGTTGATACGGTGGATATTTATCCCACCAATTTGATATTTAATGTCTAATTACACAATTATATGGTATATATGAATTAATTAACTTCAATCATTTGTAATTGGTAAAAATGATACGATTCTGTTACAATACTCGTGAATTTTTAGGTTAAATTTGCAATATTTTTTGAAATCACGTACAAATTAACAAACAATTGATTTAACCAGAGCCTTTTCTGATATCGGTAATAAAATTCACGTTTGGTTGGCTTTACCACGTTTCGACGATTCCACTATTCACATTTATTTGGTATTAAACAGATACTT
Organism: Tipula helvola; assembly: GCA_963556165.1. Lineage (NCBI taxonomy): Eukaryota > Metazoa > Arthropoda > Insecta > Diptera > Tipulidae > Tipula > Tipula helvola. The sequence continues at coordinate 344,319,008 of OY744481.1, read as the reverse complement.
ATCTAATATTTGTACGCCTGTTGTTTTTGGTTGATAATTCCACGTTGCGACGGTTCAAAAATATCCTCACTGTCGTGCGGGAATCCGGCTCGAAGGACCATGTAAAACTCGGCAACAATAATTTGGTATAAATTGTATTATTATACTGTTGAACAAGTTTAATTTTTATTTAATTACAATATTTATTAGGATTTTTATTTATACAATCTTTATCTTATTATAAATGCGAATATTATAATTTATTATTTATTAATTATTATTTCGTGACGTGCTGCTCGTTGTAGATGTCGAATGGAAGAGAGAGATTTATTTTGACAATCTTATTTTTATATACAATTTTACTCCATCTACAATTATTTGCTATAATATGAAGTTATCTACATTTTACAATTCAGCAAATATAAAAATGGTGAAGTGTTATAATTTTATAAAAGTGTTATACATTTTTGACATTTCAAACAAATACAATGTCAATAATATTTTACAGAGTCTGTAAGTAATAAATTTTACAATAATAATTAAATCAATTATAATATGGCATATTTTCTTTCAGATTAATTAGTTACATATGTGAAGATTTTGATGGTCAACCGGATGATATATACAGCCGTGTAATAATTCGGGAATTTTGCGATAAGTTTATTTAGGTAAGTGGAATTTAATTTTGTTTACTAATGAAATTTTCTTTGCAGGTAATTACATCATGGATCAGCATATAATCATCACGGTATCGCATCATATTAATTCTAAAATGTACAAAAAATAAATAAGTGTAAATGATTTGGGCTAATTTTGCCAAATAAATGCGTGAAAAAAGTTATCTTAATGTTTTAGATTAAATATTTTCTTAAGGTGTTGAACAATTACCATCACCCAATCATCTGCCAAGTAATTTATTTAATCGATATTTAAAACGAGAACAATCATACGTTATTGATGATTTGAATGAGTACATTCAATCACGTGAACCACAATTATTGGCAGAACAAAAATTAATTTTTGATCCGGTAATGCTTGCAGTCATTGCAAAATAAGGCGGATTCATCATTTTGGATGCTCTAGATGGCCCTGGCGAAACACTTTTGATTTCCCTCATCTTGGTTAAAATAAATGTTCTCCAGGTGAGATTGCTTTGGGGATCGCTTCATCAGATATTGCTGCTACTTTATTGGATGACAGAATAACTGTTCATTCTGCACTGAAATTGCCGTTAAATATACAGACAAATGAAAATGCAATGTGAAATAAAATCGCATTCAGGTATGGCTAATGTTTAAGCACATATGCCAAATTATAATCTGGGATGAATGTACAATGGCACAATGGTTGAAAGATTTGAAAGGCAACGTCAAACCTTTTTAGCGGTACTCTCATTTGGTTATCAGGAGATTTTCAACAAACACTTCCGGTTATTTCACGTTCCACCTATGCAGATGAAATAAATCCTGTTTCAAAGCTTCATTACTGTGGAGCAGTGTTCACAAATTAAAGTTAACAACAAATATGCGCGTTCAACTACAAAATGATCTATCTGCTGTGCATTTTTCAAAAGCAATTGCTTGATATTGGAGAAGGAAAAGTTAATATAAATCAAATGAGCCAAATAATCAAGTTACTAGATAACTTTTGCATCATTGTGTTTGAAAGTGGTTTTTTTTGGGATTTTTGAGCTAATATTTTGAAAAAAAACAACAACTTAAACTAAAATCTTAAACCAACGTAGGACCGCAGTAGCCGCATGCAGTTTTCATTTTCAATAAATCATAAAAGTGGTTTAGAATTTTATCGTCATTGAATTACTAACTATTGGCTATATTTAGGTATCTGTAACTGGGTAAATTTCTATCATTGCTAACTAAACCTCCCCAAATCTTCTTTATATTGTGTGTAACAGGCTGTTCGGGGAGGCCCGGCCACCTTGGGATGTCTTGGTTATAGTTTGGTCAAACACCCTAATTAATCAATCACCCAAATCCGTGCAAGGCGAGGGCCAATGTTCTCATTCGAGGTATGGCGATCACCAAACATCTCATCGTGCGTCAGCTCGTCGTGTAACAAAGTTGGCTTAAGAGAATTATTGTGGTCCATTCCATGTCATCTGCCAATATTTTAGAGCAAAACATTATCGCGCTGAACTTGAAACAAATCAGAAATTCATAGATTGCTGCAGAAAAGGTAAGCTTATGCTGACTATGCCGAAGGATATAGGTGGCAAAGAACTTAGTTACCCAGTAACTCTCAGATGTGAATCATCCCCATCGTACTTTCGCGATAAAATTAGACCATAATTGTCGAGGTGACTTTCTTGAAGCACTGGGCCTTTTCTTTCGTGTAAGCAACCGACTGTCTCGAATCTATCAATTAATGAGAGATGCAGAGGTACAAGAATTTGCGCACGCTGATGGATCAGGTGAACTCATTCCGATTGTGAGTATGGCATTTAGACGCGATAGACATTCTGATCAACGCCGATATAATGTTTTGACCTCAAATGTAGTGGCTATGATATTTGTTAACGAAGAAAACGAGCCTCCTTTCCTAACAGCTATCCGAGACGCCTTCAATCTGATTATGAATTCAGGCAAGCTGACACAACAATGGTTAGTTGACTCATATCTACAAGGTGAAGCCAACAATCTCAATTGCATCCGCCAAAATCAGCAACATTTAAGAGCTGCGCAATATAAAGGACTCGCTGATCACATGGAAAACATGGGTCAAAAAGAGAACTTGGCCGCCAATGTTTCGGTTATTCTGCCATCAAGCTCCGAAGGATCGCCACATAACATGCTGCGAAGCAATGTCAGTATTTGCAAAGTTTGGCGCTCCAGATCTTTTTATAACATTCACTGCAAATTCAGGTTGGCGTAAAATTACTGAAAATTTGAGACATGGCGGGATATTTTCAGATCAGCCGGATTTATTGGCGATAGTTTTTAAAATCAAACTCAACTCCCTACTTGATGATATTACAAAGCACGGAATTTTTGGAACATCCATTACACACGTTCATATTATTGAATTCCAATATCGAGGCCTTCCTAAGGCACACATTCTAGTGACCTTAGGAGTTGAAGAGAAATTCAGAGCAGTCCCAAAATCGATCAATCTATCAGTGTTGAAATTCCATCAGAAACGAAGCCAACATTTCTAAAAATTGTGGTAAAATTTATAACGCATGCCCCCGACTTATGATCGATATCCAAACGCGCCTTACACGGTCAATGCTCAAAATAATTCCCAAAATGCTTCAATGATGTCACCCTTCTAAATGTCAATGGTTACCCATCGTTTAAATGTCGCGCTGATGTGTAGGCTTCGTTCAGAAGTGAACGCATAGACAATCGATTCATCGTTCCATACAACCCATGCCCAATCTGGCATTTAAAAGAATCAAGAATACACGATCGCTCGCATGTTATCATGAGGCTCCCAGTTCACCTGCCAAATCAGTAACAATTTAACTTCGAGGCAGGTCACGAAAAAGATGGCATTGCTCGCAGCTCAAATGAATAAGACTAAATTGGACACAACCGATGAAGATGGTTGACAGTATCTCTTCACGGATATTCCATATAATTATGTTTATGTTCGTGGTAAACGGAATAAGCGGCAAAGAGGCGCCAGAAAAATTGTTGCCCGCAGGTATACGGTGAGTGTTAAAGATGGAGATCGTTTTTACATGCGAATTCTACTTCTTAATGTGCCTGGTGCAATCAACTTCGAATCGTTACAAACAGTAAATGAAGTAGTGTATCAAATTATCAAGGCAGCACCAATATCGCGAGGACTGCTTGACTCAAACGATGAGTGGAAGCCTTGTTTAACTGATGGTAGTACTTATACTTGAAGCCTAAATAATTACAAGAAATGTTCACATACTCAGCCTCTCAAACTTTGGCAAGATTATTTAGACAATTTGACATTTAACTATATGCGTTGATACGATAAAGCTACATCAATTAACATGGCACTTAATGACATAAATTTCATTCTCAATTAACATGGAATGTGTTCAGCTGTTGGATTGCCAGTGCCACAAGGAAATCCTCTTGAAGAAGAGGTTAATGATCAAGCTGAAGAAGCTCAACCAGCAAATGAACACGTCGAGAAGCTTAATGATGCCCAAACCAACGCATTTATCAATATGACGGTAGCAGTAGAGAACATGCTTGAAAAGCAGAAGCTGTTTTATCTTAACGGTCCCGGTGGCCCAGGAAACTGGATTATCTGCCACATTACTGAAAGGAGGACGTACTGTCCATCGCGGACTCAAATTACCTATGGATCTGCTCGATACATCTATCTTGTCAACGCGTATGAACTCACCAGAAGCAAATCTTTTACGAGAAACTGCTCTGACAGTAATTGACGAAATTACAATGCTGCCTAAACATGGGCTTCACTGAATCGGTCAATTGCTTCGTAAATTGATGGAATATGACATCCCATGTGGCGGAAAAGTTTTTGTTGTCGGTGGTCACTTTCGTCAGACATCGCCAGTAGGGCCAAAAGGAAAGCGCACAAAAACCGTTGAATGTTATATTAAATCTAGCCCATTGTGAAGACTCTTCGATCAATTGAATTTTACCATCCATATGCGTTGCGAAGGGCAGGCTGAGCACGACCAATGGCAATTGAATGTGGGATCTAGAAGTTTATCTCAAACACCAGAAACTATTGAAGAAGACAAACAACAAAGGTTAAAACGCTCGAAATGAATCAAAAAATTATTGACATGATGGCCGGTGTAGCGCACGTATACGACAGCGCTGAAGGCGTAATAGGCGTAATTAAAGGGCGTAATTATCGTGCTTCTGAGAAAACTCAACCCGAAGAAGAGATTGTGTAATAGCACCCGATTAATCATCCAAAAACCCGCCCGAAAAGGCCAAAATAATTTCGAAGTACAATAAAGAAGTAAGTGTACTGATCCCTCGAATTGATCTGACACCATCGGAAACTACTCTTCAATTTATCTTGCGTCGCCGGCAATTTCCTGTCATTTCGGTCTATGCGATCACCATCAACTAGTCGCAAGGCCATAGTCCTTTGATTTCGTTGCAATTCATTTAAAGAAACGTTGCTCTCTCAAGATGATGAATTGCGAGCCAGGTTAAGGTTTACATTTAAGCAAATCCGCAGCAAGGACCATTACAAGACAATTTGCCTGCAATTGAGTATTGCGAAATTTAATAATCTGTGGAATAGCACCAACAGCTATCAATGTACCATTAGGATTCCTGTAGAAAAAATTAAAGGTTTTACATATAAATTCCGTCTTCGGACAGGTTAATTACCACTAGTGGTAGATATTCGTTTGTGTTTGGATAGAAGAGACTAAAACATTACAGCGTATATATTTTATTATTCAATACCGTTTATTACAGAGCACAACATATGTATTGAAAATAATCAATATTATCTCCAAATTGACTATATACTAATATACTATACTCGTACATTAAATCCTCGATAAATAATTCCATGAGTTAGTCATGGATAAATTTAGTAGAAAATCAAATTAATTTTTAGTACGTCCCAAACATTGTCTACATTTCCAATCCTCTAAATCTAAACAGACAATACAATAATAAAATTTATAAAATTTGTAATTATGTATATCCATTTGAATTAGGAAATCTGGGCGAAAACATTTAAAAAATTCTATTACCCGTGTAATAAACACCTCCTCAACAATACACACAAAATTAAAATACAAATCTGGTTGCAAGTAGGGTTTGCAGGAAATTCAGTCTTCCATAATATATACATTATGTTGTTACCATCATGCATAATAATTTGTAGTTTTAAATAACAGAACAGCACAAAATTTTTGCTTTTGACAAAAACAGACTTGGGGAAAACGGATCAGTGATTTTTCAATTATACTAAATAATTAAATGTATACAGCAGAGCCATATACATATTTATGATGTATATATGTGTGTGTATGTATTGGAAAACTATAGAAAATATATTTTTTAATTAATAAAAATATGGTTGAGAAGCATAAATTGATAGGAAACTTAGTGAATTGGAAATTTGGAGTAATTTTGCTCGACTTTATAGTTTTGTATCCTTGCATAATTTCAAGTAAGGTGAATATTGAAGAAGTGGAAATTTGAATTTAGTTATAAAATGTCACGTATTAAAGATGAGCAAACGAAAAGTGCAAATATTTGACAAATATTAAATTTACTTTGTCTGCTTTTCCTTGGTATCTTGAATAAACTGTCGTAGCTCCTCATTGTTTGTTAAGAATTTTCGTAGTTAAAATCCATAACTCCCCAATGCGCTTTTCAACTTTTGTAGTAAAATCTTAAAAAGCGCGCTATGCAATTTGCTCTGTAATCATGTCATTAGCATGTCCTGTAATATGGCCTATGTGGCCTCTGTCTTTATAGATGGAGGTTGAACAGTGGGACCCATCATTAAATTATCATTCAATTATAGTCTGTGGTTTGGTGAAAGCGTTAAAAACTGTAGTACCCATACATACAGTTGGCAATTTCAGGCTTTTGGATTTATTACCGTAATAAATATGTCACCTCGCAGCAGTACATCAATGTGGCTCCGCTTACTATAATTTGCATCAAGTTTCAAGAGAGAAATGAGCAAATAAGGCAGCTAGAATTGTAGGCAGAGAACATCTTTGCTTCCAAATACAAAAACAGGTGGAAAAACATAATTAACGATTTTATTGTCATTATGCAAGCTAAACTCAACGACGGCCCGCCAGTTATACCGACATCGAGTCTTATTCAAATCGGATTGGGGACTGTATCATCGGACGCATCAACATTTTAAACTTCAACAAACTCCATGAGTAAGTTTGCAAGGTAGTTAGTGATGAACAAGAACAACACATTAAGTATTTCAGAGAAGAATACTTCGAGAATATTGATAGACAGTATCAAACAATCATCCTTCAAATAACTTCGAACATAGAAGGAACGGAAAAAAATAGGCCTACGAACCAGATAACGGATTCCGTGACACATTCAGCAAGCTGATCCATGAAAACACACAGATCAGCGATACCTATAAAATCAACTATTTAAAGGGTCAGTTGGAAGGTGCTGCGTCCAAATAATTTAACCACCTCCAACCAACAGAAGAAAAATTACCAGGCCGCTTGGGAAATTATGAATAGAGATATAACAACCGGAGACTGGTGATTTCGACAGAATAAAATATTACGATTATACGTTGTTGGATCAGACAAATATAAGCGTATAGTCTGCCGCAGCGATAACGATACAATAACAGAATGTTTGTATGGAATCCGAAATGCATGGGTAAATATTGAATCTTGGAACTCAATAATAATCTTCACCTTGTCTAAAAAAAACGGGCAACGAGTCACGACGACTCTACGAAATTTTTAAAATTCCTGGAAGGAAGATTTAAATCATTAGAGGCCAATGGCAACCAAAAGCTAAAAAATGATATAAACAACCTCCACAACAACAAGAGAAAACAAAGATCAAACAGTTAAACGGGCCTTTGTATGAATGCGGAGGATTCAGCAAATTAAACTCTAGTGAGAGATCGCAAGTAGCGATGCTACATAAGTTATGCAGAAATTGTTTAGCAGCGGAATATGAAACAAACGCATGTAAGCTACGGGATTGCACATCGGTTACAAGGCAGACAAACAGCAGATATCTAAAAGTTATATGAAAACACAATCAGGTCCAGTGATAATACCCACAGCTATGATCACATTAACAACAACTGAGGGGAAATGCATGTTCGTCAAAGCATTAATTGATGTAGGCGAAATTTATCACCGCAAAGGCAGCAAACCTTCTTAAGGCAGGGCAAAAATAAGTCAACACTAAAATATCAGGATTGGGAGGAAAGGAAGCCAGGGTCTGCAATCACAAAGTCGAACTAACTTTATCCGCGAGATTTCAAAGTTCCTTTGAGATTGAGGTTGAGGCAATGGTGTTTAAAAAATTAACCGACAATGCTCCAGACGTCGACTTCTTTACCAACAAATGGACACATTTGCAGCATTCGCCACTTAAAAATCCACAATACGACAAGTCCAGCAGCATCGATGTCTTAATCATCGTTGACTATTGTGTTATCTCTTAATTCTAAACAGCAACATCATTAGAGAACGCCCACAATATCAAATTGCCCGAGAAACTGAACTTGGTTGGATCATAATGGGAAGTACAGACAGCAGCCAGGAGGTCAAGAGTTTTTCAATGATCACCACTAAAACAATTTGGTAACAATTAGATTTATTAATAGAAAATGATGCCATCCCGCAAGAAAACACCCAATCAGAAGACCCAATCAAGGGTCCTCAGGTACAATCCAACAACGACAAGAAAAGCGCGGAAGATATTATTTGCCTCCCAATAACCACTGAAGACAAAGCAAACACACTACATGAATTAATTAATAAAATTTCAAGCATTTATAAGTGGAAGCGTATATTTATGTACATAAACCACACATTTTTGTGTACATTTGTGGTTCATAAACAATGGCAACAGCGAAATGGAGAAATTCAATTGTGAACTAGTAATTCAGCAACTACGATCCCAAATGAGTGGAATAAATGAGGGCAATCAGTTACAACTAACATCTAATTAAGAAGCAACAAGAACGAAGCGGGGAATTGGTGACACAACAGGGCTAGTTCAGGTGACATGTTGGGAATATTAACTCAGGAAGAGGCAAGCCAATATGAAGAACATTTTCAAACTATAGAAACCAATTAAGATCATTTATTACTGCTAATAAAGAATCAAACCTCAATAATTGATAATACTGATCAACTGACAACTTTGATCACATCCATTGAGCTAGCCGTCTATATTGGAAATTTGCGATACGTGCAGGAAGCACAGCTCCCCATATAGGGAATTTGGTTGCATGTATAATATATATACATTTATGAATTTTGACAGATGTCCACATATGGCAAATGGATGTGAAATTCAAGAATAGGGCCCCTGGTCACGAATGGCGCAAGTTAGACCACTTATTTAAAAGTGTGACAACCAGGACATGAGTTACGAAGGGGTATGTGGCAATTGAGATTTCAATTCCTTTATCATACCTACAGCTGGTCTTACAACAAAAATTTAGTAGTAGTGGTTCCCAATATACTAGTACAGGGAAGCCATGCATATATGTATAGTACCAACAACTGAATTTGTCGCTGTTGATATTCAAAATTAACATTTCACGCAATTAACAGCTAGAGAGATATCTAAATGCAACATTATCAATGATGATTATCTGTTATGCGATATATCAACAATATATACAACAGCCAGGCAAGAAACTAACTGTGAAATCGCGATATTACAATACAAGTCTCTAATTTACAAGGAATATGTGAAACAAACTAACAAAATATTACATCAAATCTTTGGGTAAACAATCATGTGTGGATCAACTAATTACCAGCAGCAATTATCGAATCAGGAATACTTAAGTTAGTCTCCGGATGTTTCTTAAGAACCGACCACGCCAGCATACTGGCATCTGATCGATTCGAAAGCACCATAGAAAATTTCGGAATGGCATCATACTTAAAGGAGATGCACTTAAAGGATTTAGCAATCTAGATATCAAAAAGGAGAAACGAGGAAGATGAGCTAATAACCACTCCAGAGACACGGGTTTTGGAAACGCAAATCTCTAGTCTAATAGAGAAAGAAAAAAGCACCACCAACGAACACTTTCATCAAGTTCATCATTATGCGGCTACACATCTTATAGCAATTGGAATATGTTTTTTAATACGCTACCCACGAAGAAGAAGAGGGAACCAAAAATCGGCCAGACCTACACTGGCTGCCATGCGAACAAGCACTGCTCGTCACCCGGCAAGATATTCAGTATGAACAGGTCTAATCATAACCCGCAAGAGAACGTTTAACCATATGTACCATATACGATATAATTAATAGTGTAATTCAATTTCAATTGCAATTCTGCAAATAATTCTTAAGTACAAATTTAGTATTACAATACGATGCAGGAAGTCGGAACCCCAGTATCGGCGGCTTGTCAGGGTGAGAAAGCGGACCCGAAGGCGTCGTCATCAAACGACCGCAGGTCCACATCGGTACATTATGTGAAAAAGGATTGGCCAATTAGAAACAATTTAACCCCAGGATCTAAAAATATCATAAAACAGAGTCTAATACCAACAGATAAATTAATCCGTCGACCATTACACATAAAGCTTGGACTTGTAAAATAATTCGTCAAAGCAATGAAAACTACGAAGAGCAAAGCTTTTATTGTACACATTTGAAAAGTTTCCTAAACTGTGTCATGCGAAAATAGGAGATGAACCACAAATTAGAGAACTTTTGAAATACAATGAATTTCAAAAAAAAAAATTACTAAGGTGGAGGAAGCAGCTTGGCAAAGTTTTAGAGACGTTACGAAAAAATTTCTATAGGAAATAGGAAAGATCCTAATTACGTGATGATTATAGTTGAAAATATGGTAAACAATTTTAAAAATATGGGATGCCTAATGAATCTATAGCTGCACTTTCTGCATTCTTATATTGAGTACTTTCCTGAAAATTTTGACGATTTTGGTGAAAAGCAGGGTGAAAGATTCTACCAGAATTTAAAAGATATTGAAAAGAGATATCAGGGTATTTGGGGTAGCCATATGTTGGCAGACTACTGTTGGTCGTTGAAGAAAGACACGTCAAATCAAAACAAACAGAGCACTGCTAAGGTCATTTACAAATAAACGAACGCGTAATCGCTTCTTACAAAGTCGTAAAGCTCTTTGAGAATCGTGAAAATCTAACACCCCATAGGGAACAAATGCCTGCTACGCCCACGTCGTTATTCAGGGGTACCGCAAAATGTAGGTTATTAAAATACAGGAAATCTTGACCTTATTGAGTATTCGAATAATAGTTTTGGAGACCCAAAGTTTATAAAAAATAAGATTAAATATCTGGTTCAAACTTTCTGCAATTAAGTCTCGAGCATAAGAGTTTTATTGCAACTTTCTGAGATTACAGGGTCTTAAAGGCTCACTTTTATAAAGCTTAATCTCTCCGAGAATGAGGTTTGAATTTTGCGGGTAATTTTTTTTTGTTTTTTTGCTGCATTTTGGGTTTGTAGTTTATTGGGATTTGAGATTAATGAGTTTTGAGGTTATAGATTTTGAGGTTATGGGTTTTAGGGTTATAGTTTATTGATCTCAAGGTTACTGAGCTATGAAGGTATAGCGTTGTAAGATTTAAGGGTTGATATTTTTGAGTTTTATACTTTCAAACGGTTCTTGAGATTCCAAAAATTCGCTGACGTGATGGGGCAAAACAGGTTTCGGATTGGGTTTCAGCGACCCAAAAACATGTAATCCACTTAGGATGCAATAAATGTAATATTCCGCAGTTGTTCGCAGTTGTCTGTTTGCATATGTTTTTTTTAATTGTATTTGAATTTTATTCTAAACACATAACATTTTTATTTAGATATGGCCTATCGCAAGCATTACACCGTTTCTAAAATGGCAGACGATGAAATTAATGATTTTTCAGTTCAATTCCATCAAATAATGGAAGTACTTGTGATGAGGAGGATTACGATACGGACGATGATTTTATTCCAGTTACAAATTATCCAGGGACTACCGATAATCACGAAATTGCAAATCAATATCAATAGGAAGGCGCCTCGCAATGCCTAAGGACAAATGCAATAACCGATATCTGTATTAGTGCATTGAGAGAAGCATTAGAATCTCCTAAAAGTGAGCCACCTACACCTGCTTTAATCGAAAAGATTTTTGCACTGACTATCATTAAGTAAACTCGAAAAAGAAAACTTGTTCGATCGCCGGAATTGAAAGCAAATAATTGCAACACAATTTACTGGTCAAGTTATGGCTATTAAAAATGATTGCCAAGAATTTCAAACAATTGTTTGGAGAAAACAAACTTTAGTGTTACATATTAATGACATAATGTATCGTGGAAATAAACAACTACCTTCTTATTTGGCAGATTTGCATACTCTGTGCTTTCGGTATTTTTTTAACGATGAACTATTTCAGAACATTTCTGACCAGTTAAATTTATATGGACATCAAAACGATATTGAATATAAAGTCAAAGTCGATCCGACTGAGTTGCGCAAGTTTATCGGCATATTAGTATATTATGTCAGTTTTAGACATGCATTTGAACCGATTCGTCGAACAATGACAATTTTACATTATGCCAATTCGATATCAGTCAATAAAGGTAGCGAAAATTATGATCGGTTGTTTAAAGTGCGCCCACTTATAAGCATTTCAATAACTTGTTCGGGTCAGTACCAATGCTACCTACATAGGCTTCGCATAGACGAGGAAATGTGCGCAACCAAAATGGATGGTACGATTCTGCTCCATAAGTGAGGTTTTAAACTGTTCTCCCTTTGTGATTCTAGTTGGTTTTCGTATGCTTTTGAAATATTTTCTAGTGCGGGCGATAATAAAATTCCCGAAGGCGCATCCGACCTTGGGGCATTATCGAATTTGGTTGTTCGTCTGTCGGAGAAAATATCAAATTTTGTAAACCATTTAGTATACTTCGACAATTTCTACACATCTTTGGGCCTACTTATCTACCTTCGCAACCGAGGAATATTCAATTTGGGTACTGTGTGTACAAATCGCGTGCCAAATTGTAAGCTGTCCAGCGATGCGGCTCTAATCGAAAAAAGTTGAACGCGGGTACTACGAAGAGTACGTTGGAAATGCTTATGGCATTGACATTTCCTCAGTTTTGTGGCAAGACACCAAACCCGTTCGACTTTAGTCGACATATGTTGGCACAAAACCATTTATAATGGGCACCACGAGTGTTCTACCTCAAAAAGTAGCTCACTTCAGCTAGAAAATAGTAGTGTAATTCACCACTTCTAGCTACAACAGTGTTTCCACAGCGATGTAACAAACAAAAAACATTTTGAATTACGTAAGAATAAAGTTTTCTTGAGAAATGTTTGAAGGAATATCTTATGAAAATGCAATATATTTGACTCCTTTGTGCTTTCCTAAAAAAAAAAAAAAAATCCAAATGCTGCATATTTCTCGTAAATGTCAACAACAATCTAATTATGTATTATGAAATCGAAAACTTTGTGCGATAAAATTTCTGATTTTCGTTATCAAGTTTTATAATAATATTCGAAGCATCCATGATAAAAAATCCAATTTTTTTTCTTTTAAAATGATAACAAAATTAGATAAAAGATAACAACAGAAACAAAAAAACTTACTCTCTATCGCGATTAAAATTATCCGATATTGATTCACGTAGCCGTAAATTTCTTCTTATATCCATTGTATCGTTAGCACGTCGTGATTTTGATAACTTCGAGGGTAACAAAAGCGCTGATTCACGTAGCACACGCTTATCATGATGATGATGGCATCGAGCACCTTGGCAACCACGTTTTTGTACCATCGAAGGACAATGTTTTCCACCATTCTTTGGTTCTACTGTTATTGTTCGATTACGTGACATAATCCCAGTACCGCATGATACATCACATTCACTCCATAGTCCCCATTCGCTGACAACACAATCGGATACTGAAAATAGAAATTAAATGGAAATTATTATTTATTATTATTGTTAATTTAATAATTAATTTTGAAGATAACAATATCTTGAATATGTTTCGAATATAATATAAAAGATGATTTATTATCTTAAAACTAGTAAATTCAATAATTACAGGGTGACTGCAATTTTACTAATAAATGACGCAATAGAATAACGTTCCACAGCCCTGGAATACATTATTAATTATATAAACATTTTAAGATACAGTAAAAGTTTATGTTTCGATGTTAGGCAAAAATTAAGAAAAGTCGTTATTCATACAGCTCGCACGGAAATCATAAGAATTCTTCCAGCAAATACTATATGCTAATGCTAAGCCAAATAAATAAAAACTGGCAATTGATTACTCCGCGCGATAACCATGCACGCCTTAATAATTTTCAAAGCGAAAATGTTAAAAATTCAATTTTCTTGCTATTTACATTATGTACATACATAAATACATATATGACTGACTGTACATAAATTTGTGTGGCAGATATATGTATATAAAATATATTATATAAGAGAACATAAATTTTAATGATTTATGGAAATGTAAAAACATTTAGAATGAAACTGAAAGCAATAACAACTTTACAAACAAAATTTATTTATGTATATTTGTATCGTTCAACATTAATTTTAATTGATTATCATGAATGGATTTTATTTTTTTTATAATCATTAATCAATCATTACCATAAACATACATATAAGACTAAAATCATATTATAAATTAAGAGTAACAAAAAAACACTGACTCGAACCCGATGAAAATGAACATAAAAATGTTCAAGAAAATTAGAACCATGTTAATGCATTTTTCCAACGTAATGGTTTAATCTCATTGTGTATTGATGAAGTAATTTTCAATTTTCTTTTTTTTTGTACGTTCATTTATCAAACTTATTGTTCGCTATACTCTTTTCTGGGTGCATGCCTCGGGAATGGGTGTGGGTGTTTTTTTTTTACTTTTTTTTTTTGTTTACTGTTTCTTGTACGTTTTGTGTTGTTCAGTAGATTAATGATGTGTAATTAAATTAGACTGTCGGATCATTATACATATTTTGTGATTTAATGTGTGTTATGTATATGTATTAGGGGGTTAATAGACAAATAAACATTGCTTGTTAGGTGGTGGATAAAGTATTAGGTGTAATCTTAAAAGTTAATCTAAGTTTGTCAACGTATATGTAAAGCAGGGCTGGAAACCAATTTGTATTTTAGGTTGGTTTGGTTTTTGGTTTTATTGACTGAAAAATTTTGGTTTTGGTTTTGGTTTCGGTTTTATACATTTTCGAATTTTGGTTTTGGTATTGGTTTTGGTTTTATAAATTTTCGAATTTTGGTTTTGGTTTTAAAATTTTTAATTTTGGTATTGGTTTCGGTTTTGTAAAAATAAAATTTAAATGTAAATTTAATTCAATAAAAATTTAAATAGCTTCTTTTTTATTATCATAGTTAAAAACAAAAATAAATTATGTTACCTCCAGACATTAAAATAATTAACAAAAAATAAAATTATAAACAATAATTATATATTTGGTTTTGGTTTTGGTTATTTTTTATTTTGAAAAATTAATTGGTTTTGGTTTTGGTTTATTTGATTTTAAAATTTGGTTTTGGTTTCGGTTTTGGTTTTAAAAATATTTTGTGGTTTTATGGTTTTTGTGGTTTTGGTTTTGGTTTTGCAAAACCGGTTTCCAGCCCTGATGTAAAGGCTACAAAAAGAAGAGAGAGGATGTATTTATTCCGTTGGCAAAATTTTAGGATAATACTACAAATCTTATTAGAAAACATTTGTGGTGAACCCTTTTAAAGACCCTAAATTTTCAGAAATTAGTTGTAAAAGAAAACTTCAAAAAAATCTCCTAGACACCTAATAAATAAAATAGCAAATTAAGCGCAATTAGTAGTACTCTAAAACCAGATACTTAATACCTCTTTGACTTTGGCATGAATTTTAAACTAAACTAATTAGAAGGATCCTCAAACTCAAAATAATTATTGAATTTATTTGCTGTGTTTAGAACGTTAGATTTCTTATAAAATAGATTTAATTCAGGATGCTGTATAATTTTAAAATGGCCAATCTATTCTAAATTTCAAATTATTATAGCGTGAATAGTACTTCAAATTATACAGTCATGTTTTAATTTCATGATTTTTATATTCGTAGGCACTTAGAAAAAAAGGAACCCGTTTTTAGTTGTGGTTGTTTTTAGGTTCAGTTCAGCTTATTTTAAAGATAAATGAGTAGTGACTTAAAATAAATTTTAAAATGATCCCAGCTTGATTAATTCCTTTTAAAAATTGCCGCCGAAATGTTCTTTCTTGAATTTTTCCCGATGTGCATATTTTTTGTTTTGTTTTACTTTTCTCTTCATTTAATTTTTTTAGAAATGTGTGTAGGCGTTTAAGCTACCTCGCACTGCGACCTAAAAGATCTTTTGTGCATGGACCCTGCTCAATGAGTACCTCTTGATGAACCTGATAATACTACCGGCCGGTATATGATGCATACTAGCTGGGCTCATAATTTTCCTCCTATATGAACAGTCTTTGACGGAAACTGGCAAGGCAATGGCACGGAACATGTTCCACTGATTCCGCTTCTAGGTCGCAGAAGCGGCATTCGTCTGTCGTTCCTAGGCCCATTTTGTTAAGCTGATACCTTAAGGAGATGTGACCTGTGAGAAAGCCAGTAACCAGCCTCAATTCAGGTTTCCTAATTACAAGACAGCCCTTTATCCTGACTTCATCGCAAACCTGAAATTCTACGCCAGTAATACTATCATATATTTACCACAGAACAAATCATGAAAGATTTCAACAGTATTCAAGGTATGACCAGAACAAAATGCTGGAAAACTCGTAAGTGACGAACTTAAGCAATCAGTGCTACATTATTAAAACTAATATGATGATGCCAGTCGTATAATGCCTGGAAAGAACGATTACTTAAATATTGAAAAAGTTAAAGTACAAAAACGTACTATTCTGACGGAATATCAGAGTTATGAAAAAAAAAAAAATTAGTTTTTCAAATTTTCTTTGCTCACAAAAACTGTGTGCAACAGGCAGCTGTGGAACGCACCTAGTCTGCGTTTAAAAAATACATCAAAACGTAAAATTAATTAGCTATGTATCGTACTAAGATGGACACTGTTACCGATGGAAAGATATCGCAATACCAGCAGGACTGTATTTAATCTATTTTATGTGCCGATCTAACATCAACATATTACCTTCTGCAATGAGAAAACTGGTTAGAATTAGATATTTTTTAAAATTATTTGTAAAACGACAGCACGCAACTTGGAAAAGTATTCGAAACCACTAAATGCCATTCTGGATTATTTTTTGACTAAGCTGAAAAATCTGATTCCTCATTGCTTATTTTCACTATAACAATCTAGCTTTATGAAAAACAAAATGTTAAGTCTGAAGCCTACAAATGGGGGTGGCCACTCCCGATTAGCCGATTTGGAGTAAAATTCAAAGGGACCCCCACCAATTTATCAAAAAAGCGACTCGATTTGTTAAAACATCTGGGCTACAGCGAGTACACTGACTGATAGACTGACAAACGGATAAACGAACAGACTGACAGACAGACACCATTTCGAAACCCAATTTTTCGGACTCAAGGGACCTTAAAAATATAAATCTCCAAAAATCTCAAGGTTCAAAATTTTTATATATAATGCAAAATGAAGAAAATTATGCATTTCTAATGCAAAATGCAGCAAAACGTTTAAATTTTAACAACAACCAAGCGACTAATTAAAATAGGAGGAAAATTGCACAAAACACTAAAGCTTTAATGTAAGATTGCTCCATGGCACTATAGCTTTTTAATTGTTGATCGAAAAATAGAAAATCTTTTCAAAACTAAAACTCTACAAAGCAGAAAAATTATTCAAATGAGCAAAACCCTTGAAAACTAACATAATTTTTAAATTTTCCCCAGATGCTGAATATAAATCCAAACACATCCAATAAACTAGAACGTTCAAAAAATTTAAAGCAATAAAAGGGCTTCAGAATTTTCGCGCAGTCATTCCTTCAAAGAAGGAATACTCTGATGTCTCTGATTTATACATATATATAGGAATCACCGTGTACTTATATAGTATTAGCGAATTTTACATTTCCCCTTTTAAAACTTTTAATAATTTCAATTTTAGTGTATTTAACGCATACACATAGTATGTCAGCAGGGCCGGCTTTACCCACTAAGCAGATTATGCCTCGCATAGGAGCGCCGACCAATTAGGGGCGCTGACAATTCTTCCCACGCTTTCTAAACAAATTCTTGTACTAAAAAAATATTTGTCATTAGAAATTTTGAATTTCAACTCAACTCGATCATACTAGTTTCATCGAGTTTACAATAACTCAACGAAAACCTAACTCAACTCTGTTTCTATGAACTCCAACTGGTCTTCAATACTCGTCGTGCGAGAGCTGTAAACACACCAAAAAATACAAAAACACCCACGGGTTTGGTAATCTCGCATTACAAAATCTCGCATTTCAAAATCTCGCATTTTGAAATCTCGCATTACAAAATCTCGCATTACAAAATCTTGCATTACAAAATCTCGCATTACAAAATCTCGCATTTCAAAATCTCGCATTTTATAATCTCGTATTTCAAAATGTCGCATTACAAAATCTCGCATTACAAAATCTTGCATGACAAAATCTCACAAAATCCCGTACGGGAAATTGTTATGCGAGATTAAACGTATGAGAAATTGCAATGCAAGGTTAACTAGATGGAAAATGTATGATAATTAAGCAGGCTGATAAATAACAAATAAATGAATATGTACACATATGTGTGCCAACATACATAATTAGAAACCCAAAAGAAAATCATTAACACATATTTAGTTTGAATTAATTCCAGAATAATTAAATATAAATTTAATATACTAAAAGCTAGGTGATTATTAAAATGAAACTTAAAATAAAAATTAATTAATAAATAAAAAATTAAATAATAAATTGAAATTTAATTAAATATATTATTGCAAGTAATATTATATAAAATACATATATATGTAGGTTATTATGAATATTTCCATTACCACGTCTAACAAAGAATCAAACAAATTGTTTGTCGGCGGCTATTGCTACCATCTAAGCCGAAAAACCGAAAAAACGTACAATTGGGTTTGCAGCAAGCAAAAAAATCAGTTATGTAAAGGGCGCGTGGTAACTCGTGTCGAAGGAGAAGAACACGAAATAGTAAAATATACCTCAAACGATTCTCATTAGCCAATAGCACACGAGAAGATAGTCGCATAAGCAAACGCAGATGTCAAACAATGTGCTACAAATACGGAAACAATACCATCTCATATATTGAGAGAATCAATCATAAATACACCAAGCCACTCACGTGTGTATCTTCCTACAAAAATGGCCCAAAAAATTAAAATTCAACGAGTTCGTGCTAATAAACCTAATGAACCTGAAACTCTTGAAAATATTATAATTCCGGAAAATCTTCGTTACATTGAAGGAGAATTATTTATATTAAATGAAGATTATTTTGACGGAGACAAAATTATTTTGATGGGGACTATATTTTCTTCCTTAAAACTCCTTGGTGAATCAAGTTGTTGGATTATGGATGGAACTTTCGATGTAGTTTCATCTATAATGCGACAATTTTTTTCAATACATGAACGTATTAAGGGAAAAATAGTTCCGTTGATTTTTTGTTTAATGAGTAAACAATCTAAAAAAATCTACGATCAGTTATTTTTTAACTTAATAAAAATATGCATTGAATATGAAATCAGTGTCAATCCGGAACGAATTATTTGCGATTTTGAAAACGCATCGTTTAAAGGGTGCCTCTTTCACTTTAGCCAAGTAATATGGCGCAAAATCCAAAAAGGAAGACTAGTGGCAAAATATGGAAACGAGGAAAATTTTTCAATCCAAATCAGGATGATAAAAAGTATAGCCTTTATTCCACCAAACGAAGTCGACAACTATTACCAGCGGGTATATTCTGGTTTTCCTTAGGAATAGGAAAAGGGGAAAAATTTACATTTTCATAGCAGTTTTATTTTTTCCCCCTAAATGCTTATTCTGGCAATCCTTAATAGGAATTTTATTTTTCCTATTTATAGCAGTTTTGAAATTTATTTTTCCTTGCCTATTTTGATACGGTAAATTAATTCCTATTGTACTTTTTACTTTAACACTAAGTAGGCATTTTGTTATTTGTATATGTTCGCCGAGACGACAGATAAAAAAATAATAAAAATGGGTATATGTATAAAACCGACAAATTTCAGCGTAATAAAACAAATCCATTTAATTATATCTTTATGATGTATAACAAAGTAAAACAAATTGTTTTTATTTATTTATATTAATAGAAAATTGTATTTTAACAACAAAATGTTGGACCTTTAACTGATGGCAGAGCCTTAGCGTAGGGAATTAAAATTAAAAAAAATCCTATTCTTTTTTTGTTCTTCCGCCAGAATAAACCATAGGAAAAATCGCATAGGAAAAAGTGCTATCAAAAATAATTCCTATATAGAAAAAAAATTCCAAATTCCTAAGGAAAACCAGAATACACCCGCTGAGCTCGTCTAGGAAATTTAATGACGAGGGCGTAAAAAACATTGAAGTTTGGTTAAAAAAAAAATTATATTGGAGAAGGCAGTCAACGGTCCAGATATACACCTGCATTTTGGGCTATCGGCAACAACGATAATGGATTGGAGACCTTCTCGCGAATTCAAAATAGCGGAGAAGCTTGGCACCGCCGTCTCAAGGTAATAGTCGGAAAACGTCACACCGGTACATACAAAATATTGGATGATTTGGGAAAGGGAAGCATTTTAGCAAAGGAGCAGGTCGAGAAAGTGCAATGTGGTGAAAATATACCAAAAAATCAAATACTTATAAAAAAAAATAAAAATATTAAAATAATTATTATGAAAAGGCTTAAAATTAAAAAAAAAAATTTTGCAGCGTATTGCGCATAATATTTTATTGGGATAGTTTTATTAATAAATTGTATTTTAAATAAAATTTTTGAATTAAATTATTGTATGAAAAAATTAAATAGATAATTTTTAAAAACATTAACAAGACTGTAATGTAAGATTTTTGAAAAATAATATGCAAGATTTTTTAAATGCGAGATTTTGTAATGCGAGATTTTGGAATACAAGATTTTGCAAATGAAAACGTAGAAAAAGGTTTTTTGATTACGAATGCTACGATGAAACTTCCACTGATCCACGCTTTTATTTCCTATCCTGTATACTGACTTAATACGTTAGATGAATGATTTGAGGTCATAAATGCCCATATTAATAATTTTCAGTTTTTAACCGATGTTGAAGAAGTTTGTAAATCGAATGAAGAGGGAGTTAAAGCACATTGTGACGCGTTAGATCGTATGTTAACCGACGGCGATGACAAAGATATTTTTGCGATAGAACTACAATAAAGGACACAATAAAAAAGTGTACCAATACTAATACTGAGATCCATTGTTTATATTACAATACATTTACTCGAATGCACTAGACTAGAGAATATATTTGTGAACGTAACTATTGCTTTACGGATACTTTTAAGTCTTCCAGTTTCCGTTGCAAGTGGTGACCGATCATATTCAAAACTGAAAATAATCGAAAACTACTTGAGATCAAGTTTATCTCAGGAAAGGTTGGTTGGATTATCGAGTATACCAATTGAAAAAGAAATTGGTGGCAAAATCGATTTAAATCAAATGAATGATGAATTTGCTACTATAAAGGCAAGAAAAGCTAAATGTTTGTACCTGAATTATACAAGTATATATATTATTATTTATTATTAAATAAATTATTGAATTGTTGAACAATATTTAGGTTCTCGCTTAGTTTTTTTGTTTGTTTGTTTTTGCTTTTAAATTTACTAGCTTTTTTCCCACCAATAATGCTCTGGTCTCTCTGGTAATTTAAGTATCTAATTTTTCCTTTTTAATTTTCTTATTATTTTGCCTAAAATAAACAAGAAAATCCAAAAAAAGTTGTAAAATAAGCAAAAAAAAAACCTTTGTCATTATTGGGTTTGTAACAATTTAATATTTTAATAATTAAAAATTTCCTATTTTAAAATAAGGGTATGAATAGGTTTTCCGGGCATAAAACGTAAACATAAAGATGTTTACAAAGTATAGCAGCTGTTAAGATGTGTGCCTATAACATAAACTAATGCATGATGTCCATGTCTAGGCTTTCATACATTCCTTTAAAAAATGCAACAACTGAATGGCTTAAGCGCAAACCAATACTACTGGTTTCGTTTGCCAACTTATTTATTTGAAGACACCTGTTTCCATGTCTCTATTATTACCGAATAAGGATTTGTTAAAAGTTTCTAACTTTTGAAGAAGCCTACGGTTTTACCACATATAAATATAAACTTCCATTAGAAGTCGCTCGATTTTTTAAACACTTAGGTGTTAGATAGTAAGTTATTGTAATCTTGTTAACCCTCTCAAACGCCTTGTACAATATATTGTACATCAACTTTCATCGCTTCGACCAACCGTAATTTTTAATTTTTGTCTCATTTCTCTTGTGCGATCGCTCTCTTATGTATTTATGTTCACACTACAGTTTTATGAGCAATGCCATATCATAGCAGTGCATGATTGTGCTACGTATTTTATTTTTGGAAGAAAGTCAATTTTAAATGGCGTTTGAAAGGGTTAATTTAATCTCTATCGTCGGTATAGATTTATGTATCTGCTTTTATACATTTTATTTATTCAGATTAAAACACCTCTTCCAACATTTCGATTATTTCATTTCAAAATACATCTAAAAAATCTAAAATTATATACCATTCTTTCCACGAATCAATATAATCAAATAATAAGAAATTAAACAAACGATACATTTTCCAACTACGTTTGAAGAATATTGCTTTGATAAGCTTACAACAACAGTTGAATTACAAGAAAAATAAAAAAATGCTCAGCTAAATCTAAAAAATTAAGATTTATGTAAATTAAGTCAGTGCTGACATGTTGCAACCATTATACCCTCGCTTTGACATAGTAACTGTATTCCGTTGGTAAATGATAATAAAAATAACGTAAATTTACTTAATTCATTGCCAGAAAATGTGCGGCTAGCAAGCAATTATACTTAAAATGCTGAAAGAGTGAAACACTCGAGACAACAAAATAGATCAAAAAGTCAATTATTTGTGTTGAAACTAGCAATTGCCATAATTTACTTGAAGTTGTAGAACCAACAAAATGAATTTTTGTAACGCAGCTGAATCATTACACTACTCACGAACAATTCACAAAATATGTGGCTTTTCTATAAGGGGTCAATGTTCAATGTATTCGTCTGAAATCTCTAAGTCTGATGGAACGTTCGAGCGGGATTATATATCATTCAATATCATTAATTATCCAATTAGTAGGTAAAATATCGAGTGATTCTAGTTGCGGATTTACTGTGCATTCAAATTTAAAGACCAGTTTTGAACTTAATCTCTATATTTACCATGTACAAAACCGAAGGACTTAAACTATATTTACCCTATATAAAATCAAGAGCTTATCAGTTTCTATTTTAAAGCTACAATCATAATACATAATTATTGCTGTAAAGAACCAATCAACATTATATCGGATAATTTCAAAGAATTCTACACTTTGACCTTGATATCCCTAAAAGAGATCTGAACGACTTTAAAAATATACTTTTTAATTGTCAATTTTGTATTCATTTTATTTTGTATTGTAAAGTTTATTTTTTTGGTACTGCCTCAAATTCGGGGGTAAAAATATATAATCTGCGAGTTGAAACATCTACTAATTCAAAATCTATTCAATGAATCCGTTGTCCGTAATAAAAAAAAGAAAAAATCACAAAGTAACTTTCGCATTTCAAAAATTTTGAGAGTCAAACACCCATGAGTTATGTGAAACTTACGTGTTTCATTAATTTAAACAGAGATCATGGTTATAGAACATAGTTTTAGAGAACAGGAAAACCGCATGATAGGAGATCGTATCATCCTTGGCATTAAATACAAAACGATACAAAAGTGACTACGGACGGTAAATTCAAATTTATACAGATCATAAGCCGCTGCTAGGTATACTCAGTAAACCTTTCTCGAAAATTCCATTCACAAGGTGTGCGAATAAGGTTACTGCGATATAAGTTTGTTTTGAGCTATACCACAGAGAAATATATTACAATTTTAAAAATTAGAACCCCTCCCCCTCCTTGTAGGTGGGGCGGGGGGTAACTTTGAAACTAAGATAGGAACCCCTATTTTTTATTGCAGATTCAGGTTCTACGGCTAAAAATACGTAGGATTTGGCTGAAACATTTTTTTCCATTCATGATAGATGGCGCTGTAATTGACGATATTCAATTTTTTTTTATTTTCTCCTACTGAGAACTCACGCAAACGATTCTGCAATAAGTCTGCAATAAAAATACCATGGTTTTGTTGTAAATACACGAAGTTAGTTATAAATAATTTGTATTTCTTAAATTTTCAATTACTGAATAATGGCTTGTCATTATCGTAACCCAGGAACATGCGATTAAATCAGCTAACAAATTAATGAAATTGTTTGTATTTTGTTTTAAAAATACCGATTCGGTCCGAAGATTATTATTTCGAAAACAACAATTCCTGTGTCAAGCTTTCCGGAGAAGCTGGCCGGAGTCTTGATAATGCTGCCACTCTCTACGCTTCGCGTTTTCCGGATAGGATTCGGTCACGTGCGTCATTTCAGCGTACTGTCAAACAATTTATTACTGATGGAAGTGTTCAACCGAAAAAAAGAACTCGTCCAGCAACAGTCACCGAAGAAAATAATGAAATCGATGTATTGGCTGCAGTAGCTCATAATCCTCATATTAGTACACGAGAAATAGCTAGCGATTCCGGATTGTCCCAGACCAGTGTTTGGAAAATTTTAAAGCGTCATTAGTATCATCCGTATCATGTGTCTTTACACCAAGATCTTCATGGCGTTGATTTCCAAAATCGGGTAACTTTTTGTCAGTGGGCACGTGAACAAATACAGCAAAACCAAATTTTTTTCAATACGTATTGTTCTCCGACGAGTCGTCTTTTACGAACCATGGAACGGTTAATCGCCACAACATGAGTGTTAAAAATCCGCACTGGCTTCGCCAAGTTGAACATCAGCGTCCTTGGACTGTCAATGTGTGGTGGGGAATAATTGGCAACAAACTCGTCGGCCCCCACATTATTGAAGGCAACTTGAATGGTCAAATGTACCGAGATATTTTAGAAAATGAACTGTCAACATTATTTGAAAACTTGAGCTTAGAAGTGCGACGGAACATGTGGTTTCAGCATGATGGTTGTCCCGCACACCATTCGTTGGTAGCACGTGTAGTACTTGATCGTGATTTCAATCGTCGGTTGATCGGGAGAGCTGGTCCGGTAAATTGGCTTGCCAGATCACCAGATCTTACTTCGCTAGATTTCTTTTTGTGGAGCTATCTCAAAGACCAAGTTTACAAACAAAAACCAACAACACGTGAGAATATTATTGAGCGAATCAGAAATGCTTGTGCTGAAATTCAAGAAGACACACTCCTCAGTTGTGTATAGTCATTTGAAATGCGGATTAATAAGTGCATTGAAGTCGAAGGCCATCATTTTGAGCACTTAATTTAATTGAAAGATGATGAGCAAGGGGACTCATATAAATCAAGCACACTTTTCCCAATTATTCGAAATTTGCAAAATGAATAAATTGTTTAAGACTAACTTCGTGAATTTACAACGATACCATGGTATTTTTATTGCAAACGTATTGCAGAATCGTTTGCGTAGGTTGTCAGTAGGAGAAATAAATAAAAATTGAATATCGTCAATTACAGCGCCATCTATCATGAATCGAAAAAAATATTTCAGTGAAATCCTACGTATTTTTAGAAGTAGAATCCGAATCTGCAATAAAAAATAGGGATTCCTATCTTAGTTTCAAAGTTACCCCCCGCCCCTCCTACAAGGAGGGGGAGGGGTCCTAATTTTAATACTAATGTATTTCCCCCGAGGAATAATTAAATTTTGATCTTCACCATTTTTTGCGTAGAGTGATTATTTTCCGAGATATTTGAGTGTATCAGGTTAAAAAAAATCACCCGGTATAGGTATATTGCTGACGTTTTGTGACGTTTTTATGATAAAGGGCAATTTTCGCCAGAAATTCCTGATTCATCAGGTAGTACATTCAATAAATGTAAGCGAATAAAAAAAAGAAATTAAATCAGAAACAGCAAAAGACATAGTCATATCAAAACTAATGAAAGTTTTTTTCTGAAAATGCGGTTGACCTAACAACAAGTCTAAATTTTGGAAATTGCAAGATTATGTCTTTTTGGAAGATGGTGTTGTGTTTCTAAATGAGAAAATCATAGTACCTATATACAACTAGATGTCCTTGGCATCTTGGCATCGAAAAAATCAAAACCCGTGCTAGACAACTTGCCTAGAATTAACGACGATACTATCATGATGTAGCGTATGTCAAAAATTCCGTAAAGCCAATCCTCGCAAACCATTATTATCACATGAGATCCCTCCTTATCCATTTCAAAATATTGCAATTTACATTTTTCAAATAAACAACAAAAAACTTTAGTAGTCTCGGACTTTAGTAGGAATAGGAGCTCTTATTCCAGCTAACTAAGCCTTATTTAATAAAAAAAACGAATCCCGCAAATCCAACAAAATCTAAATTTCGAGCAACTCCGGTTTGTCCAACACAAAAATAATATAATCGCGGTACTCCAATAAACGACAACAAACACACTTTGAAGATTTGGTAAAAATATATAATCTACTAATACGTTATAGATGCTGCGTTTGATGAATCGCCTAATTATTACTAAACATTTCAAACAAAATCTTTTTGTACATATGAGGGGAATATGAGGGGAAGAGGATAGTAACCGAGACTGTAACTGTGTCAAATACAGCTCAGCACTAGATCAATTAGGACTGATCAATGGAAAATGGAAATTTTTTTATTAAATTCAATTTTATGAAATATCTTCAAAATTGGTCAAATAAGTAATTATGTATTTAAATTTTCAAGTCGTCTTGTAAATGGCTTCCTTTAAACATATTTGGAAAAATAAAATAAGAAAAAAAAGTTTAAGGTTCAATAAAAGTTAAAACTCTTACTATAAGCGGTGCTCAAGACTGGGTATAACCTACGCTTTTTTATTGCTCGCGTATTATATTTCCATATCCGCAACCCTCAATCATCTAACACTTCATTTACCATACTGTAAGCTGAGTTCATTCTATCAAAAGTTCATAGAAAGACTAGCAAACAGGACAAAAACAGAAAACCAATTCAGAATTTCGAAATTAAAATAAGAATTCCTTAAATATTTACGAATGTTTTGGCTGATATAGGTACACCATATAATAGAAAAAAAGAGTTATTACAGATTTATATGATGACAGTTCTCCTTAATAAACTCCAAGGCAAACATTCCGCATGAATAAACTCAAATGCTCTCCATACTATAAACTAGGTTAATAATCTCAAATAAATTAAAACTTGGAAATTTGTATTCATTCCACTTCACATTTGCATACAAATTCCTGTTGTACAACTAACACACAATATTCCCTCGCGTTTTTTATCTCTTCTTCAATTCATAATGTATTCAATCTGAGAAAGTGAATTGAAGAAAAAAAAACTTCAAAATCCAAAAGAAGAAGAAGATGATGATGATGGAAAAAAGTCATAATAATTTTGTGACACAAATAAAAAGAAAATAGCAAAGCGCAAAAAAAAATAAAAATTGAAAAACGGGAAATAGAAAATGAAAATTTATAAATATATAAAGGAAAAAAAAAATTATCATACTGTTATCACATTTGTATTATATGTAAATGTGTATGTGTGTTTGTGTTTGTATAATATATATTTTGACTCTATTGTTATCAAGATAATAATACTTAAAGATGTTGAAGGCAACAAGAAAAAAAAAATGTAAATGAAAATTATGTAAAGAACTTTCATTTGGATAATGGTAAACAAACACACAAACACCAAAGAGATGGAAAATGATTAAGGAGAAGAAGAAGAAGAAAAGTTCAAAATGTAGTCTAATTTTTCATGATTTATATTTCCCTTTGAATTATGATTATGATTATGATTATTATTATTATTATTATTACGACTGTGTAGTATATGGTGTATCATTATTATTTTTTTTATCATTTTCATGGACGAGGATTTTTCTTTATATTTTTGTGTTATTATTAAGAGATATTGCATAAATTTTATCTCTACGGCTATAGTAAAGAATATATCGTCTAATGAATCACTAAACAGGGTGTCCCAGAATTATTAACATGGTTTTAAATATAACTGTCCAAAAGTATATTACCCAATTACAAAGAGACATTTTACTGCTTTTATTTTTTGGGTAGATAGATCAAGGAAATATTTTTTTAAAAGGGCGAGTTTATGTAAACTAATCCCCGACAATTTAGCACCACACGTAATGTTTTCAAGTTGAATAAAGCTAGAAGTAAAAAGTATTCCATAATTATAAAAAATATTTTTTTAAATTCTAAGACACTCTGTAAATACTGGTTTACTGTAGGTGGATTGATGTTAGTTAAGCTTGAGGAGAATTGAGATAATCTTTGACATTCAAAGTGTAAATACTATAATTTAATTAAAATAAATTGTATTCAATTAGTTATTCTTGACATGAATATTAGCCCAACTCATATGCTAATTTTGTTTTTCAAGCCGGGTGAATTTTGATTAAAATGAGAAAAACATTTGTTTGGATTTCTAAAATCTCAAATAAATCTCAGATAAAAATTTAAGTGGTGTATTAGTTTCTACATTATAGATATTCCAAAAATAAGGTATAAATAAACATAAGGTTTCAGTTAAATTTCCAGGTATTTAGACCTCAACATTAAAACGCTAAATTGAAAAATCTTGTAGATTATATGGAAATTCAGAAGCTATGACAATTTCTGAACGTGGTATAAAACACTAACTCCTGAAATTTTAAGGAATATTTTTAAATGTAAGAAAAAACATCACATAGGAGATATGAAAAATTTGGTAGTTGAAATTTAAAAATTTGAGTGAAATCGTGAATTTTCATTCTCGAATATACACAATGTATGTGCCCCTTTTAATGGAAAACTGATAAATTAATATTAAGACAAACCCGATAATAATGAATACGATAATACCATATGGGACTGCATTACCGGTAAATCAATTTACTTGTTTTACACCCGAAAAGTCTTTACGGAAAATTTCCGGTAAATTTCAATAAAATGGTTTGGTAAAAATTAAAAATAGAAACTGTTTATTGATTAAAGAGATACATTCATTTTAATTACATTGAAAAAATTGGAAGTAAATCGATTAGTGGAATTAAACTTGGTAATTCGAATAGAAATTAAATTTTCCATTTCCCAGTATTTAATCCGAGTATAAAATTCAAATTACCAAAACGTTATACATTAATAGAGATTTAAAGACAAGATATACAATTAACTTTGAGTAATTAATTCATATTTATTTTAATATTGAAATTCTAAAATATTAATTGGCTTATAAATTTCACATATTTCTTTCTATGACCTTAAGTTGAGGAGGTATTTATTTAACCCCTAGCTGCTACACTGGGGTCAGGCTAACCCCAGCAGTATTCAAGTCCAATTCAAAACTCCCGCTTTTACAAATATGGACTATAAACGCCACCTGTCATTAGTTGAAGAGTGCCCCCGACCCCTCGAGCCCAAATCAAGTATTAGAAAGCGTTAGTGCAGCTCTGGCAGCTGTACAAAGTTGAGTGGTACCGTAAAAGACCCCAGTGTGGCAGCTACAATTATTCATCGAATTAAAAAATTTTGTTTGTGTTGTGTTTTGTCACTGTTTGAAAGCAAGTATCGTAAGTATAATATTTTGATTAGCGATGTAGTGATGGGGTATTCGGCATGTTTTCGAGGTTTTCGACGTAGTAGGGGTACGGAGCCCTATTTAATTAGCACGGTGAGGGTTTGCGCATGCATCGAAAACGTGCCGAATATCCCATTACTGTGTTGGAGTTGTCGGACGTTTATTTTGGAACGCGCCCATCACTTTGAAATGGCACCAAATTTTACAATTTACATACATTTATCCTTGCTTGTAGATCGACTGTCTGATGTTCAATCTGAATTAATACCTGGTCCAGCGAATGAAGCGTTGTAAGCAAAAACTGTCGAGGAATTTTGGGATTTACTTTTCACTAGAGAGATGCTGGAAATCACAGTAAATCAGCCGAACAAAAAGATTGAATCTCATCATTTCACTCATGTATATGAGATTCAAGCCTATATTGGTGTTATTTAATATAGTGGTATTTGGAAATCTGCTGGCATTGACGATAATAGGCTCTGGAATAAAAAAAATGGTATAACGTTGTATAGATGTGTTTTTACAAGAAACAGATATACCTTTCTATCATCGTGTCTTCGTTTCGATGACAAAAACACAAGAGATGAGACAGACAAATCCACGCATGTTCGTCAACTTTGTAATATCTTTATCGGAAACGTATCTATACACCGAGTAAACAATGCACCATAGATGAGCAATTATTGAGCTTTCGAGGACGATGCGGTTTTCGAATGTACATGAAAGCCAAGCCCGATAAATACGGCTTGAAGTTACTTACACTAAACGATGCGAAAACTGCATATCTGGTAAATATTTTTTGCTTATTTTGAATTAGTCATTTTGCACATAATAGTATTTATTTTTAAAACTTTTTAAATAGATACACGCTATACCTTATCTGGGAAAAACATCGGTCCAAGTAAGAGGCGAATCAATCCCCGAAAATTTGTTTCGTGAAGTTACTACTCCAATCCACGGTACAAATCGCACTGTCACCTGCGACAATTGGTTTACCTCAATACCACTGCTACAAAATATGTTAAAGGATCCGTACAATACCTATGACTATCACTGGTACTATTATGAAAAACAAGCGTGAAATCCCAGAAGAATTTAAAGTAGCATCAAAAGAAATTCCGAGTACAAAGCTCTGCTACGCTAAAGATTTGACGCTGCTTTCTTTAACACCCAATAAATATGAAATATCACTCGTAGTTTCATCATTTTTACATACTGCAGAAATTATTAATGGTAAATCAAACATCGTTCTGCATTATAATGAAACGAAAGGAGGAAGGGACGCGTTCGACCAACTGTGTCATTCATACACAGTCACACGCAGGACAAACAGGTGGCCGATGCGTATTTTTACGATGTGCTTGATCAGGCTGCAGTCAACGCAAGAATTCTTCTCAAATATTAGCTGAAATCCGAGAATAGTACTGAAAAATGTACGGCAACTATGTGTCTTGACAATCTGTACATGTACTTGATTAAGCCTTACATTATCGAATGATTCAAAATACCAACATTGCGCAGAGAGATCAAGATCGGCTTCGCTGCAATATTAAATATTGATCCTCAAGAAGAAACTTATGAAATAATCTAGTTGCCAACAAGACAACGATGTGTTTCGTGCCCTCGAAAAGAAGATAGAAAAACAAACGTCGCATGCAGTAGTAGTCAAGCCCCAATTTGCGAGCAGCATCGTCTTACTTTTTGTCACTCTTGCGTTGGAAATTGAATTTTGACTCATACTACAATTTTTTTTTTCACAATTTTTATATTCCAATGATTTTATATTATTATATTATGATTATATATGATATTATTATGAGTATTCGCATTTAAATAAATTCGAATAAAATCTGTATTTTGTCAAAATAACCAACTTCAATCTTCTAAATAAATACCTTTTCCTTCTAAAGATACATATTCCAAGAGTACTCCACTCAATTTTTAGCTCTTAATATGAAAAAATAAAAAAAATACAAGTTTTTTAGTGAAAATATGCAATTTCACCCGTTTTTTGCATTCAACAATTTTTTTTCAATACTAAAAATTACTTATTCATAAAAACAACCATTCTATATTTTAAAGTACGTATTAACGAATATCAGAATTTTTTTTTTAAGGAAACAAATCAATATACGCTTCGCAATCTACTTTTTTAACGCTGGGGTACGAAATGACCTCAGTGTAGCAGCTATGTTATTCGGCAGAACTGTGGCAGCTAAAGGTTAATAATTAATAATTTTAGATCAATATTATTGAAGTTTCTTAACAGAAGCAGATTCAACAAAAAATCTGCACAATATCAAATCAGTTTTAAAATATTACATTGTCCACTCCATAACTACCTGCAACTGAATTTGCTACGACATAGTAATATTACCGTAGTTACTACCTATCTAATTTATTTCAAATGCAAATATTTCATTTTTATTAGACCTTATACATTCAAATATGAATTCTTGATCGCCCATTATGTTTTATTATATATAACAAACCTTATTTTGACTGCGAACACAAAAAAGTGCTTATTATTTGTAATTCCTATGTAGAGAGTTGCCAATATTTTTGGAGAATTTGCCGTTGCTGCAGAGAAGTAGGATTATTTATCAACACGACAACCGTGCCACACTTTGGCCGCCAAATAAAAGATTTCCTAAACTCCCATTTTGGAAACGATTAATTCGATCTCCTGATCTAACGGTGATGGACTTTTTTATTTGGGGTCGAATGAAAGAGCTGGTTTAATTTACTGAAATTCAAACCGTAGAAGATTTAAATCAAAAAATTGATGAAGCAGCAGCCGAAATACGAGCACATTAACGGAGTTTTAATGTGATACAAGAAGTGCAAAAAAGAGCCATAAAATGCATTCAAAACAGAAGAGGATATTTTGAACACAGTGGACATTATTTACTATAATAATAAAATCTATAAAAGTCATAAAGTGCATATGGTGATAATACATTTTCTCAGAAAAAATTTGACCAAACACAGAAAATTTTTGAAACTCGCAAAAGTTTCTACGTTTGAATATCAATATCTATGAAGTGGAACAGCCTATACGCGCTTGTCTGATACACTGACTAAAAGACAAATTTCAACCACAAAAACTTATTCTTTTGAAAGCTAATATACGTCGAGTAAAATATAAGATATTAACCTAAATCTGAGAGTTGGTACGGACTTAAGCAAATTTTTTTAAAGCTCTTTACCTCAGTTGATACTGGAGATAGACCCTCCCCCCCCTAACACAAACATTTTTGCTGTAAGTTGATCAAGGAATCACCCTTTGAAGGATTAGCATTCAAGTACAAGGACACCCTGCATACATAATTTTCGACTATTTCGTAGCGTTGAATAGCTTGTGAGGTTAAATTGCATGATGCATTTTAACAGGTATAATAGTTATATACTTATGTACTATGTATATAGGGTTGATTCACCTTGAGTTAATATTTTAAATTTTTCGAGGATTCAGATTATTTGTGGTATCACGATTTTCTTAGTAATGAGTTGAAGAACTTTGTGTTGCTTGGCGTATAGATCAATCAAGATAATACGTGGTTGCACAAGATTTTGCAGAATAATAAGTATTTTCCGGTTTTAGAGGTAGTTGTGCGAGGTTTCACAGAATTGGTTTTGGTATGCCTAATGCCACAGATAATTCTAGATTATCATGGCATTTCGATTTTTTTTAAAAACTATTTCAGATTATTCGCGATTAATTTAGGTATAAGTTTGGCTGGCGGTAAATTTGGTTCACTCAGTTATGTTCATTCAAAGTTTTAAATATTTTTGGGGATTTTCCTATTTACTTAGGAATCTTTAGGATTCAATAAATCGTTATTTTGACGATTTTGGAATTTGAGCCATTTATTTTGATAGTGGTGCAAGACGTTTTTTCAATGGCAACAATGTTTCATTCAAAATTCTAATACTTGTGCCTAAACTCCTATTATTGTTAGATTAATTATATTACTATTCACAACAATAAGTTCATTTTCTAAATTAGATTGTTCTAATACCTTTTTAAAATTCACAATCGCTCGTTCACATACGCTTACAATTAATTCTTCTTTTGATTCTTTTGAAATCCAAAAATTTTGTGGAAAGGTAAGTGATTCATCGTTTTGTAAATGAACAAGCGTATTTGTTGTTAAATTTAATTTTTGAATGATTCTCCATAAATTAGGTAGATGATTTTAAACAAGCATTTAATTCATCAGCTGGAGTTGATCGGGTTATAACAGGTAGTGCCTGTCTATAATCACCTGATCATAATATTGTTGTACAACCGAATAACTGTTGGTTATTGCACAAATCTTGAAATATTTTATCTAATGCTTGTAATGATTGTTTATGTGCCATTGTGCATTCGCCCCAGATTATTATTTTGCATTGTTGCAATACTTTTACCATTCATGGTTGGTGCTTCAATTATTTGCATAATTAATGGAAGTTTTATTGCTGAATGAGCAGTTCTACCGCCGTCTAATATTGTTGCTGCTATACCTGAAGAAGCGTTTGTTATAATGCTATATTTTTTTTGAAATCTTATATTTGCCAAAATTAATCATATCAAAAATGTTTTTCCAGTTCCTCCTGGAACATCCAAAAAATTTAATCTACCTCTTTGATCATTTACATCTGACAGAATTGTATCATAAACATGGTTTTGTTGTTGATTCATTTTTTGTCAATGTCCTTGTAAATATTCATTTAATAAATGTACATCAAAGTTTATTTCAATATTAGTGATATCATTTACTAAACGATTGGGCGCTGTCAATCCTAATTGTGATAACATTTTTTTTTTTGCAGGATGATAATGTTTTTGTTGTTAGAGGTATCTCTTGTGAATTGTAAATCATAATTTGATGTATTTGAACGTATGCGATGTAGAATGTCTTCCGTCAAACAATCTTTATATTTTTCCCATAATTATGATATTATGATGAACTTGTTGGAAAACACGTTGTTATTATTATGGAACTAGGGGGTACATCCCGTCCTAGGACGGGTACAATTTATATATAATTACCTGTTAGGGACCTACAAAATTGCATTCAAATTTTATTTAGGTATAAGACAGATTTGTAAGTTGTATCTTAAGGATATCTCGGTTAGGCGCAGCTTGTAAAATCTAGAACTGACTCCTTGAAGTATATCGCTTGAATCTATTTGGCACAAACAACTATCGTATTTTTGTAGTTACGCATCGTTTGAAAAAAAAAATTCCCCCAATTCAAAAACTACAATCAAATGTTCGGGAAAGCGAGCGTTCCGGAGTCAATCAGTGAGATAATCTGTGATATATACATAAAATATTCCTTGTTTTATAATACAAAATTTTATGGTTTTCAATGGAATAAAAATAATATTAAAAAAAAACCTTTAAGTACTTTGGTGAGCATCGAACCCGAAACATTTTCTTTTGAAGTTTGTAGTTACAGATCAACACCTATATCACTTAGGCTGCTCACATATAAAATTTGGGACTTTACAAACATACAAATATTCAAAGAAAGAAATTCAAAAAAAAAAATCATAGTAACCTTTGAGCGTTACACGCAAACAAACATTTCTGTTTAATTATTATAGTAAATAGTTATTTACGTCACAAGGGCGTAAATGAGTTATTACAGTACGAGTTCGACGTTTATGGAGCCGAGTTCAGAATTTTGAACGAGCACTGTAACGATCATTTAACGTACGTGTAACGTACAACATTTTATTTCATACTATATGGGACATTAATTCGGTTTTTTCATTTAAAATTAAATTTTAAAGTAAAAACATGAGTTTGAAATTTAGATAAAATCAATCCAAATGATTTTCAAATTATCAAGTTACCCTAGTTATTTTTTTTTTGTTTGTTTGGTTTTACAGTCTACTCTACTGTAATCGCTCGTTTTCCGGACAATTTTGTTCTCTGACGTAATGATTCATTTCCCGGACTGAAATCAATCACGTAAACATTGATTTTCGGTATAGGTAGTATGAAATAAAATAATATACGTATTTGATGTGGTGCAGTCTTCGATGCATCGCCAATTGCATTATCCCAATTTTCATCGTTTTCAAGAAAATTTAATAGTTGCTTAGTATAACAGCTTTTCGATTATGTTACACATATATTAATATTTACAGTTCTTAAATTTTCGAATGATGTTATGGTTCTTGAACATTAACTAAAAATAAACGTAAATAGTAACATTGTTTGGGTGTAAAGCATAGGTAGAAAATATATTTAATTGATTTTCAACTTGAGTTCCTTTTATATAGAATGTGACGTGGAGTTCCAGGCAAATCAAATTAATTTGAAATTCAATTAGGTAATTTCTAACTTCATCTGAATCCATAACACAAAATCGACAGGCAATGTTATTAAACCTCTTGTATTATTTATAACAATTTTTCTGTTTCCAATATCGAATAATTGGTTTGCAAATAAACGGTCTGATTCATTGTTTTGTAATTGTGCCCGCATATTTACAGTAAGTGCTAGTTTTTGAACAAATGTGGTGCTTTCAAACACGTGTTTAATTCATCTGCTGATGTTGATCGTGTGATGACTAATATTGTTTTATTTGTTGTATTACTGTACAAACTATATACAGAAAACCTTTTCACGACCCATATTATTTACAAACATACACGTCATTTATATGTATATACATACATACCTAGAGATTAATTTAGTGACAAAAATTTAACAAAATAACGTTTTAGTTCCACTTAAATTTAATTAACTTTTCGGGTGTATTGATTGAATGCGTTAAATTTTTTATATACGGTTATTTTTATTATTTTATAACACAACAGTAAATTTAATTTATGTAAAATTTTATTTTTTTTATTATTAAATTAAAATGTATCAATAATTATTATAGTTAACAGTTTTACTAGTATTTTGATTAGTTTAGCAACAACTATATCTTTAATTGATTCAATAACATTCGCTTTTATTTTAAAATTTATTTAGTTTGTTTTAAATTTATATTTACTCAGCTTTAAGACTCACAGTTTTAACCACATCAAGATTTCCTTTGGTGAATCATCAATTTTTCAACTGCTAATAAGAGTATCATTAATAAACTACCATATAGCTACTTGTTGTACAATGAATAATTTGTTTATATTTTCATTAACCTTCATTCCACTGGAAGAGCCTTTGAGACTCACTTTTTTTATTTTATAATGATTTCAGTTGCTAAAAATATAATTATGAAGTTGATTTTTTAACATTCGGTGAAGCTATAGATAATAAGTTTAAAAGGCTTTTTTAATTGTTTCTAACTATTTATGAAGTAAGGAATAATGATAAAATTTATAAATAGAAACACAAACGTATAGAAGAGTCTAAAAGACTCTTCATGATATGTTAAAAAGTATGTATTATCACACATATTTATTAAATTGAAACATATTTATATGTACATATTGTGATTATGCATGTAAATATGTATGTACGTTAATAATGTTTTTTGTACAAAAATTATGAGAGATGGCCTCTTGCTGACCGCTGGTATTAACAAACAAAGGAACGAAAATTATAATGAGTTTTGGCATCCACTTTTTGAAAATTAAAAGATTCACGTCACTTTTAAAATTTTTAAGATTTGATGATAAAAACACACAAACATTGCGTAGGACAAAAGATAAATTAGCACCAATAAAAGATGTTTGGGACATCGTAAATAAAAATCTGCTAAAATAATAAATTCCTGGAAAAATTTAACTGTAGATGAGCAGTTGGTACCATTTCGTGGGCGAGTTCCTTTCAAACAATATATTCCGAGTAAGCCGGACAAATACGGTATGAAAATTTGATGGATTGTAGAGAATGAGACTGCTTATCCATTGAACGGAATTCCGTATTTGAGCATAGAAGATAATGCAAGAGCTAAAAACTTAGCTCAAAACGTCGTGAAAGAATTGTGTAGGCCATTTAGGAATTCTAATCGAAATATTACCTTTGATAATTTTTTCACTAGCTATGAACTGAACCTTTCTTTATTATCTCAAGGATTAACTAGTGTGGGTATACTACGAAAGAAAAATGCATGCCACCATCTTTCCTGGCACATTCATCAAGAAACATAGAAACTAATAAGTTTGAATTCCATAATACAATATCGCTAACCTCGTATGTGCCAAGAAAAAATCGATGTGTTTTATTCTCATCGACTAAACACCATACAACATTGAGAACAAAAATAAGTCCTCGGTACTTAAATTTGTTTTATAATGTCACTAAGGGTGGCGTAGATATAACAGACAAATTATGCCATACATATACAATAAGACGCAAAACTAATCGCTGGCCAATGGCTTTTTTCCAAAATATTCTTGATATGAGTGGAATAGCTGCACTAGTTATTTGGAAAAATCGATATCCTCGGTGGAATTCTAACAAACCACGAACTGAACGAAAAATATTTATTCGGGAAATTGTAATAGATTTTGTTACGCCACATATAATTTGTCGAAGCAAGAAAGCCATTACGGTATCTCACTTATCTGTAATAATTCAGTTACTTCAGATAAGTAAAATAATAAAGAGTTAGGCAAAATACTAAACAAAATAATAACAACAGGCCATTAAGTTCAACAGCAGTGAAACGAAAAAAACGATGCTACATCTGTCCTAGTAAAATTAGTCGTATATCAAAACAGACCTCTGATGTTTACAATAGGCAATTAGGCATGTTTATTCGGAGCATTCACAAAAAAAAAAAAAATATCTGCAGTAATAAGTGTAATAATAAATAACGACATTGATATACATCATGTTCTTCTTTTATTTTTTTTATTTTTAATAAATTATGAATTTAAAAATATAAAATATTTTTATCAATTAACAATTTTTTTTTTTTCCTTTTTTTTTTTTTAATTTAATTCATGTAATTTCTAATATGCAACCGATCCTAAGACATGTGTTTTACAGATAACACGTAGAAGTATATTAGTATTTACGAACAAGTATTTATCACCCCAAAGATAGACAGGTTTCAATATTTAATGATTTTTAATTTATTTGAAGTTACTATTTCTGAAAAATTGTAAGCGAATCTACTTAATCCAGTTTCGAACTAATGAGCTTATGATTATGAAAAAATCAATCCTTCTCATCAGGCCGCGGCGACTGGACTGATTATACCACAATTTACATTCTATATATACAGAATGTACTGTGCAAGTTGTATTAGCGAATTATACTAATACAGGTAAACTCTCTTACAAATTTTTCTTCGTCACATTCACACAACTCTATAACTGTGTAAGCAAATTTTATCAATTAACAATTTTTTTTTTTTTTTTTTTAAATTAAAAATCATTAAATATTGAAACCTGTCTATCTTTGGGGTGATAAATACTTGTTCGTAAATACTAATATACTTCTACGTGTTATCTGTAAAACACATTAAAAATGGCCTAAAAAAAAAAAAAAAAAAAAAAAAAAAAAAAAATGTTAATTGATAAAATTTGCTTACACAGTTATAGAGTTGTGTGAATGTGACGAAGAAAAATTTGTAAGAGAGTTTACCTGTATTAATATAATTCGCTAATATAACTTGCACAGTACATTCTGTATATATAGAATGTAAATTGTGGTATAATCAGTCCAGTCGCCGCGGCCTGATGAGAAGGATTGATTTTCATAATCATAAGCTCATTACTTCGAAACTGGATTAAGTAGATTCGCTTACAATTTTTCAGAAATAGTAACTTCAAATAAATTAAAAATATTTTTAATTATTTACAGTAGAGTCTCGATTATCCGAATAATGTTTATCCGAACTCCGCTTTATCCGAACACAAAAAAATACATAAATTTTTTTTTTTTAAATTATTTTGTTATTTACACATTACACATACATATGTATGTTTAGTGAAATATGAATGAATAAAACATTGAAATTACTCAAAATAATAATTTAAATTCAAAATATCATGTTTATTTTAACCACCATAAAATGCAAGAGCATTTTACAGTGCATACAGAGCATTTCCGGATTATCCGA
This sequence comes from Tipula helvola, assembly GCA_963556165.1. Classification (NCBI taxonomy): domain Eukaryota; kingdom Metazoa; phylum Arthropoda; class Insecta; order Diptera; family Tipulidae; genus Tipula; species Tipula helvola. Next base: position 344,279,362 of record OY744481.1, on the reverse strand, counting down.
AAATCCGCTTATCCGAATTGTCTTCGGTCCCGACCACATCGGATAATCAAGACTCTACGACTCTACTGTATTTTACAACAATTCTAGTACAATTCTATATAAAGAGTCTTAGAGACTCTTCTATAAGTTTATGTTATGAAAACTTACTATCATTGTAAAGGTTAAACGCAAGTATCACAACCAATTATTTAAATCGTTTCAAGATGGGTACATTTCTAAATTATATTGCGAATTGCCTTGAAGTTTGTAAAATAATTATGAAACTTTAAGGTTCAATAACAGATTTAAGAAGGATTAAGCAACCATATCCATCGATAGCAACTTATTCCATGCAAACATTAACTTTTATGAGAGTGAATAATAAAATCATACTTTATATACCAACCAATAAAATGGTATTACGTTCTAACATCCATATGCATCGGCTTATAATTCACAATCCCAAGTATTATAATGATATAATTATTAATTTTATAACTTGACCAAAGTTCTAATGATTATTAAATGTTCACATCTTCTCTTTGTGGGGAACAGTCGTGTTTGCAATAATAAAAATAATAAAAAAAAATTAAAAAAAAAAATAATAATAATAATTATCCATAATTATAAATCGATTGTTAAATTTTTGTTTGTTTACTTCAAAAATTAATAAAAAATCGATAGTGTGCATATTACATATGTCTCTATAAGTGAAATGGGTTTTGCTTTGAAGTGATTTTATTTATTTGCTTGTCTATATAGAAATCTTGCTGTTATTTACATACTTTTAGTGCTTTATTTTTTTAAATCGGTTAATTACAGTTAATAGTTTTCAGTGCTTGTACAAAATGAGTAATACTAGATGTTTTATTTGTAACAACCGGGTTTTTCGTGATGACAGTAAAACAAACCTTGACGTTATTGATTGTGTGGTGTGTAACAAGTTTTGTCATGCTTCGTGTGTTAGTATGCTACCTAGTGATGTTGAGTTTCTTCATAATAACAAGAAGTCATATACTTGTGATACCTGTCTCAATAAAAAGAAAGCAACTCAATCGGAGCGTTCAGGTTCCGTACCTGCATTATTAAAATCTAACAGTGCATCAAAACCAAATAGTTCACCGTCTGGACCTAGCGCCTCTATTTCTGAAGAACACACAACGCTACATGCTACTGTTAATGCCATTCATGACCTTGTCGTTTCATTTAAAAATGAAATGAATGTACGCCTTGATAACATCGAGGCAAAATTAAAGTTGTATGATGCTGCATTATCCAAAATTGATAGTCTGGAGAAAAAAAATGATGATTTGCAGATAGAATTGGATGAAATTAAACTTAAACTAGACAATTCCGAAAATACTGCTAATCGTAATTCGATAGATATTTCTGGTGTTCCGTTCTTTGATTCGGGAACTTTAACGGATTCAATTGTTAAAATTGTAAATGATGATGTAGGCATATCGTTATCTTCGTCCGACATTGATTTTTGTTTTCGTCGAGGTCGTTCGAAAGATGATTACAGGTTTAAAATTGTTTGTGTTCGGTTTGTATCTGGTTTGAAGAAAGACGATGTGATGAATGCAGTGCGAAACAAAATTAAAGCCAAACAATATATAACAACAGCTGTTTGTGGGTCTGGGAAAGATAGATTGTTTTTCAATGATGTTTTATCAACGCATAATCGGAACATTTTTAATTTGGCGAGAGCTGAGAAGAAAGCAGGGAAAATTCAACATGTGTGGACCAGAAATTCCTTGATCTATATACGTGTCAAGGAAGGGGATAAGCCACTACTAATTAAATCAGCTGTGGATCTGAGAGCTGTTACTTAGTATCTTTTAATTAATTTAATTTTTATATTTAATGTCTTCATCAACTAACTCTCAGAATTTATCTTCAGCTGTTACTAATGATTCAATTTTTTCTTCTTCTCTTGTAGATAGCTCAATCGTGGAAAATATTTCAACCGTTTATGTGAATGAAACATATTCTGACTCCAGTGCTAGTAACATATCTTTCATCCAGCAAAACATACGCAGCTTAAGGAAAAATTTCGATGGGTGCCTAGCTCATATTTCTGCGCTCAACTATATTCCGCAACTAATTTTTTTGACAGAAATTTGGGTTTTCGATGATGAGTTAAATTCATATAATATACCGAATTATCAACTTTATGCTAATTGTAATAACTCTTATCGTTCTGGCTGGAGGCGCTGCCGTTTTCGTTCATAATTCTATTTCTGCTAATTTCGTTAAATTTAATTGCTTTGAGAGCATGGATGCTTTCAAGCTGGACTTTTTTCATGGCAATGAAAGGTATAGTTTTATTTGTTTATATCGCTTCCACTGGATTAGCTCCTCAGTATTCATATTAGAACTAAGTGATTTATTAGATAAAATCAAAACAAAAAATTTAATTTTGTTGGGGGACGTTAATATCGACGTCTTAAAAGTCACCTCTATCGTTGATGATTATTTATCATTATTGTCTAGTTTTGGTCTTGAAAATATTACTAAGGAGCCTACTAGAATTCAAAATTGTGCATCATCGTGTATCGATCATGTTTTCTTGCGTCTGAAGAAACAGTATGGTAATATTGTCAAATGTTCTATTCAACATTTGGGAATCTCTGATCATGCGTTCATTTCATGTTCAATCAATGCTACTGAGGTAAATTTAAAATCATCCAGATATAGCAAGCCAAAAACTTTTAAAGTTATTAATTATGTGGAACTGAATAATGCTTTACTGTTTGAGGACTGGAATCAGGTTTATTCTGAAACTAATGCGTCTAAGAAATTTGATATTTTTTTATCAATCTTATCGCAATATATTGATAAATGTACAGTTTGTCAAACAGTAAAAGTTCCTACAAAATTAAAACCCTGGATTACTTACAACCTAATCCGTAAGATTAACAAAAAGAAACATATTATTAACCTTGTCAAAAAACATCCAAACAATCGCAAGCTTGCCAAATTTTCACAAAAGTATTCGTCGAAAATTAACTTGGAAGTATCTACAACTCGGGAAATGTATTATAAGGATCAATTTATTTTGAACAACAATGACATTAGGAAAAAATGGTCCCTTGTTAATGAAGTGTTAGGTTCAACTAATCATATGTCTGATCAATTTTCGTTAAATATCGATGATCAATCTATAAATGATCCTGTACAAGTGGCAAACGCGTTTAATAATTATTTTTCAAATGTTGCAATCAATTTACGTTCGCAGTATTTTAATAATCCAGAAATGAATGATGTAGACAGCGCTCTTATTAATCCTGGGCGTTCCAATAGTTTTCATTTTATTCCATTCAGCTCTCTTGAAATCATCAAAATTATTACCTCACTCAGTAATAAGCGTTCGACGGATATATTAGGAATTAGTAGTTTTTGCTTGAAACAAATAAATTTTAACATTGCTGATATTCTGTCGCATTTATTTAACTCCTCAATTTTTTCCGGGGTTTTCCCTGACTCGCTTAAATGCTCCATAGTGCTTCCTCTACATAAAAATGGTCTAAAAACAGAATTAAAGAATTATAGGCCAATTTCATTGACGTCAGTGTTCTCTAAAGTATTTGAAAAATTAGTTAAAATTCGATTTAACAATTTCCTTGAAAGTAACCATATTTTTTCAACTCTGCAATTTGGCTTTCGTTCTGGTCATTGTACTGAAGATGCTCTGGTAAAGTTTTTGAATATTTTAAACCGTGGGATAGATCAGAAAAAATTTACAGCTAGCTTATTTGTTGACATATCTAAAGCTTTTGACACTGTTGATCATCGTCTCTTATGCATCAAGCTTTATAATTATGGCTTCCGCGGATTTGTTTATGACTGGATTGCGTCGTTTTTATCTGATAGAACCCAAAAAGTTCGGATTGGTAATCATTTTAGTGAACTTAGTCAGGTTGAGTGTGGTGTTCCGCAAGGGTCCGTACTTGGACCATTGCTGTTCTTAGTTTATATTAATTCAATTTATTCGCAAGCTTTTCAAGGTTCAATTACTTCTTTTGCTGATGATATGGCTTTTACTTACGTTAACAATACCAGCTTAGCCTTGATCAATGCTGTGAATTCAGATTTGATCATTCTAAGGAAATGGTTTGATGCACACTATTTGGTTTTAAGTGATAAGACCAAAATAATGTCGTTTAGTCTTACGGATTGTCGTGACATAAATTTTGATTTATCATTTCACAATTCCGGCTGTAATCATTCATTCTGTTCTCCGCTTTGTTTTAAAATTGAGCAGGTTACAAGTTTCAAATATCTGGGGATTACATTTGATACTAGATTGAATTGGAAAGAGCACGTTAAAGTTTTAAAATCTTACTGTTGGTTATTCATTAAGAAGTTATTTTTGTTAAAAAGTTTATGTCGTCCTGACTTGTTACGTATTATTTATTTCGCTCTTGGTGCTTCAAAGCTTCAATATGGTTTATCATGTTGGGGTGGTGTTTACTATTCTAATATTAAACCTATTGTGACTTTGCAAAAGTATATGGTTAGAATTTTATGTAATAAGACTAAACTAACCCATTCGTGGCCATTATTTGTTAAACAGAAAATTTTTCCAGTGCGGCATCTTTACGTTTATAAAGTTTTACGCCTATTTTATTTCAAAAGTGGTAATCGGAATTTTCGTGTTATTGATACCCACCAAATTAGAGGTAATGCCCAACATCTTGTGAATATTCCCAATTATAATACCACTTACATGTTTCGAACATTTTCAGTATTGGCCCCTACATTGTTCAATAAACTTCCCATTTCAATAAAAAAGTGTTACAATTTTAAATTCCTCAGAGAACTTAAATCCTGGCTGTTCACATTAGAAAATATTGAAGAATTTTTATTTTTGATTTAAATTTAGGTGATAGTTAAGATTTTTATAAGATTTTCTTAGTACACTTCATTTAAACCCATATTACCCCACAAATATTTGATTTTTTTTCTAGGTTTTGTGAGCTCGTTGATAATCGATACTGGTTTTTAACCACAGATTATCTCCTATGCTTATTTATTCCATCTTTACTTATAATTATTGTTTTTGTATATTGGCTAATCACGCTCAGACTATTGTGTTTGTGTTATGTTGTGATGAGCATGAGGCATCACTTTAAACCTAAACCTCTATTTATGTTTCATAATGGTCTGTTTGTGTAGCCTTATGTTTGTTTTCATTTCTCTTTGTTGTTATTATTATTTTAAGTTATAATTGTATTTGATGGATATAAATAAATAAATAAATAAATAAATAAATAAATAAAAAAAAAAAAATGTTTGGTAAAATTGCATTTTTATACGATATTTCGGCCATTATTTATTTTTTTTATATGAATTCATAAAAATTATTAGTTAAACTTAAAGCTGGATAAATATTTTCAGAACTATGTTTATATATCAACATAAAACCGCATTTAATAGCATCAGAAACCGGACCATAATCAAAAATATCTTTATATTCCATTCATCATCTGATAATTACCACAGCTGTGACCAAAAAAACAACCACTTTGTCTACCCCATCCATAAAGTTCAACATTGCAATATTTTTTTGTGAATCATACGGTCATAAAAAACCCAAAAAGTCTACCGATATAAAAATATCTTTAAGATTTTATGAGAACTCGTAAACAATAAATTTCTATATGTATGTATGAGTACGAATACATAGTATGAGTTTATGTAATAAGAACCCAAAAAATAAAAAGCCATTCCAAATTTTCGCCAAAATTATTCATAAATTTGCCATGTTTATGTACGAACTTGACAAGCGCATTGCAACCATAAACGAAAATTGATAAGAAAATATTCGTATACTTACATATATAATAGTCGTTGATTATATAAATAATGATGTAATCACATACATTTTTTTATACTTTCTATGAATAGATTGTCTTGAACAATTTATACTCCAACAAACTTCGTTTACGTTTATAAATTGGCGTTCTTTTATTACATGGAAATATTTTGTGGAGCAATGCGGCGTTAACAACAAATTTTTTTAAGGCGCTTTGTTGTTTTAAATTCTTGTTAGCTTAAAGCTAATTTATTAAATATAAAAGGGAATATCGATTTTTTGTTTACCTTATTATCTCTTTTATAATGAATAAAAAATTTAATAAATGTGTAAATAAGTATTTGCCTTAAAATAACACGCAACTAAGATTTATTTTATAAAAGGAGGTGTGTGTGTATTTGAAAATTATAATGATATTTTATTTTTAGAGATTAGGTAGGTGGTTTGTTATAAAGGGTGACAAATTGATATTTACAACATAAGGAAAAAGCATAAAGGATTCTCCCAAGGAATGATTAAAATTAATAATAAATATAGTAACGTTGTATTTGCTGCTGACTTTAATGGAAAACACCGTAATTGGAGTTTTGCTAGAGCCAATAGCTATGACAACGCGGTTAATAACCTTGTACCAGCCCACAATAGCTTCCTGCTTAATTTCTCAGACCAGCACTGACTTCAAACCGGGTACAACTTCATCAACCATTCACCTAATTCTGCCACAAAACTATTTCAAAATCACGAATATCCAATCAATCAATAATTTGTCATCACACCATTACCGTACCCTGTTCGACACTAAACCAAGTATTGGCAAAATCGACTGAAACTCTTATAGAGAATTAATCGATAAAACTATTACTTGGTACTCCAATACCCTAAACACCCCTGAATACATAGATATTAGATACAAATATTCACTGCATTACTGACTGCATCAAGCAAGCAGTACATTCAGCCTCGCCACCATCTTCCAACAACTTTATCTCCAAAATACGGAAAAAACTACGGCAAATTGCCTTGAGTACCAAAATCGTGCGATTCGTTATCCCATAAACGATCTAGCTAAACAAATCAAAACAAATCAAATCAAAATGAAGTCCCGAGGAAGCCAATTACCACCTATAACAATGCATGATAAAACTGCCTATACACCAATAGTGATAAAGCTAATCTCCTTGCTCAGCAATTCCACCAAGCCCACAATATCTCCTTACACCATACAGTCGCAAATATTATGTATGGAGCGCAGTCAGCTCTAGATTAGATCGATTTCGATATTATGCAAATCGATGTGGAGGAAATCACCCGCCCATCAGAGCTTAGATTTATACTCAAAAGCCTCCGTAATAAAAAAGATCCAGGTCACGATAACATTCCACACATCCTAACCAAAAACCTTCCTAAAAAAGTGGTCATGTACCTATATTACATCCCAAATGACTGCTTGCTGATTTCATATTTTCCAATCGCACACCAAGGTAATAGCGATCAAAAAAACAAACAAACCTGCTAAAGAACCATCAAGCTACATGCCTATCAGTCTTCTTCCATCAGTTAACTAGTTCGTCTGGGTGAACATATTTCGACGACAGTCATGTTAGACATCGAGAAAGCCTTGAACTCTTTCTGGCATGCAGGCGGGTTTTATATAAGCTCCAAAAGTTAGGCTTTCCCTGCCATATCCAAAAATAATCATAAAATCCTACCTTTAGAACCGCTCATTTAAAGTCAGTATCCTAGGGGAATTGTCAGGGACGCTTGGTATCGAATCAGGAGTACCTCAAGGTTCAATCATTAGTCCACTACTCTTCAATATACTCACTAACGACCTTCCCACACCGCCTTCGTTGCAACGTCGCAGTCTATGCCAACGACACGGCCATATGCACTTCCATCACGAAAGGAGGCTACCACTTACTATCAAAAAGCTTAACCTCCGGGCTCTCCTCGGATCAAAATAAATACTTCCAAAACAGAAGCCCTTTTATTCACACATTTCAAAAATCTAAGAGAAATAGCAAATTCCCACCACATTACCCTTAACAATTGGCAAATCCCATGGAAGGATAGTGGAAAGTGTCTGCGTTGTTCCCTAGACACCCGCCTAGCCTTCCAAAAACATATAACCTCTAAAACAGCAATATCGAATAAACCACAATCCAAATTATATCCCAGCAACAAATTACTCAAGCCATTAGACCAATCCTAACCTATGCATTTGCACTATCGGCGAATGCCGCCCCAACAATCATAGATAAAATACAAACAGACCAGAATAAATGCTTGAGATATTCTTTATCATTACCCCAAAATACGCCAACCCTTGTACTTCATGAAATAGCGAACATCCCAACAATACCCCAATTCATAAATAAACTCACAAACAAAAAATCCTTTAATATCCTCTCTGGGCAACACTCACTCATCAGCCATTCCATTCCGGATCAAACATATTAAAATGATTCGGAAATTTTAGGTTAAGAAAGGGGAAACAATTGTAATAAATTGCACTTAGCTAGGGTCGGATTTTAATTGTACAGTAAGTTATAACTTAAGATTAGCTATCATACTAAAAAAGTTAATGACATTTTTAATGTAAACCGCGCTTCTATTCGTTTAAGTGTTGCCATATCATTATAGAATTTGAATAAAAAATTCTATTAATTGAGTTTTCAGACTTTTCCAGAATTCTAAAAATATCGAGGTAATTCCATTTTTTAAATTTGGGGATGAAAAAATTATGGATAATTTTAGGCCTATTTCTGTTGTGCCAACATTATCAAATGTATTTGAAAGAACTATCCACGGCAGACTTATCCAATATTTTAATAAGAATAACATTATTGATAAGATGCAATATGGGTTTATGAAAAATAGCAGCACTTTATCAGCACTACAGATTTTAATTTCGAAAATGCTTAAATATGTTATAACTGGGAATGCGAATAAATTAGTGAAAAATTATTTCAGTGATCGTCAGCAGTTTGTTGAAATTGGACCTTGTAAATCTAACCAACTTCCCATTGAGCGTCATGCCCCGCAAGGGTCCATTCTAGGTCCATTACTATTTATTACTTACATTAATGATATATTTAAACTACTTATATATAAATGACAATATTCAGCTTTTTGCAGACGATGCTGCTTTGATTTTTATTTGTAATAATATGCACGAATTAAGGCAATATGTGGTAGATGACATGGTTATTCTGAATAACTATTTTAATAGTAATAAAATTCCATTAAATTTAAAAGAAACTAATTTTATAATATTTCAGTTAAGCAAATTAACAATGGTTGAATCGTTTGATCACGTAATATTCAATTGTGGGAAAGTGCAGCGTGTTGAAGAGGCTTGTTACTTAGGTCTTCACTTAAAATCAAATCTTTCATGGTCCAATCATGTTGATCATATAGGTCTAAAGGTGTCCCCAGTTATCGGAGTTCTACTAAAAGTTGGTAAATATTTAAACAGAGTGTCAAACAACTGTTTATCACAGCCTATATCAAATTTTCTATATTTATGTCCTATTTGGAGATCTGTTGCTATAGTCCGCAAAATGAGCTAACTATACTCCTAAATAGTGCTGTATAGTGAACAGCGCTTTACTCTACCTAACCGATATCCCACTAAAATGATTTATTCTCCTGATATGTTGCCGATCACTCAACTGAACACGTTAAGGAAAGTAACTTACCAACTTTTAAAAAACATAATAAAGATAAATTATTTAACGAATTTATGACAAATTAATGTTAAATATTAAAAATTCCTTTTTTCCCTATAACAAATCACCTATTTCCAAAGAATTCATATTAGATACTCACTATAATTGTAAACCTAACTCAACATTTAAGTCTTCATTTAAACGTAAAAATACATTTAATTTTTCTGAATTACTATGAATATAATTTAATGTTTAATAATAATTTTGTTTAGATTTAATGATAAAACAAATATTTTATTGTAAAATTTTATTTTAATGCTAATCTTCCGTATATGTAAGAAAATTAATTAATATAAAAAAAACAACATAGAATTTGATAACCTTACACAAATTTTCACTTCAACACCACTTTACGTGAGAAAAATTTTTTAAAGATACCTCAAAATATGGCGAAATATCACAAAACCAATACACAAAAAAACGATATTTTAAATGGAATTACATTTTGTTTTCTGTTCTTCTTTAAGTTTGCTTGTACATACTTTTTTTTGTGCGACGTTTAATTCATCTTCGTGCTCTTGTTTATAAGTGCATTTAACCGATTGCTTGAGCTGGTCTGTTTGAGTGGTTCTTACAGTGAAAAAGGGTATGACACGTTTATTGCGAGAGGGCGCAATAAGGATGGGATGTTGCGGCTTTTTCCTCGTGGTGATCGATTTTTGTAGATCGATGCTGCTTGGTTCACTCTCTGGATTCAATCAATAAAACAATTTGTTTGTTAGCTGGAATATTGGGGATTCCGCTACAAAATTACTTTTATTTTATATTTTTAATAATTTTTTAATTTAATTTTAGGTCTGCACTTCACCAGTTATTTTTATCACTCTCGTTTTTTTCTTTTTTTCTTTGGTTTTTGTTTTTGCATGAACGCATCCAACCAACCGGGCTACATGATTTTAATTTTGGCAACATTCTCCAACCCGGTAAATTGGCTCATCTCCTGGATGATGTCGGCTTACCCACCTTTTCTGGTTGCACATCCAATACAGCCAGTTTCACGGCCGGTCTTTCGTAGACACCGCTAGAGGTTTGTATGACAGCACTTCTCACCTGCCCATCCTTGGCAAGGTTTGTTTCAATTACCAATCCCTTCGGCCACGAATTTCGTAGTAAGTTGTTATCAACGATAATGACCACGTTGCCTTTTTCAATCGGTTTTACAGGCATGAACCATTTCGTTCGCTTCGTCAGAGTGGGTAGGTATTCGGTTAACCATCGCTTCCAAAATGTGTTCGCTAGGTGCTGCGACTTCCGCCAATTCTTTCTTAGTATTATGTCGTTATCATTGAAATCGCCTGGAGGTTTAGTGCCGCTTGATGATCCCAGCAAGAAATGGTTTGGTGTCATGGCTTCTGAATCAGCGCTCTCAATCGAAACGAACGTTAGCGGACGAGAGTTGATAATGTTCTCAACCTCTATTAACAAGTTTCGAAGCAATTCATCTCCGGGATTTCGCTGAGGCATAATAATCTGGTATAAAGTGTTTTTGATTGAGCGTACCAGACGTTCCCAGCAGCCACCCATGTGTGGTGACGCTGGCGGGTTAAACAGCCATTTGGAACCCGTGGTTGTAAATTCTGCATGAAGGCAACTCTGATTGATTTCAGTTAGGGCGCGACGCAACTCGGCCTCCGCTCCGCGTAGATTCGTTCCATTGTCACTGCGTATTTCAATTGGCGCGCCTCGTCTTGCCATGAAATTCCGAATACACATTATGCATGAATCGGTGGTTAAACTATGCGCTGTTTCAATATGTACTGCCCGTATTGTCAAGCAAGTGAATAGGACTCCCCACCTCTTCTCCGTACGACATCCAACCGAGACGTTCATCGGCCCAAAGTGTTCTATGCCGACATAAGAAAATGGTCGAGTGAAAGATGCAAGCCGAGCTGTCGGTAGATTCGCCATTTGTGGCTCACGAGGAAGGGCCCTCTGATTCTTACATCTCTGGCCGGAAGATCGTACTATTTTCAATAACTGTCGTACTTCTGGAATTACGTATTGCTGACGGAGTTCGTTAACTACGGTTTCATGGTTATGGTGGTGGTATTTCCGATGGTATGACATGACTAACATATAAGTCACCCTGTGACCTTTCGGCAGCAATATTGGTCGCTTTTGATTCCTACCTATGTCTTCCGAGGCATCGATCCTCCCTTTCATCCTTAGAATGCCAACGTCGTCTAGATATGGCGAACTCCTATAAATGGGACTGCTTTCCGGAATGTTCACTTGCTCATTTATTGGAATCAATTTGTTGCGTAGCAGGATTTCTACCTCCTTTTGATAAGCATCAAACTGGGCTCGACGATGGAGTTCATTTTTTCCTTTAACAAGCTCGGTTTGAGTGATTCGTCCTACGCTTACGGCCATGTTCTGGACTCTGCATCTTAGGTTATTTACATACCCCAACACATATGCTTTTATACCAATACGATGTGCTACGAACTGGTGATATTTACGATGGTCGGATTGTAGCCAGCAGAGGACCGTTCTTGAATCGGACCAGAATATACGCTCTCGATGGTGAATGGAGTGGGAATCACCAATGCTGTTAGCTAGTCGGGCCCCGAGCACCGCCGCTTGTAACTCAAGTCGAGGGATTGATAATGGTGTTAGTGGTGCGACTTTAGTTTTAGCCGCAACCAGGGTGCAGTGGATATCGTCGCCACCTACGATGCGGAAGTAGGCAACTGCAGCACAGGCGTGTTCACTCGCATCGACAAATATATGTAGTTGTATTGTTTCTGGATCTCCTCGTATTCCATACCATCGAGGTATCTGCGCTATTTGTGGTAACAACTGGATCCAAGTTTTCCACTTGTCGAATTGTTCGTCATTCAACTTTTCGTCCCAGCCGATCGATGATCTCCAAACCTCTTGCAATAGAATTTTAGCGTAAACCAAGTAGAAAGCCAAGAGGCCCAGAGGATCGAATACTGACATTAGAGTCCTTAAAAATTCACGCTTGGTGGGTCGCTTCTCACCCGACAAGAGATCACTACCCTGTTGTCGATGAGATAATGAGTAACTAAATGTGTCGGTCTCGGTGTTCCACCACATTCCTAATACCCTCTCACCTTCTATTGCCGAGCTGATGGTCAGGTCTTTCTTTGCCTCTGACGTTGTACTGACACTACCCAATGCTGATAATACCTTCGGAGCATTAGATCTCCAATTTCTTATTTCAAACCCTGCATGTGTGTGTATTTCTTTGAACCGTTTTGCTAGTTCGATGGCTTCATCCGGGGTGTCAGCGCTGTCCAACCAGTCATCCACATAGTGGTTGTTTTTTATTGCATCAGAAGCTCGTGGGTATTTTCCTGCAAAACTTAATGCGTTCACGTTTTTTACATACTGCGCCGAACCGGGGGAGCAAGTCGCCCCAAACGTCATAACCTGCATCACATAAACATCAGGTTCTTTACTTTGGTCCCCGTCTCTCCATAGGAACCGTTGTGATTGTTGATCGGCCTCTCGAATGCGTATCTGGTGAAACATTTCCTTTATGTCACCACAGATGGCCACTCTTCTCTCCCTAAATGAGAACTGAATTCAGCGATACTCCGTTGACTTTGCTGGCTGCATCCCATACAAGGCGAACCTTATTCGGTTTATTCGGATTATTCAACGCAAATATGGGTAGGTACCATATTCTTGGAAATGGCTCAATCAACTCATGTGGTAACAACTTACGCGCATAACCCTTGGCGAGATAATCACGAATTTTCTCCTTTAGGATCCCGGCCAAATCATGGTTTCGCTGCATCTTCTTTTCGAGACACACTAATCGTTGTTTCGCCATAGGTAAACTATCTGGGAGCCGTACTCCATCATATTTCCAGAGCAGACCTGTATCAAACCGGTGCTCTCGACGGATCGTTGTTGTCTCTAATACCTCGCGCGCACGTTTATCCATACTAGTTTCCCAAATGATGTCAGGCTTCTTCACGCCGAAGCTTTCTAACGAGAAAAACTCTTTAACCATAGCCTCCATCCGCTGATCACCGTTGCAATCACACATATGTAAACTATGATGGTAATGCGGCGACGACAAATTAGAATCGGCTGCTTTGTTTTGCTCGTAAAACCCGTGCACAACCCACCCTAATCTTGTTTTGATAGCCGCTGCTTGCTCTGAGGTTCCCTCCCTCGCCTGTAATGGTATCCCTAGCTTCCAGTTATCAATCCCAATGATAATGCGAGGGACGGCTTGGTAGTAATCCTGGATCGGGACTCCCCGTAGATGTTGGTACTTAGCGGACATTTCATGCGCTGCCACGGATTGCACCGGCAGATTTAGACTACTGACGGTTCTGACGTTATTAATGCGGTATTTTCGACTCCCTTGATAGTTTCCCGATATTTGCAGCGAAACTATCTTAGAATTCTTTTCTTCTCGAACCGTGTCTGCCGTCCATCTCAGGCACAAGCTCTCAGGTGTCCCTTCTAATTCGTGCTCTTTCGCTAATTCTTCATCTAAGGGCGTTAAAGATGAACCTTCGTCCAGGAAAGCAAACGTATTTGCTGATACTTTTTCTCCGCGGAGAGTGACCGGAATGATTCGGAAAAGGGGTGATTGTGGCGATCGACGTTGCGCATTACGATGTAAGGCGCAATTAGCTACTGGTGTCACGCCTTCTTTCACTTCAGGTCGTACTTCGCCATGCAGCAGTGGGTGGTGTAACGCTTTACAACCCTGCGTGCCACATTGCTTGGCATATTTGCAACGAAAGTGGTTGTGCAGTCCGAGACACTTTCGGCACAGACGGTTTTCTTTACGGTATTCCAACGTTCACTGTGATTCATGCTGTTGAAACTCTCACAGCTTTTTAGAATATGGCCGGATTTCTTACACAGGTGGCATTTCCGATCATCATTAATTATTTGATTATTTTTAGTATCTCCCGCGTGCATATGTAGATAGCCTTTCTCGCTAGATTGTCGCTTTTCCTGCCTGTCGTTAATATTGGCAGAAACGGAAGAAGGTATGATAACTGCACTTGCTGCTTGCGCAATTTCAAAAAGCCAGTTCCCAAACGTGGCTAAAGTGACACATGGCATAGATTGTTGATATACGGCTCAGTTTAATTTTATGTGTGGCGGTAGACGGTCTGTTAACTCCTGTAACAACGATGGATTATTCATATGTGCCAGTAGTCCGGCAGCTTCGATCGTGGCGCATAGGTTTTGCACCGACAGCGCAAATGAAATTAGGGTTTCTAGCTTTTCTGCTTTTGGAGCGGGTTCGCCTCTGATCTTCTAAAGTAGGGTGTGGATGATCAATTTTGGGCGGCCGTACAACATTCTCAGTGTTGTTATCACATCCGACACTGACGATGGTAGCAGTAGACGGCATCTCCAAATTTTTGCGTCTGCGTTTGTTCACCGTTAGGACGATGATATTGCCCTAACAATCAATTAACATGGGTGCGGAAATTCGGGTGCAGTTTCTCACGACGAACAAGTCGAAAATATGAATTGCAATTAAAACTTTTGTAAATAGTCTTACGTGGAAAACTTTGTTTTAAGTACTCGTGGAAAATTTCGGAAAAACAAAATAAGCCAGAAAATTTAAATAAAATTAGCTTCTAGACTTCTAGACTGTTATGTCTGGAGGTGGATTACTTTGATGAAACTGTAAATAACTTTCGCAGAAAAAAAATCAGTTCAAGTTTCTAGTGGGAAATTTGAGAACATTTGATATAGTTTCTAGCCGAAAGTAAAAATGGAATGTGTAAAATTAGCCTCTAGTGGATTATGTCTCGATATGGAATATATTTATGTATGACTTGGCAATATCTATCGGAGGAAACAAATAAAGTTCAACTTTGCCGTGGGAAATCTGGGAAAATTCGATGTTCCACAAGTCATTATAAAATCAGCCTCTGGAGTTTAGTGTTCGGAGCTAGATTACAGTGACAGTAAAGTTTACAGTACAGTTTTGCTTCTGTGGAAAATTTGAGAAAATTTGATTTTTCAAAGATCATTTAAAAAATTGTATAAAATCAGGCTCTAGAGTGTTATTTTTGGAGATCGATTGCATTGATGTGACTTGCCAATATCTGTTGCAGAAAAAGATCAAATTTAAGATGAGTTATAGATAACTCAAGTTATTATATGCCAATTGAAGATGGAAAAGGTAATGTCAATTAATTTGTTTGCTAAATTACAATTTTTCAATCGATCCGTTTACCAAAAACAATTCAAGACTTAATTAATATATTCGCGTCTTTACAATTTCATCAATAGCATACTTTAACTATTCTATTGTAAAACTAATGAAATACTAAAGCAGCTCTCTAATTCAATTGAAGCTTTAGTATCTCAAATTATTTTACAAATTAAATAATTTAATTAGTTTATACTGTAACAAGTATTTTAGTAACGCACCCGACTATCAAATCTTAAAATTTCAGATATTGTATTTCGTTTCATTTTCCCATCTTAACATTTTGAAGGATCCTCCTTATTATATATAATTCAATAACCTAACTTACAAATTGATAAAATACTTGACGTCTTTTGTATTCGCACAGATGTACATATAAACATTATTCTCTATACTATATAAATCATCTAAGTTAGGTTTAGAGCGGTTATGTGGAGTAACCACAAAAAATAAAATAAAAATACAAAATACAGAAAAATGCCAATCAAAAGTGATTGACGTTTATTTTGGTTGTTAATTAGGTTTTTATGTTTTTTTTTTTTTGACTAACCAAAAATGAAATTCCATTTGATCCGTCTGGCACACATAAATTATAGAGAACATCCTTAAATATTTGGTAAACTGTAATACACAAACAAACCGATTTCATTTTGCAGCCACCCTCATCCCAATCATTATAATGTACTACACGTATGTATGTATATGCTCGTGTTTTAATACACAATTTATTATGGTATAAGGATATTGATTGATTAATTATTAAAATCCATTAGGCCTACATAATCGTTAAATGTACTCAACAATTTTTTTTTTAATTATTTCGCAGTTATTACTCCATCCAACAAAAGCGATTTTTCAACACACAATACTACATATTTAATAGGTATAACAACAACAACAGTATAATTTAGGTATTGTTTAAAATTTTAATCAATTTTAAAATTTGAAATTAATTTTAGTTAAAATTAATTATTTAAGCTAAAAATGTTTTTAAAAAGGGGCTTTCGATTTTTGTGCTTAAATTAATTATGGATTTGTTTTGTTTTAATTTTTTTATTAAATATATAAAATGGGGATTCCAGATATTAAAATGGAACGAGCAGCAAATAACTAAAATTTAATTGTATTACATTAAAAATACTGGATGGATATGGTGAAATCGTTACCCCTTATCTCCATATTAAAATTGAAAAAAAAAAATGAATCGTTATCAATTTTAATTACATATTTTTTTATATATTCTGTTGGTTTTTGTGATTCAGGTTTAATTAAATTTGTATGGCCCATTATTAGTAATGATGAAGGTTTCCAAATAATAATGCTAAATTTTATTTATCATATCATATAAGCTCAACCAACACCATTATCTTTGAAATTAATTTAATTTAAATTTTAAATTACGTACAACAATCCGATTGGTTAGAAATATGTAATGCTCCGGGATATCACGTTGTGGGTCAACCAACAATAAAATATGATTTGGTGGTTCTACAATTTAGATCCAAGATGATTGGTCAAATATTAAGGAAGCATCGCCAATTGCCTTTCTTAATAATAATTTGGTTGATTTTTATTTTACCGCTGCCTCATGGAGTCGCCAAAATGAGGAGCAGCTGGTAGTTGAAAACGCCATGTGATTTGATTTTGCTGGTAGTACTTGATGATTTCAGGGTCACGATGCTGAAATATTACTCTTTCATTTAGAAACTTCAATTGCGAATTCGTACCAACAAAAATTGGTGCCACTATCAGAAAAGTTATTCTGTGAAATTTCTCGGGTAGCTATAAACCACGTGCAAATATTGAAGAAATATATTTTCAATTGAAATCCGCTATTTTGGGAGCCATTGATAATATACGCAAGGTAAATCATCAGTAATCAGTTTCGATCAGACTTCCAAAAATTGAATTGAAAACATTTTTGGGTGGTGTTACAAAGTGGATGGAATTTAATGAAAGTTTTCAATCATTGGTTCATAAAAATCCTGCTCTTGATGATTCACTAACTAATCGATATGCAAACAAAAGGATTATTTGCATAGATCATCTTCGTAAGCTGTACAATTTTAAGTCGCTTGATTAACCGAATGGCCCTCGTTTTCGAGAATTAATTGGTACCTTTAATGCACATATCCGAACTTTCACTACACTTGGTCGACCAACCAAGCAGTGAGATAACCTTATATTTCATTTACTTTGTTCAAAGTTAGAATCTGATACTATGAAGCTCCAAATGATAGGTTAGAAACGTTCCATGCGTTGCTTGTATTCTTGAACCGTCGATGCCAAACGTTGGACAATATCAATGGATCTCAAGGAGAAACAATAATTATCCGCAATCATAAATCACAGCCGATACTTAATCGAACTAGATGCAAGGGTACCCAAATTGAATGGCCAATATACCGAATGGCAAACTTTCTACCAATTGTTTAGCACTACCATACACAACAGCACCAAACAACATCCCGTGCAAAAATTCCAATTCTTGGTGAATTCGCTTGAGGAGGAACCAGCACGATTAATCCGCCACATGGATATTATCGAAGCCAATTACATTCTGGCGTTGAACAAATTAGAGGGCCGATGCGACTGCAAGCGCCATGTTTTGAATAAATTTATTCAAATGTATTTGGATCAGCTAAGTATTTCGAAACCAAGCGCTCTTGGTTTGAGAAATATGTTTGATGTGTCGGACGAAGTAGTGCGTGCATTGCAACGACTAGGAGATGAAGCCATGGGGCGCGATGTGTGGCTACTCTACATTCTTGTCAGAAAGGTAGATGACACTACTCGGACATTATGGATGCAAAATTCAGTTGACGTAGATTATCCGACCCTAAAGGCATTTCTTAAATTTTTAACCAATCGAGTAGATGCCTTAGAATGCCAGTGTAAACCAGAAGTGCAGCCAAGAGTACCAAGGGTTCCCACCGGGTATAAATCACACAACATTAAATCGTTGCTAACAGTATCAATTAGCTGTCCTATATGTAACACAAATAGCCATCAAATGTATCAGTGCCAGCTCTCTCGAAGAATGGAAGTTCTGAAGTGCAAAGGCGTAATCAAAACGTCAAACCGGTGTTTTAATTGCTTGGGTGCCGATCATACAGTACGAGAATGTCGATCATGTCGAAATTGTCAGATTTTCCGACGACGGCATCATTCACTCATTCATCAAGCGGATCAAAATGAATCAATTCACCATGATGCGACTGAACCAATCGCCACAAACGGTGTAAAGTGGCTTCAGTAATGTCAATCACGATTGAAACAGAAGAAGTATTCCCAGATGGCATAGGCGAGAAAATTACCGACCATTATATGTGTGAACAACATTATGTAACCAACTATACTCGAGGCAACGATGGTCGTTATATAGTGAAATTACCATTTGTTGAAGCTTATGAACCACTGGGAGATTCATTTTCGATGGCTAAAGTCAGGCTCCTGGCAATTGAACGAAAATTTAGGAGAAATCCAAACTTCCACCAGCAATACAAGTCGTTCATGAAAGAATACTTAGACCTCCAGCATATGTCTTTAGTCAAGAATCCTGAGTCAGAATTTACAGTCTACCTCCCGCATCACGGCGTAGTTAAAGATACTAGCAAAACAATCAAGCTAAGGGTTGTTTTCCATGCATCGGCTCGAACATCTTCTGGAGTATCGCTGAATAATACATTTAGAGCCGGTCCAACTATAGACAAAACACCTTGTATCACATTTTAATAAAATTTCGGAAAGACAGCGTAGTATTTGGAGCGAATATCGAGAAGATGTACCGCCAGATATGGATTCATCCTAGCGACTGTAAATACCAACGCATACTATGGCGAGAAACCGAGGAAGATCCAATCGATATTTACGAATTAAATACCGTGACGTATGGTGTAGCTCTGTCACCATATCTGGCTACCCGGATATGTACGTAGACGACTTGTTGAGCGGAGCGGATAACGTAGACGAGGCGATACGAATTTGAGGAGAGATCGACGATCTACTAACCAATCCAGGGATGAATCTGAGAAAATGGAGTTCCAACTCAAGAGAATTATTAAGCAAATTCAACAAGAACGCACGGTCGGAATCATTCATTAGCTTTAATCAGCCTGAAAATAGCACACAAATATTCGGGTTGACTTGGAAACCGGAAGCTGACCATTTTATATATCAGATTAATCTTAATGCAAAACCAACCTACACCAAACGCATAGTGCTATCAGAGTTTAGCCGGATCTTCGATCCACTTGATTTGCTATCTCCTTTCATCGTCAAGGTCAAGATGATGTTTCAGGAATTGTGGATGTTAAAGTTATCATGGGACGAACGAATGCCGCCAGAAGCCTGCAGAAAATGGTCGAAGCTACGTGACGAAGTTCCCTAATTGCAGTCAATAGTAATACCACGATGGTTAGGCCAATAAAATATATTTGGTGACCAATATCAATGGAGTCAGTGAGTGTCGATTAATCACAGGGAAGACGAGAGTGGCACCGGTTCAAACTGTGTCGTTACCAAGGTTACTTTGTGGAGCCTTATTTGTAGCTGAGCTAACATGGCACATAGGACAGATTTTAGGCATTCCAGAGGATCGATGGTATGCGTGGACCGACTCTCGCATAGTACTTGATTGGTTATCAGATGTCCCACAAAGATGGAAGGTGTATGTTGCCAATCGCACCAGTAAAATCCTAAAAAGTTCTACCACGTGAGCATTGGTTTTACGTTCCATCCGCTAGTAATTCAGCAGATTGTGCAACTTGGGGTTTAGCACCGCACGAATTACAACAACACCGGTTGTGGTGGCATGTTCCAAATTTTTTATTATCGTCACAAGAACAGTGGCCTAGTGGGATGATAACCATGATGTGTCAGCAAAACGTGGAGGAAAACTTCGTTTACGAATTGCAAGAAAAATATTCGAATTTCAACAAATTTATTATGGTGTTTGCATATGTTTGCCGTGCGATCAATACTTGGACCAAAAGGTTGACAATTGCAATCAACGGGCTACTTACTAAAAATGAGATGTCAGAAATCACTGATCGCGTAATAAAATTGACACAATATAAACATTTTAGCGTTGAAGCGTTGAGATTCAGAAATTAGCAACTGGCAAACTTGTGCTCAATGGAAGTAAATTATCTACACTCGATCCAATTGTCGATGACGCTGGCATATTAAGGGTTGGAGGCAGAATTGAAAATGCACCGATCAGAGACATCCAATCATATTACCGTCATTTGGTCCAATTGTAAAGAAGTTAATAGTCTATATGTATGTTAAAAACTTTCATTGTGGTCCGTCATACTTATTGCATACGATACGTCAGCGATATTGGATAATTGGTGTCAGGGAAACCGTTCATAGTATATTGCGGCAATGTGTGCCATGTATTAAGCAGAAACCAAGCCTAATTCAACAAAAAATGGGTGGCTTGCCTCGTGAAAGGGTTGAACTAGTAAAGCCGTTTTATCGAATCGGGGTAGATTTCTTGGGACCACTACACACCTATTTAATCCATGGACGTAGGCAAAGGAGTCGAAAATCGTATGACTGTGTATTCGTCTGTATGTGCACAAAGGCCTTACACATTGAACTCGTTACCGATTTAACAACCGATGCGTTTCTTAGCGCATTTGGGAAGTCGGAGTCCGGTTTATAAAAACACATCTCCGGAAAGTTACCGGGAATAAGGTCTTATATATGGAAGAACTTGTACATCAGTGGTCCTGAGGTTCTAGTTGTACTTACGTCATCGCACTTTTTATTGGGAACACAATGGGTTGCGTTACCTCAACTTGAAACTAGTACCATAGCCTATAATCGATTATCGCATTGGCAAGCAGTCCAAAAGATGTTGCAACTATTATGGAGGCGTGGGTATAAGGAATATGTACATACCTTGCAACAGAGATGGAAATGGAAACGGGATGAAACAAATTTGGAAATTGGTCAAATAGTTTTAATTAGAGAGGAAAATCCGCTACTCAATTATTGGAGAATGGGCAAAGTTTGTCAATTACACCCGGGTTCAGACGGAAGAGTACGTTTTGTTACATTAAAGACATTAAAGAGTTATTCATAAATTGTGTCCATTGCCCATTCATTAATGTCAGCCTACAATCACAAATGCGATGTCAATCGACTGAACATCATTTTACCGCCGAGATTATCTTCCTCCATCCGTCGTCCGCCGTCAAATAACTCAGCAGAGAGAACAAACCAATAACCAGGGAACAAGATGCATTACGTTGGCAATCAAGAAGGGGAGAAAGAACTACGACGACTATACACAGTTACTACGAAGTAGTCCCATACGAATCACCAACCAGCCATGTAACAGAACGCACCAAATTGTCATGTACCAAAATGACAACCAGATGACCGGTCTAACCACCTTAAATGGAACAACCATCAATTGTCACAAGCTACATTCAGAGAATCATACTTACGAGTAAATCAACTGTATTAGACAGTAAAACTATTCTTTCTTCTGTTAACCCGACATTAATCATTTATTACCAAAATTGGAAAATCAGCTGCGGATTTCCACATCTACAAAACACCCTGTTGGGATGGATTATCTCTGGCAAAATAATTGACAAATCTGAGAATAATTTCTGCAATTTAATTACGGCCCAAGAACAAAGCCTTGATAACATTCTGCAAAAATTTTGCGAGATGGAAACTGTGGAATCTAACAATTAAGCCTACACGTAGTCTGAACAAAAATGTGAGGAGAGTTTTATCCAAACATTATAGTCAAACTACCGTTTAAAGAGTCACCGTCGTCATTGGGCAACTCGAAAGTAATGGCCACAAATCGATTTTTAACTTTGGAAAAAAGATTAGCTCGGAACGCCGACATGCATGATCAATATGGCAAATTTATTGAGGAGTATATAGGTTTAAGTTACATGGAGCCATTTGAAGATAAGGACACCAATGATAACTATTACTACCTTCCACACCATTGCGTGTTGAAGCCCGAAAGCTCAACTACTAAACTGCGGGTGGTATTTGATGAATCTGCATGGATTTCTTCGGGCAAATCTTTGAATGATATACTGCTGATGGGACCGATTGTGCAAAATATGCTGTTTAGTATCCTTATAAGATTCCGTATCTAAGATGTATCATCAGATCTGGATAGCATCGGAGGATACAAAATATCAATGTATTCTATGGCGAAATAACTCTAGTGAACTTCTTCAATCTTTTAGGCTCAAAACTGTGACACACGGAACGAGTTCAGCACCCTTTTTGGCCACCAGGTGCCTCAAACACCGGTGACCTGAAATCGACCTAAATAGTACTTTGATTTAACCTAAAATATTTCCTTTTTTAATTGTTAATTGAAGATAGCTTCTATCACACCGCTACATAAAAAGGATGTTATTTCTGGTATTTGTGATATACGGCCAATTTGTATTTTGGCTGCTCTGTCTGAGGTCTTGAGAAAAGTTGTGCAATTGCAGAGCCAGGAGATAAATTTGATTTTCTTTGAAAATATCAATCTGAGTACAAATCGGGCTGTAGTACTACAACCCTTGCACATATAGTTGATGATGATTGGTGCTCGTGGATTTTTTTAAGGCATTTGATTGCGTCAATCATATCAAGTTGCTACAGAATCTGTACTTGCTATTACATATGTTGATACATTCATATTTATGTAATCGTAAGCAGTTTGTGAGTGTGGTGATGATCATTCTTGTATTGGTAGGATACTTGCTGGTGTGCTCAGGGATCCATATTAGGTCCTTTGCTCTTTTCTATTTATTAGTGGTAACTAATCAGAATTGTATGAAATTGTCATGCGACTTAATTCTGACCTTAGAAATATTTCTTTGTGGGCCAAAATTAATTCACTTTCAATTAGTCGAGGTAATAGTAAAGCATTGTTTCTTTCTAGAAATACTTTCCTTAATATTAGACCTGTACTTTAGGGGTTAAAACTGCAACCAACTAAATGCAATTTTTCACGGTGTGAAATTAAATATTTAGGTCATTTAATTACAAGTGAAGGGATTAAACCAGATCCAAAGCTAATCTATTCAAGTTTAAAATTTCCTATAATAAACAGTTCCACTCTAAAATCTTTCATCGGACTTACAGCTTACTACAGGTCGTTTATAAAAAATTATGCTGATATAATCGAACCTTTGATCGCTCGTAAAAGAGGAAAACTAAAAACATTTCAGTGGAATGTTTTTGCAGATGAATCATTTAATATTTTAAAAATAATAGTTAATAATAACCAGTTCACGAATTTTACAGTTCACCAACTTTTCAAAAATATTTTATATAACAACCGATGCATCAAATGTAGCTATATGAGCTGTTTTATTTCCGATTACAAACTCAGAAGACCTTACAATCGTAAATTCTTTTCGACCTTACGTTTATGGTCGTAAATTTATTATTATTACAGATCGTAAGAATTTGATTTTAAAATTCAATATAAACCTGGAAAACAAATTGCCCATGCTGATACACTTTCACAAATTGAAATATCCAGTGACATAAATGTTAATATTGTAAACTTAATCTAGAGAAAATTCCAAAAAATTATAATTCCAATTAAATTTTTAATGAAAGAAATCTCTGGTAATTCAGATTTAATTTTAAATCATATGAATCAAAATCTAAAACCAATTTCTTCAAATTCAAATGCAATAAATGGTCCAAATAGTTCAGACCAAGAAATTATAACTCTAAATAGTGAAGAAGAAATCTCGCAAATTATCAAAGAATTTCACATAAATTCTTAGATATCAGGGAATAGTTAGAACTTTTAATAGAATGAAATGCTCTTATAGTTTTCCTAAAATGTTAAGTTGAATCTCAAAATTTGTAAAAACATGTGAAAAGTGTCAACATAATAAACATGGACTTTTACAAAAAATGCCTATGAAGATAACGTCAACATCAATCAAACCATTCGAAAGAATTTCATTAGATATTGTTGGTCCATTACTTTCATCTCACAAAAATAATAAATGTATACTGTCTCTCCAAGATAACTTAACAAAATTTTCGCCAGAAATCCCTATTCCAAACCAAGAAACCACAACTGTTGCAAAAACATTTGTGGAAAATTTTATTAGTTTATTTGGCTGTAATATATCCATACTTAACAGATCAAGGACAAAATTTGATTAGTCATATGTTTGAACAAAAATGTAATATTTTAAAAATAACAAAAATTAACTGTACAGCGTATCATCCTCAAAGTAACGGTGCACCTTTCTAGGTCCCACAAAATTTTACGAGAGTATCTCCGAAATTATGCACAAGACGATCCTTTAAATTGGAATCAATGGATTCCATATGGAATGTTGGCCTATACTACCACACCGTATACATCAACAAAATTTATGCCATTCGAATTATTATTCGGCATTAAGCCAGCAATTGTAAACTGATTATTGAAAGAACCTGATAAAATTTATAATTATGAATTTTCTTCTAAAGCGTTAGCAACTAAATGCCAGAAAAAACTGTTGATTATATTCAAATTTAACAAATGATTTGTCTGCGGAAAATTGGTATGCAGTTATTGCTTAGGTGAATTTTATGTTTTTATTAAAATTTTATATAATCAAAAATATCTTGGTTGTTGAATTTAAATCAAACAACAGAATTAATAAGCCTTGGATTGCAACCTACATATATGGCTTAGTAAAATTAGGCTTAGGAATAAATTATCTATAGAAAGTTCGAAAGCTTGAATGTTGAATGATATACATTTTGCTAGACGTCTTATAAACTTTTATAAAAACAAATTTCATAATGGTAATGAAAATATTTAACATTACTGGAATCTAGTTGCTGAGGTTCTGAATAACTCTGAAATATCCTTGTTTAAAAAATTTCTAATAATTTTCTAGATGTGTTCCTTACATTATAAATATTAGTTTTGGTTCAGGCCTCATTATTCCAATTTTAAAGAGGAGAAAAAGCTGAATTTACAAATTACAGAACAACAATTCCGCTTTACTATATCTGTATTTTGTAAACTTATTGAAAAGATAGCTCAACAAAGAGTAACTTTTTTTAAATAAAACAAATTGTTTGCATAATATGCAGTTTGGGTTTAGGACAGTGCAATTTACTGAGGATGCTTGATTACATACAAATCACTAATTTTTTATGCATTTTTTGACAAGAATGTCAATTTAAGTCAGGTTAATCTTAATTAATCTTAATTTAAGTCAGGTTAATTTTTGTGATTTTATCAAACGTATTTGGTTTGGATAAACATAGAAGATTATCTGATTTTTTTTTACATAATAGTTTTAGGGGAGTTACGTTACACTGATTGCAATATTATTTATCTGATAGGTCTTAAATAGTTAACATTATAGTGAAGTTTTGACATTAGGTTCCGACTTGGGCCCCATCATCTTTTTGATCTACGTGAATACTACTTTCTAATCGAAGCTTTCTTCAAAATTGATAGCTTTTGTGGGTGATCTAGTAATTCTTTATAATGATTCGTGGCATATCTCTAATATCCATTTTTGAATACTAATTTATAAGTCTTGCGAGGAAATGGTGTTTCTAAGAACAAAAATAAAGGTATGATTTGTCAACTTATTATTATTGATGCTATTGCTGATCCTAGCGTTAAAAAGTTTTAAAAACGTTTTTTCCTGATAAAATCAGCTAGTCTAATGCTACAGTATCAATTACGACACACATACGTACAAAAAGATCCCAGAATAATTTATTCTCCTAGATAGGGGGTATAGTTTTTATGCTTGATGGATGGAGAAGACGGTCAGCTCCAATGTGTAGTATCGATTGTAATCGGCTATCTAAATTTGAGTACATCGATGGAAAGGGGTTTTGGGTTACAATTTCTACATCAGCTGTAATAGCGGCAAAAGTAGAACATTTTTTGCCGTTGGAGGTAAGGCAAATTTCGAACCAAATGATAGTAAGGTTTTAACGTGTGTATAGGAATTTCTCTTTCTGTTAAATTAATTAAGTAATCTTCATTATCTAATAATTTGATTCGCTGAATTCTAACACTAGATATACCAACCGGTCAAAATGACCGGTTTACAAATTTCCTCCTAAATTTTCTCCGTTAATTTAAATTCTAACGTTTGACGTAGTATTATGAAAAATATTATTTATATATATCCGATAATTATTGTAAATATTTCTATTTATTAGTATTATATTTCCTGAGATAGGTATGTAGTATATTGTCAAAATTACCAGTTCGTATTTCAAGTGCTAGTATTTGTAAGTTTTCATTTTACTTTGAATATTTTCAAATATTTCTACAGAGTATTATACCGGCTTTACATATTCTCTAGTTTCTGCTAAATTCTTCTTAATTTCTCTTATTCGGTAAGCCATTTACTGGTTGCGGTAGGAATCTGAAAATGGATGATTTTTTCACAAGAAAATCACTGGCTTCAAAACTTTTAGAAAATAATACAACCTTAGTTGGAACTATTCGTTCAAATAGAAAGGAATTATTGAAAATTGCCAAACAAAAAAAGATAAATTGCCTAAATTTTTAAGCTTAATTCACAAATCTAATAATTGCACACTAACGATATCTAACTCAACTAGTCTGTACTCAACAGTCATCAGTTCCCACACGTTTAGTTGCAAAGCAAATAATAAAGAAATAAATAAAGCATTACCTTGCAGTTAAATTTTTCGGCCATGTTATTCACTTTTTCCATTTTGTTTTTATTGGTGTGTGTTATTTTTCGCAAATTCGTTCGTTGTGTTGGGGCGCCTATTAATCCTCCCTCCGAGGAAACAAATGAAGGAAGTTCCGAACAAGCAAAACAAACTACGCAGTCATCGAACGCCACAACAACCTTTACGTTTGAAGGGTTAGAAAGGCTAATCGATACACGATTGAAAGTACATAAAGAAGCGTTGGACAACGGACGAGAGCACGAAAGTGGGCCTAGTGGAAGCGATCCAATATCTGATGCAAATCAAATAGAACAAACATCAGATATTAACGCACAACGAGTAGCGCATATCGCTTTCAAACCACCTCAGCCGTTGTCCAACCAAAACCCCGTAGTCTGGTTCGTAATACTAGAACATCAATTTATAGTGGCGAAAATAAAAACAGAGTTCACTAAATATAATCACGCGGTTAGTGCTTTGGATGCTAGATTGCCTGAGACCTTCGCCAATATCATCACCACGGAGAAAGGAAATACCCCATATACCAAATTCAAACAAGAGGTAATCCGTATACTAGGGGCGTCCGAAAAAACCAAATTAAACCAATTATTACACGGCTTAACGTTGGGAGACCAGAAACCATCCCAACTCCTCAATAAATTCAGGATGACAGCGGGAACAAATTTGAACGAATCATCCATAAAACAACTATGGTTAGAACGCCTGCCACAACAGGTCCAAATGGTGTTAACCCCGTTTGAGAACGACGTGGTTTAAACAACGCTAGCGGAACGAGCGGATAATGTATTGGAAACTTTCAGCCGTTCACAGATCCACAGCATTCAAGAAGCGCAGAAGACAACTCCGGTAAGAAAGGAAGATAACGTAGACCTAGCAACAAAATTCATGGAATTAAAAGAACTGGTTACCGCCGATCTCTTTGCGTTGGTCGGAAAGCAAAATACTTATTTCGGAACAACAGCAAGGTCTAACTCTAGAACTAGACGAGACCGATCCCAATCCAGGATGGCCCAAAAGAACGACGAATGTTTTTACCATAGAAGATGGGGGACCAAGCAAGGGTGTGTGTAACTACGTGCAAGCATCACAAGTCGTTCATCAAGAACCAAAATACATCGGAAAACCAAAAAAACCAATAAATCATCACTATACAATGGCTAACATTGATGAGATTAGTCCCAGTCGGTTAAAAATAACAGAACAAAACACGAAACAACAATTCTTAATCGACACCGGAGCTGAGGTATCAGTAATTCCGGCTGATAAAAAAAATCTGAAAATAAGTCCAGAATTCAACCTGTTTGCAGCAAACGGAACTAAAGTGAGTGCATTCGGCAGAAAGATGTTAAAATTAGATTTTAGCCTTCGTCGAAATTTCGTCTGGACATTTATTATAGCAGACGTGTCCACTCCAATACTCGGGGCGGATTTTTTGAAGGAGACAGGTTTGATAGTCGATATACAAAGACAGAAAGTCATTGACCCATTAACCTCTTTGTATACCATCTGTGCAATAACAAAAAATCCAAGGACCACACAATCGTTGGTAGATAAAGTCTCGACACCACCAGAAATCACAAAATTAATATTATTATTTCCGGAACTCAATCAAAATTCTTTAAAGAACAACACGAGCAAACATAATGTCAACCACCATCTAGAAACTACAGGTCCACCAATATCATGCAAAACACGACGATTAGCGCCAGAAAAGCTGGAAATTGCCAAAAAGGAATTGCAAACGATGATGGAGCAAGGAATTTGCAGACCTAGTAGCAGCAGTTGGTCCAGCACACTCCACCTCGTACAAAAGAAGAATGGGGACTGGATACCCTGTGGGGATTATCGGGTGCTGAATAACATAACCATACCGGATCGATACCCAATTCCACACATTCAAGATTTTTCCAATCAATTAGCAGGGTGTAACACGTTCACAACATTAGATTTAGTAAGGGCGTATCACCAAATTCCAGTAAATCCGGACGATATTCATAAAACAGCCATCACCACCCCGTTTGGTCTGTTTTAGTTTACGAAAATGACGTTCGGCTTACGAAACGCAGCTCAATCATTCCAGCGGTTAATGAACGCAGTTGTAGCAAATCTGAAGTTCTATTTTGTGTATATAGACGACCTACTAGTATCTTCAAAATCCTACAAGGAACATGTAGAACATCTAAAAATCGTATTTGAGAAGTTAGTAAATGCTGGACTCATCGTCAATATAGATAAATGTGTTTTCGCTCAAGAAAAATTAAACTTCTTAGGGCATAGCATAACAAAAGAAGGGATCGCACCAACGCAAGAAAGAGTGGAAGCGATAAAACAGTTCGAGCAACCCCAATCTGTACGGCAACTTAAGAGATTCCTAGGAATGCTAAATTTATATCGGCGTTTTATACCACACGCAGCATCGGATCAAGTGATACTAAATAATTTTTTAAAAGGATATAAGAAAAGGGTGAAAACTCTAATCAGGTGGAACGAAGAAGCAGTTACAGCATTCAACAATTGCAAAATAAAACTAAGCCAAGCAACAGTATTGGCCCACCCATTAGCAACAGCACGTCTTGCAATCATGGTGGACGCTTCAGATGATGCTCTTGGAGCAGTGGTACAACAACAGCTGGCGGAAATCTGGCAGCCACTGGGGTTTTTCTCGGTAAGACTAACGGACACACAAAAGAAATACAGCGCGTACGATAGGGAATTACTGGCAGCATATTCAGGCATCAAACATTTTAGACATTTACTGTAAGGAAGAACGTTTACCCTTTATACCGACCATAAACCATTAATTTTTGCTTTCAATCAAAAATTAGACAAAGCTACACCAAGACAGTACAGACATTTGGACATATCGGGAAACGACAACGTGGTGGCCGATACACTGTCCAGGGTTGAAGTACTCACTGTCCCAGAAGCGGTTGATTACGATGCGGTTGCGGACGCACAGTCGAGAGATCCAGAGTTGGAGGAAATAATAAATTCTAACACAAGTTTGGACATCAGGAAAATTCCTCTAGCGGTGAAGCCAACAAAAGTAATACAGTGCGACGTATCGTAATAGGATTCGTACACAAGCGGACAACTAGTTACAACCCAAAATGCAACGGCATATTAGAGAGATGGCATCGATCATTAAAAGCCAGCATCATGTGTCACAATAGAAGCGACTGGACACAAATTCTGCCGTCGATACTGTTAGGATTGAGAACTGCATTTAGAGAGGATTTACAAACCACTGCAGCTCAATTCATTGAACCAAATAGAGAAGCAATACCACAGTACGACTTCGTAGCCAAAAAAAACAACATTTCAACGAAATTAGCCCTAACAATACAGCGAATCATAGTCGAGAAAAAATTTTTGTAAGCAAGAATCTGGTAAATTGTTACATGTATTATTAAGAACGGATGCATTACGAGAAGCACTTCAACGGCCATACACAGGACCATACAAAGTTCTCAACAAAGAAAATAAATGCTGGGATATTGAAATAAAAGGAAAGAGAGTGCGAGTAAGCATAGATCGAATAAAACCATGTTTCAGCGAAAACAACAGAAAAATAGACGATGAACCTACTACAAGCAGTACACACCAGTAAAAAAACGGTCACCATCGAACAGGACCACAAACCAAACGTAGCGCCGGAATCATCACGCGCTGGCCGCCCCATCAAAATCCCCGCGAGATTCCGAAGCGATTAACGTTAAATCTTCATTTTACTGAAGGGGGAGTATTGTGGCGTTTCAATATAACTTGTAGTTGACTCACCTAAAACACTGTGGTAAACTTCATTTGTAAATGGTATAAATAGAAAAACCGTTCGTGTATAGGACGGACTTTTCCAACAAGTCATGCGACGATAATATATTATGTCGTCGCATAGGCAGGAAAAACAAAAAGCCCCTCCTATATAGCCGGAAAAATAACAAAAAAGTTCAGTTGTAAAATTTATAAAAACCAGCCACTAACTCCCTTGTGTAGTATATAGATACATGTGTATACGTTTTTATAGGAGTAATAAATATTATAAAAAACAAATAACCTCGCGTTCGTTTAATACATACGTACCCATGTACGCCCCGTATGGTAAGAGTGCTACATTAGACACCACCGGGAAGTAAACCGCGCGTTAGCCAGCTCCCGAAGGTTATCCGCCGATAAATACCCGGATGAAGAAATTGTATGGCTTCTCTTGATGAGCCGAATCATCAAGTGCCAACAAGAGACCCATATGATTTGTTAATGAATATCATGAAGAGATTCTGATTATCCGTAAATATGTTCACAAATCGGGAATTACCATCATATCGCTTCACATGAAATAGTACCTTATCCGATTTATATTTATTTTGTATGTAAATCAGCGTCACTGATTCGGCCAATTTGTGTATGTTTACATCGGATATCCATGTTTTGTTCGCAATATTGCAGCGTATGCCCCTCGGGCAATATTTATTGTAATGTTTCAACATCATTCTGGAATTATTGCTTGGTTTCTAATTCCCTTATGAAAGCTTATTGATAGTACTTATAATAAAACCATACTAAGTGGTTCTTGTGAAACATGGTAGGATTTGCAAAAGGATATTAAGCAAAAATTTGACCGCTCAAGGCACCCACTTTTAAATGTTTAATTAAAGCGTGCTGACTTGAGAATTTAAAAGATGCAATTCCTAAAGGGACAGAAGAATAAAATTTAAATCGATCCATGAACGTAAAGATTTTCAATCATCGAAAATTTCCAATTAGTCCAAAATCAACCATCGCTTCCTTTCCGTAATATTCCATAATACCAATAAACAAACTCCAAGTTGATTAAATTTCGTATCGGTGTGATTATTGCAAAAAGTTTAGAAATCACATTAGCATCTGGAGATCTGTGAGAAGTCTAATGAAAAAGGAAACCAATCTGTTGATGATGTTCAACAATCATCAACCCCGTACGCATGACCAAAGAAAAACCTAAACGAAATTCATTTCGTTTTTAAACGATAATTTCGATATTTTAAATGAATTTTCATTTTTTCTTGTTGTAATAGAGAAAGTCGCCTAAGTTGTATCGATGCTTAAATCGTACCTCAATGATTTCAGAAGTACTTGTCTCGCCATACATGGCACAGTGTATAGTTATACTGCTTGGCTATGCTTATGCGCTTAGACAGTTTCAATGAATTTTGTTTCTGGTAAACAAATTCATTTATAGTCGTTTGAATGTATAATTTTCATCTTGTGTGTGGAAGCTCCAAAGGCAGGGTTTTCAATGATACTAAGGAGTACGGCTTGAACCCTATACTGGATCGCTTCCAGTGTTTCCGATACTTTATGTTTCCCTCATTTGAAATTAACAGTTTGCTCTTCTAAAATTAAAATTTTGGAAAAAACATAATTTCACATGACTTTCACCTAGTGCCACCCGAATTTCCTTTAAATTGTGCAGGTACCATTGGAAACGATTTTCTTCGTAAAATTAAATGCAACAACGACAATTCCCGTAAGACACTTGAAATAAGGAATAATTCAAATGACAATGACTATTCTAATTTACATGTTTCTTCCAATAATCCTTCAATAGTTATTCGCAGCCATTTAGAAAAGATAATTAAAATAAGATTCAACAGAATGTGTGATGATGAATATCTATGTCAAATGCAGTCTTGTAAATAATACACTCATTTGCAATTGTGAGCATTATAAATACAAATCACTATTCTAAACCTTTTTTCAGACTCATTACAAGTTAGATTTCATAATTTAGACCATCAAATAAGCACAGTATATACTTTTCAGTCAACCTCAAACCGTATCGCCTTCCTTATTCAGCAATTA
The DNA here is from genome assembly GCA_963556165.1 of Tipula helvola. Taxonomy (NCBI): domain Eukaryota; kingdom Metazoa; phylum Arthropoda; class Insecta; order Diptera; family Tipulidae; genus Tipula; species Tipula helvola. The sequence continues at coordinate 344,246,118 of OY744481.1, read as the reverse complement.
GGCAATTAATACTCAAGTTGAGAAAATTCTTATAAATGGTGTAATTGGTAATAGTGGCAGCTTATTAAACTGCCCTTTATTGATCATATACGTTATTGAAGTCGCAGTATGTCAACTTAGATTTTAGCTAATTTCATTATTTTGCATAAAGTAATTGAATGAGTTTATAGTTAAATCAGATTTATTAAGCCGCATTCTTTCTTGGGTATACGGTGTATGGCACTAAACTCCGAAAAACTGATTGTTAATTCGTGCTAAGAGTACGTGCGAACTAACGTATTAATATCGATCCGTAAATTTATGAAGTATACAATATTTGCAATAATCATTTTACTAAAAATCCTATCTCAAGAAATCTTTTTTTCTGAAAACGTTCTATCTAAATTGCAACAAAAATGTGACTTAATTCATATTCTAAACAAAACGTTTTTCAGATGAATATAATAAACCAACGTCGCTATAGAACACACTTATATGCATTCTGTGTCATCATACACCGTATGGTATCCAAACATAATACCTACACGAGAAACATATTTCCAATATTTAATTCAAAATTCCGATGCATGCCATTCTCGTATCAATGAAATATTATTATAAAAAAAAGTTTTTCTTCAATGTCTCCATACTCCGCATATACGACAAAAAATATGTTTTTTCCATTCAAATAGTCACGTACATCAGAACTATTATGTAGTACACATGAAAAAAATCCATTTTAATGCAATTTCCACACAAACAGCATTTTTTTTTTCATTTTCGATTATCAACGTACACATTAAATTGGCTGCACAAGTGCACAAATAGAGAATATTGATTTTATTAAATTGGGTAGAACAATCTTTAAGAATATTATGAATTTTAGTACATGGAAGCTGAAAAGCTCATAAATACTTTTTAGATGTATGGAAAAATAAATTATGTCCCAATGGCAAAAAGAATTTTTTTTTTAAGTTTTTGCTCAGCATTCCGACATTAAAAATTACATTTTGTGTTCGTATTTACGTTTTTTCTTCTAAGATATCTTCCTCCTTTTTACGACTTCCTGTGTTACGAACTTTTTCAATTTATTTCATTTCGCTTACTTTTATGTAAACATTATACGTACTTTGAGTGGTGTTTATGTTTGAAGTCGTTTGAATTGTTTATTGTGTTGTATATTTACGTTTTCCATTTAAAATTTATTTATCGATTTAAGTCTTGTTTTTTAGAATTTTTTTGGGTGTTAATATCGGGTGGTAAAATTATTTAGAGCAAGGCTTTATGTGCTTGTCATAATTTGTTTTAACTTTTATACGAATCACTTTTAGACGTTTAGACCATTTACCAAGTTACATCCTTCTAGTATTTTAATATTTATAGTTATTGATTTCGCGTGTATGGTTCTGCGACACGAAATCATAAATAATTTAAAGATATTGGGAACGCAAGCTCAACGTCTAGATCCGTGATTGATCTACATTTTGGTGAGTAAGCTGGATAACGACACTAAGGGACGGTGGACATCGCACACAACCTAAACCAACTACCACGACTTCGATGATCTTATTTCATTTTTGAATGATCGCTGTGACTGTGATGCATTGGAGAGCAGTGAGATTGGAGTAAAACAAGTATTCCACAGACGATTTAGAGGCGTTATGTTCTGGAACAGCACACGGAAACCCATTCACTTAGCTTTATTGATTGTAAGCAGGAATACATGATTTATAGGTGCCAAAAGTTTTTAAATCAAAACCCATCTAATAAGGTCAAACTCGTAATTGACAACAATCAATGTCAGAACAGTCTGAGACAGGGCCATCACCATTCAACATGTTTTTCAAAAAGGCGTTGTCAGATTTGCTCTAAGTTACACCATACATTGCTCCATACAGCATTAGAAGCAAATGATAATCCAAGACACATAAAGGGCGACCACTCAATTTCACCAATCATTAGTCATTTAGCTTACGATGGTACACTAATTAATACACTAGCAACGTGCTTGCCAACAGTCAACACGACAGAAATATACATCCCAGCAATCAACACAACATCAATCAACACACCATCAATCAACTTACCAGCCAAATGCCAAATGAAGACTACTAGCGTTGGAGCGAAAGTTTGTGAGGATCCAAACTTCAAGGGTGAATATCGGAGTTTAATGCAAGAGTACATAACTTTAGGGCATATGGTGTAAACTTCATGGAAAAATATACCTAAAAACATCGACAAACGGTACCTTCTACCACATCACAGGGTAATCAAGGATAGTATAGTTCAACAACAATTCTTCGCGTAATGTTTGATGCATCATGCCAATCAAGCACCGGGTTGGCATTAAACGATATTCTCGATGCTGGGCCAAAGATATAAAAGGATTTAATAGAAATATTTTTAAAGTTTCGGATTCCGTTAATAGCTTTCGTAATCAATATTGAGAAAATGTACCGGCAAATTAATGTTGAACCTAATGATTCAAACTTCCAACTGGTTTTATGGCGTGAAAATGATCTTAATTACATTAAATTATACAGGCTTACGACACTAAACTATGGCACTTCCTGTACACCCTTTCTAGTGGTTAGAACCTTGCAGGAAATCGCAAATAAATCCAGTAAAGAATATCCAAAAGCATCTAAACGCATATTGAACAAGAAGCGTTACATATTAAAGATGAAATCTGCAATTGTTGAAACCTCATGGATTTAAGTTACGTAAATGGAAATCCAATTCAATCGAATTTCTTCAATATTTCCCAACTCAAAATGACCCAAAATTATTTGAAAAAGATGAAACGGCGAAAACTCTTGGTATACTATGGCATGCCGGTACAGACACATTTTGCTTCAAAATTAACAGAATTCAGAGCAAGGAATTTAGGACAAAACGCAGAATATTGTCGGAGATTGCGAAGCTGTATGTTCCATTTGGTTGGTCAACACCAACCACCATAACGTACAAAATATTGATGCAAAAACTTTGGTTAATAAATGTGGATTGCGATGATACCTTACCGAATCAAATTACCAACAAATGGCAACGCATTAATTCACGAATGCCAGAAGTGCAAAACGTCATATTACGTCGGAGCGACTTCAGAGTTAAAATCAATACAGTTACATGCGTTTAGTGATGCGTCTAAATCAGTTGATACTGAACTCGCCGGAAGTACAGCTTTGTATTTCTTCCTTTCGGGCACATCATCATCTGACTTCACTTGTGCTAATGATGCATATTTCTTGAGCAACGATAAAAACGCAGGTTCTTTGAACCAAATTGATGATTGTAAGAACTCTTTAGTTAATTAATTAACTAAAGATTTAATTTTGATTCGACACAAATTACAAGTACAATTGTGGAATCGGTCCAATTTACTGTGCGAACAACCTTGAAGTTCAGGACTGGAAGGACTCGACTTACTAGAATCGCTAAAAGATGAACGGCACAAAGTCAAAGCGGGGAATGGTAGTCTATCGTAGAGGAGCCACTCGATACTTAGAACACAGAAGTGGCACGGTAATGTTAACATTCTTGTTGATACTGCGTGTGTAGATAACCGCACCATAAGCGGATTCGCTAGCATCGGCGAAACCGTGCAATTCTATGTCGTCGGCTGGCTCTCTTGAAAATAGGTGGCGTTTCAACTGAAGCATTTTTAATTCCGGAAGATCAGCTCGGTAAGTGGTCCATTTGCTGTAAAGCTCTTGAGGCAAAGAGGCATCCCAATCTTGCTTTAATTCCTAAAGTTTCTTGCATAAAGATCTTACCCACTGTGATAACTGGGGCTACTAGTCCAAGCGGATCAAAAATTCTGGCAATGTCTGATATCACAGATCTTTTTGTAATCCTATCTTTTGGTCGGTGTTGTAGATTGAGTTTTAACGAAATTAGAATCGTCTAGATTAAGAAACTGTTCACGATCAGTCTCTGGAATCTTCTGTAGAATATCAGGTTCGTTCGAGCATCATTTTTTTAAGTGACAAGCCAGCCGTGCCTAGCACTTGTGTAATTTCGAATTGCAATTGGGTTAGCCCCTTAATCTTCCATTACAAAATCTTGCATTACAAAATCTTGCAAGTACAAAATCTTGCATTTCAAAATCTTGCATTACAAAATCTTGCATTACAAAATCTTGCATTACAAAATCTTGCATAACAATTTAGCGACATTTGCATAACAATCGCGCGCGCGATTCTATAAATGTACGCGAAATTGTTATGCAAGATAGCAAATCGAATTGACAAAATTCTAATGTATAATGATAATTATACAGTAGAATTTTGCTTGAGATATCAAAAATCAAATGCCCAGGATTAAATATTCTTAACCAGATATTCTGGAAAATGGAGATTTCCATTCTAATTTTAATATTAAATCTTCATTAATCAGAAACGAAAATTTAAATTCTGGAAAATGAAGATTAAATCTTCCTTATCCAGAATATTTTGTTGAAATAATTTGAAAAATGGAGATTTCCATTCTAATTCTAATATTAGCCATATTTCTTGACGCATAGTTATCCGGATCGCTAGCTGTACAATTTTTTTATTATATTTTTTTTAATTTTATTGAACTTTTATGAATACGTAATAAATATTATGTTGATACTAAAGACAGGTACAGATACTAAAACTGCAAAATTTTTTAAATGCAAGATATTGTATTTGCAAGATTTTGTATTTGCAAGATTTTGTACTTGCAAGATTTTGTACTTGCAAGATTTTGTAACTGCAAGATTTTGGGTTGGCAAGATTTTGATTTGCATGATTTTTAAAAAATGCAAGATTTTGTACTTGCAAGATTTTGTAATGCAAGATTTCGGGGCGCTCCTCTTAAGCTCCTTTTTCGAGTTCGATCACGATAATAAATCGTTGACGATGATCGATCGCCAGCTAATGTTAAATAGGATGTGCATAATAACTGATGAACATAACAAACGTTTCGCCCCTACAGTAGATATAGCTAATTGTTTTAATTCATATTTTTGCATTATTGTAACAAAGACTCGTAAGGAGCTTTCCAACTGCTCGAGACTAACCGATGTTAACCGATATCGTTCGGCTCTTGTTATCTTGGTTTATCCGGAGCACCACTGTGAGAAGCAAGTGTAGTTGATGCTGTAGCAGGTATAACGGTATGAATTTTTACCACTTCAGCAAAAGTCGTACAAGCACCGAAATTACTAGACCTAGAACATACTGGATATGATCGTCATCATTAGTTAAAAAAACAAGTAACCATAGCTCCGGATGGAGGTAAACCAGTACATGAAAGTTAATCACAATTATTGATGACAACAATATTGTATGATTCAATCAGCGAATCTAGTTAATTCTTCATTTATTCCTACAGACGAATTTAACAGCTAGATGTAGTAACATTAATCAATCTCAACGGAGGTAAACAATCCAAAATCATGACTATCTATAATTGTTTAAGATAGGAAACTTTATCAAGCAACTTTAAAATGAGGGAGTGTTGAGCATTATTGTCACTCAATTTATGGTTCTCTAATTTAAGAAATTATTTATTGCTTAAAAGGTCACGGCAATCCCAACAGAACCACATGATATTTGGGCATTTTATCTATTATGAGTTGCTGCATATTGTATGATATCCATGTGTTGAACGATGGAATTAACACTAATCTTGATTAATGATGATGATGATTAAAATACAGTTTACTTACAGTTGAATTTCTATTGATGTTGATTTAGGCCAAGTTTTTTTTTTTTTTATAATTGATAAATGAGTTGATTTTGCGTCACCAATAATTTTGATCTGAATGCTTATTTTTTATGATTTGAAAAATTTGCTTTATGATATAACAATAAAAGTATTGTTTTAGATTTTAAAAATACAAGACGATTTTATATCGAAAATAATATGAGATTTTACAGCTATCAGCTGTTATTTTTTTTTTTAATTTTCGTTAGAATCACAATAACTCCTTATTGCTTACAGTTATTGTGGATTTTATTGTTAGCGGATATTTATGGTTCGGGAAAATTATGAACCGTACAATAATAATTCACAAATTAATAACACTAAATTTTATTAGAAAGAGAAGTTTGTCTGTATTAAAATCAATAAGATTCTTTCGGATTTTTATAGACAAAATATATTAACACTAATGGCATTCACAACATTTTTCGACTTTTTAATCGTAAAAAATGAAGAGGCCAATCATTTATAATATATCTACCAAAAAAGTACAAATATAAAACCCCTCCCTCCCGTACTTTAACCCGACAGTCATACAAAATGTATAGACTGGAAAAAATTAAAATTTTCCTTGAGTTTTCACTGTGGTAGTTTGGTTTCGTACTGACAAGTTTGCACGAATAAAAAGTTCGGTCTACCCTTCAGGTAGCTACGACCAAACTATAAATGTATAATTCTAACTTCATACATTAAGTATGAAGCAAGAACGTACTGACTTAGCGAATTATATTCACTAAATCCAAAAACTCAAGGAACGTGTGTTTTATGCCCACACAAATAATAAAAAGAGAAGTTTACTTATTTAATGATTTAGAGATGAGATAATTTACAAGTTCTGACTGAGTATTTAATAATAATTTGGGTTTTCATAAACTAATTTTTTATTGTTTTTGTTGTTTAGATTCGGAAAGCAAACCTAAAATATTTAGAACAGTGTATTGTTACACAACATGTGTACTACTATCCTTCTCCTGAAATCTTAAAACTTTTCGAATTTATTAAAAAACTACTTAAATAATTACCCCCCATGAGATTTCGGCAGTAGTTTTACATTATAAAAAAAATGGAAATTCACATCATGTCTAGAAAAAAAACCGTGCTACATGTTAATAAATATAAAATAATTCTATAAGTTGCCTAATACACGACTATGTATAGCAACTGATGAAAGAATAGAACTTGGTTATAAAAACAAAAATGCCAAAAACACAAATACAGACCCCATACCAAACCGTTTTTATAGCAGCCATAATTGTAAATTTATAAAGTATTTAAATACTGTAGACATTATCATGTTTTTTTGACCTGCTGGCAACACATTGCTGGAGCTTTTACACATTGTCTTTATAACCTATTTAGCATAAATGAAATATACAAATCTAATTCAAGTTCAAAAATCTTATTATTTTGTACGATTTGTATGTTTATGTGTACTATACACACCATCATTTATATTTTAAGTGAGTATTTTAATAAAATACATAATTTATAAACAATTTTTATTATTCTATTTGAGTTTATATACGAAAACAAAATAATTCCGAATTTTATTTAACTAATTTGGTAAACAAAAAGTGTTTGCGGAAAATAAAATTTTCACTTGAAATTACTTTATATACGTAACACATAATATTGGGTCCAGCAAAAGCAAATAAATTATTTTTATCACTTTGCTTTACGATCTTTAAAATCACAAAATTTCGTTCATTTTAATTAATTAGATTTTATAAAATAGAAATTATCTACCATTTATGTACCGAGTGGTGCTTATAGTACATCCCGTGCTTCCGTGTTTTTTTTTTTTCTAGTCTTAAAATTTAAATGTGAACATAGAATTTAATGTTGCTTTTTAATTAAAGTCTCATATTTTGTGTTTCGTGTTGATGAAAAGTGATAAAATTGTAATATAATCAAACAATAAATAATTTTTTATTTTACATTTTTTTTTTATTTAATTTATTTTTACGATGTATCCATCATGTGCAAAATACATAAAGTAGATCATTTTAAAAGATAAATTTTTTGTTTTATAGATACGAGTGTACGAGTGAATACGGGCATGGTATAAGTGGCAGGGTGACGCATATGCATATATTAAGGAGATGGAGAAATTACTCAATGACGACAAATTTTTTGGTTTACATACATACATATATGCTAATGTTGATTTGAGAAGGAGGATTATTGATTGAACTTTTTTCAGTGTTTTCAGTTTTTATGGTAGCTTTGTGAATTTATCGTGGCGAAGCAAGAATAAAAATTGAATTAAATAGTACAGCATGTCACTGTCTTATGACTGGCGAATATTAAATTTTCCATTGTGACACGTGTGGTTTCCATTAATAACTTTTTTTGTGAACTGGGATATTTTTGTGAATACCACGTCTTTCTGACATTCCAGAAAATTTAATGTTTATTTAAATTTTCGTTTAATGTTTGTATTTTCTAATTAGTCATCGCGACATAGCATTTTAGAGGAAAGTAGTTAGGATCTATCTTTGACAAAATTTGAACGTTCAAAATAAAATGTATGAGAAGTCTCTTTGTGATGAGCTAAATAAAAAGTAAATACATCGTCTTGTGACTGATAGGTGTAGGAATCTTCTGAAAAGTTGTATCTGAATATCTAAGTAACCAACATCCTTAAGTATCTTAAAAACTATTTTTAGAGTACCTTTTGAATATTTATTAACTTGAATTTTAATTAAAACTATCTCTAATGCATTTTGTTTACGATCGTCTCTTTGAAATACTCAATAAATTATCTCCCTCTGTGGCTTTAAATTGTAATGGTACTATGTTGTGTAAATACTGTAGTACTATATTTCTACACGTTCACAAACATTTACATATACGAATATGGTGGTTTAAATTTTCAGAAGGTAAAAATAAGGAATTTTGTTGAATTTACCTTATAATCCCTCGTGAGTTACCATTGGATTAACATGAAATGTAGACATTAACCAAATATGTTATTATTATTTTGATTCTCACCATTTGTACGAATTTCATTATCACGGCTCATATATCATATTTATTTTATCAACACTCGTTTATAATGCCTAGTCAAATTTGTAACATATTTAATGTGTTCTGACTCGGTAAAATCTGCCAGATTATTATACTCAAATAATATAATGTCAGTTTCAGGCACGCATACAGTTAAATCTTCGGGCCAAAATGTAACAACAATTTTTATAATTTTATAAAATTCAAATGTACACGAAACCTAAAGATCACAGAGAATATCAGTCCAATATTCGCGTGAAGTTTATCCGAATCCTAAACTATCCTAAAAAAAAAAAAGTTAGATCGTTTATAAATTTAAATAGCTTTGCAGTGTTCGTGATTATAATTTACTTAATTCGGATTAACCGATAATCAGCATTATATAAAGAAGAAAACCCGATTCGAATTACATAGTTTATAAAATAAGTATGGCCTAAAATGAGCCCAAAATGCTAAGTATAATTTTGAGTAATTGTGGATGTAAACTAACCGGAAAACAATCATTTGAAAAGTTATGTATACAGGGTGGAAGTATTTTTCAGAATATCTCTTGAACCGCACTAGCTAGAAATTTGAAATAAACAAAATCCAAATTCAAGGGTATTCAAAATAATTTTGTAAAATATTACCATATCATGCTTTGACTAATCATGTGGCTGAGTTTTTAACTTATTCCGCAACAAGGCTTTTATAGCTATATTTTCAATTGTGAAAACTTGGAACAAAAACCAAATTCTAGGCTATTGAAAATGATTGGACTGAACCTGATTTTTGCCCAAGTCTTATTCACCGGTGAGTCTAGACTTTGTTTGCAGTGCCCTAATGTGCGAGAACGAGTATGGGGTATGACAGATTCAGCGAAATGGTTCGAGGCAGATCAGTCATGTTACGGGAATTTCGATGAAAAGACGCACCTAGCTTTACCTGGTTCCAACGGGAACTATAACGGCGTTCGCTATATAACCGAAATATGGGAAGAATATGTTGTTTCCTACATACCATTTATAAGCGATAATTTCTTGATAATACACGATAGTGCAAGACCTCATGTTGCCAGACCCGTCAATAAATGCTTGGCAGATGTAAATATTTCGAAGATGGCTTGGGCTGCAAGGGGTCCCTATTTGAATCCTATATAGAACATGTCTGGGATATTCTTGATAGAAGAATTCGGTCTCGTATTCCTGCAGCGAACATGGGAAAATACCTCACAATGCGATATCTAACAGATTAACGACAGCAAGAAATCGGGTATTCTGTGGTTATTCAAGCTCAGGAGAGTAATACACGCTACTAACATTTTTTATTAGACTATTATGATTTTGTTGTTGTGTTTATATTTGTGAAAATTTAAGTAAAATTTTCAAAACTTTTACGTTTGGTTTTTGTTTGAAAAGTCGAAAAACTTTAACATTTTCAAAGATTGTTAGATTTTTTTTAGGATGGCCCGCTCGTTATCTCTTTAATTCATTCTGGAACATTTGGAGTTCATAATATCTATTTTCTTCGACGCTAAAGAGTCTCAAAAAATATTTGCTGAATTTTATAAGTATTCTAACACAACAGATTTCAGCTAAAATTTTTTGAGAAGAAAATAGATATTAAGGACTCCAAATGTTCCACAATGAGTGAAAGAGATAACATGATTTTTTTTCAGTAACAAAAAAAAATCTTCAAATTTACGATTAAAATCTTTTATTGACATCATTAGAATCCGTTTTGCCTACATATATCAAAAAATATGTCCGGTAGGTGGCCACCTCTAGCATTGATGCCAGTTTCGGTTTATTTTTGAGCATTTTCATGACTTGTCGGTAGTATTTCGGTTGAAATGTTGGCAATTTCTTATCGACGGGCTTTTAGATCGGCAAGAGACTGGGGATGATTGATGCTCATCTTACTTTAGAGATGGCCCCACAACAAGTGTATTCTGGTGTCAAATCGGGCTTTCTAGGTGGCCAAATGATATCGCTCAACACTTCCACGAAACATTTGATGCAAAATGGTCATTGTTTGATTGGCTGTGTGGCATGTGGCACTTGTAGTTCTGTTGAATTTAAAGGCATTCCAAACCAAGTTCGCCCAGCTCTTGTGCCAAAAAGTCGTGCAGCCTTCCATTTGTTATTTACAATAAAGTATATGCTGTCCAATGATTCGTTTCGAAATTTGGAAAATTTACATAAGACATAAATAGAGACCGTAATACGATTTTGCTATACTAAACATCATTAGTCTCTATAACTTTTCAAATGATGATGGTTTTCTATTAGTTTGGCAATTTTTTTTTCACTTATAAGCTAACTATATTTAAAAACTAGTACATGATAATATTTAGACGTCTCAATACAAAAATCTTAATTTTCATTACTTAATGCGTAATGTATAATTTATTCGTTAATGCGCAGTTTTACATATTCATTTGCACAATTTGTTGTTTTTGTGATTTTAGGAAAGTTTAGGGAGAAATCCACATTCATAGTCCCATAAAGTATATATCAGACTTTCGCTAATAACTGAAATAATAACTTATTTGGATAGCCGATGGATCAACTTTTATACTTAATATTATAAATTTGGAGGTGACATGACAGCGCAAGATCGTCAATTTCATCGACTCAGTTGTGATGCCATCAGTGCGTCCTAATGATAAACTTGTAATTGTGGGTGACTTTAATCTGTCCGATATAGCTTGGCTTAATAATGATGGTGTCTTTACATCGCTATCCACTCACGAAAGGGCATTATACAGTATCGACTATTTATGCTACTATGGTTTCTTAAACGATTTCCTCAACTATTCTGATTAGTACTTTTTGGAACGTGGTGGTAATTTAAATGACATCGTTTTGACATCAGTGGTATTGAACGACACGTTCAGTTGGTAAAAAAAAACAATCCGGCTTTCGGGAGCCCCTAGGTACAACAATTGGATGTTAAATCTGGAAAACCGCCGCAATAAGTTCATTCGGCTCCGGGAATTCTAGTCAAAAACATTTCAGTCAAAAACCAAAAGGCATTTCAGTCATAAAATTTCCCATACAAATATTATGTCTAAAACTCCTTTTAAAAAGGAACTTCAGTCCAAAAAAAAAGGTATTTTGATCAGAAAACAGTTTGACTGAAATACCCTTTGTGTTTTTGGACTGAACGACCTTCTGGAAAAGAATTTTAGTCACAAATTTTTGGACTGGAACATCTTTTGTTTGGTTAGTTTTTTTGACTGAAATGCCTTCGTAGACCTATATTGGCTCCAGCGCCCCAGTCAAAAGCATTTCAGTCAAAAACAGACAGGAGTTTCAGTCAAAAATTAAAAGGCAACTCTGTCAAAATAGAAGACATTTATGCCTCTTCAGAAGGAAGTTCAATCAAAAAACAAAAAAGGCATTCAAGTCAAAACATTTTTTACTGGAATTTCTTTTGGTTTAGTGACTGATCGTTCGATGTTGAGAGGCCGAATGCCGAAAGGCCGAATGCCGAAATGCCGAATGTCGAATGGCCGAATGTGTCGAAAGGCCGAATGACAAAAGGCGGAATAGGACAAAAGTCCGAAATTCGAAACGCCGAATGTCGAAAGGCCGAATTTTCATGAAATTTTCCTTCACTTAATTTATTGAAATGACTAAGGATCACTACATTTGCCTGCAAAAAAAACACCGGAAATTTTAAAATCCCGAATAGTTGAAAAGTAAAAATTCAGAAAAATAAAATCCCGAAAAAAAAATCTAGAAATTACCGGAAAAGCAATCCAGAAAAAATCCAGAAAAAATATTTTGTTTAAAATCAATTAAAAAAATCAATTTTATTGGCATTTTTAGACTTATGTCCTCACTTGAAACATTTGTGGTACATCAGTAGAAGCGATTCGAGCGATACAATTCCTTTGATCTGTGTCTGCAAGGTTAACGAAGCATTAAATCCATAAGTTGCTCGAATACATCTGTCGATACCATACTAGCCCAACGAATTAAGCTAACCACAAAACATAGTTTTCTGGATTTTTATTTTTCTGAATTTTTTCGTTTCAGGATTTTTTTTCTGGATTTTTTTTCTTGATTTTCAGTTTCTGTATTATTTTTTTCTAGATAAGGTAGCTAACCCCCTTTTAACATTCAGCCGATAGATTAATTTAACTTAGAATTGTAAAGGCTAATGGCTTCGTTAACTCTCACGGGCACGCGGGAGGACGCTGCGCTCCTCCCCGCTTAGCCCTCCGAGGGGCTTTAAATTTGAACTTCGAGGACCGGCTTATATAGAATCTATTAATGATACCTACTAAAAAGAAAAATAATTGCACTATTTTGTTAAGCAAGATTTTGTAATTGACCATGGAACCACGATCAATTGTCCATACGATCAATTGTACACACGGTCAATTGATCCACGATCAATAGTTCATACGATCAATTGTCCATACGATCAATTATCCATATGATCAATTATATCTACGATCAACTGTTCACGGTCAATTGTAACACGATCAATTAAATCAAACAAAAGGTATTCCAGTCCAAAAATTTGTGACTTAAACACCTTTCAAGAAGGTTATTCAGTCCAAATACACAAAGGGCATTTCAGTCAAACTGTTTTCTGATCAAAATACCTTTTTTTCGATTGCAGTTCCTTTATAAAAGAAGTTTTAGACATAATATTTGTATGCGAAATTTTATGACTGAAACTCCTCTCGTTTTTTGACTGAATTGTTTTTGACTATATTCCGCAAGAAAAATTTTGTCTGGAATTCCTTTTTAATTGTTTTACTGAATTACCTTTTCAAAAGGTATTTCAGTCACAAATGCAAAAGGAATTTCAGTCAAAAAAGTTTGACTTGAATGCCTTTTCAGTTTTTTGATTGAACTTCCTTATGAAAAGGTATTTCAGTCTAAATTATTTTGACTGAGTTGCCTTTTATTTTTGACTGAAACTCCTTTCCATGTTTGACTGAAATGCTTTTGCCTGGAGCGTCGGAGCCAACGTATAGCAAGAAAGGGGTAGGAAGGCATTTCAGTCAAAAAAAACTAATCAAACAAAAGGTATTCCAGTCCAAAAATTTGTGACTAAAATTCTTTTCAAGAAGGTCGTTCAGTCCAAAAACACAAAGGGCATTTTAGTCAAACTGTTTTCTGACCGAAATACCTTTTTTTTGGACTGAAGTTCCTTTTTAAAAGGAATTTTAGTCATAATATGTGTATGAGAAATTTTATGACTGAAATGCCTTTCGTTTTTTGACTGAATAGTTTTTGACTGAATTTCCGGAGAACAATTTTGCCTGGAATTCCTTTTTAATTGTTTGACTGAATCACCTTCTCAAAAGGTATTTCAGTCATAAATACGAAAGGAATTCTATTCAAAATAGTTTTGACTTGAATGCCTTTTTAGTTGTTTGATTGAACTTCCTTCTGAAAAGGCATTTCAGTCTAAAACTATTTTAAGTGAGTCGCCTTTTAATTTTTGACTGAAATGTTTTTGACGGAAATTCCGGGAGCCAGTTCATTCATTATACAGACGGTACGAGGTTAAATTTTATTCCGATTTTGATAAAGCTCGTAAAGAGCTTTAAAGTTTAAATTGGTGTTATATAACCAATACATTGAACGAATTGATGAGAAATTGACATCAAGACCAAAAGAGTTCTGGAGTTTTATGAATAGTAAGAGAAAAGTTGCCGACCCGGTGGTACAGTGGTTAGCATGCTTGCTTTAAGTTCCGGAGGTCCCGGATTTGATTCCCGGCGGGTGATGAAAAATCACGGCTGGCTAATGTACAATCAATGTGTTAATCATTCATTATCCGTTAAAAAACTTCATCATGAAGCGGTCAAATCCCTAGAGAAAAGTTGTTGGTTTTCCTTCTCCTAAGTCTTACTAGAACTCGGTCGTTAGTCAACCCTTGGAGATCAGTAATTTATTTGCTAGCTTTTTTGCCTCAGTTTATGAACCAGCCACGATGTCTCCTACCTTGTTTTCAAGCGCTCACAGTTTCGTGGGCTTTAAATAAATTTAATATACTGCGCAGGAAGTTCGTGACTGTTTACTTAATATTGATGTTAAAAAGGGCGCCGGTCACGATGGTATTCCGCCAATCCTTATTATGTTATTATTTCGGATTCTACTTCCCAGCTATTTCGCGCGAGATTTGGCGTACTTCTAGGCAGTCATATCGGCCCTTTATTACTTACGTTGGTTATCAATGATATTTTTGCCCGGATCAACAGCGTGTTCGATTGGGTGAAGCTGCAAGATGATTTGGGCAGATTTTTTAGTTGGTCTATTAGCAATAGATTGGATCTCAACGTGAGTAAGTGTAAGACTCTTTCATTTTATCGTACCGGGTCATCTCGGTCCCATCAATATCGTCGGTCTAATGGGGATGTTATCAGAGTGGGCTTTATATCCGATCTGGAAATAATTTTCAGCTGATGCCATCTTTACCAGACATATTAACACCATTATACCTATAAGGCATACATTATGTTGGGCCATTACTCTAATATCACTGTACGGTTAATTTCTTCGTTCTACTTTGGAATATGCATCGCCGGCGTGGTCATCTTCTTATCACTGACATTCGTATAGAGTAGAGAATGTTCAGAAGCAGTTTGTTTGTCGAGGCATCGGCATTGTTCATTTGCGATATTATCAGTTCTCGAACCGATTGTACTGAGTTGCTTTCACGCTTAAACTTTACGCTCCAGTACGTCAAATGCGTGCAAGCCATTGACCGTTACTTGTTAACCAGATATCAACAAATTACGTGTAACAATTATTCTTATTTGAAAAAATAAAGGGACAAATGAGAAACGAGTTTTGAGTCATTTGGATAAATTAGAGAATTGGGAGTGAATTTATGAATAATCTGTGGAAAGTTAGTAAATAACAAGTGAATTATGTGTAAATAATGTGCGAAATCATCAATTGTCAGTGAACAAAGAGTAAATAATCAGTAAATAATAAATGAAAAAGAGGTGAACAATTACAGTGAAAAATGAGTGATTAATGATTAAATAATGGGTGTAAGAGTCAGTAAGTGAATTTTGAATGAATAATAACAGTGACAGAATATTGAGTAAAATTGAGTAAAAAATGAGCGATATAATCATTTATCAGTGATTATTACATGAATTATGACCCAATATTGAGTGAATAATAAGTAAATAATGAGCGTAACCATCATTCATTGTTGAAAGGAATAAAGAGCAAACTCATAAATGAGAGAATTATGAGTAATTTGGAGAAATGAGAGGATAGGGAGTAAATTTGTGAATAATCACTGAATATTAGTAATTAAAGACAAATGAGAGATAAACGAGTGAATAATGAACAAATAATGAGTGAATTCATCAATTGTTAGTGAATAAAGAGTGAATAATCAGTAAATAATGAATGAAGAATTGCTGAATAATTACAGTGAAAATGAGTGAATCATTATTGAATAACGAGTGAATAGTCAGCGAATAACGAGTGAAATGTAAATGAATTTTGTGTGATCAATAATTGCATAATGAGAGAATTCTGGATGAGTAATGAATGAATTCATCAAACACCAGTCAATAAATGGTGAGTTATTAGTGAAACATGAGTGTAGGAGCCTGGCAGTACTTAAGACATGATAAAATTTTTAATTAAGAATAATAATAAAACTTTTTTACGCAAGCGATTTGCGGAATAGCTTAGGAGAAAATCATTGAGAAACAATCCTTGGTAAATATTTTAGAAGGAAAGGTTTGCCCTATAACAAAGTTTATGATGAAAATATCTGCCAGATTTAGTGCCAGACACTAAAAGAAGGAAAAAATATGTTGGCCCAAATTGCTAGATTAGGAAATTCGATAAAACAATATTCGAAGAAATCTGACTTCAAACGTGGAATCAATTCAGAATTGATTAAAATCTAAGTCTTACGGGCGGTTTTAAGTCCTTAAATATTTTTCTTTGCTTCTAAAAAGACTACACATATGCGAACGGCCCTTATACTCTTGAGCGTGTCCGCCACTAACGTAAACAGGATTCCGCTACCACTTATTATATTATGAACTGCACAACATATTATCTAGGAGTGTAGAATACAGAATTTATTAATCCACAAAATGAAAAGTGAAAGTGAATAAGGCTTTAAGGTTATCACCCTATAATTACATCAAATTGTCACGCTTACCAGCAAGCATATTGTACGACTACCGTCCTTCATTCTATAGCAGATCATTAACTTGTAAAACTTTTACTCCAAAGCAGCTGCAAGTATATAGAACACGCTAAAAAAGTATTTTCAGAGCGAATTCAGGTTGTTTCATCGTGAACGTGGCTTATTTTAACTCTCCAAAACTTTTAGTAACTCCAGGCAGGGTACGTTAATTCGATTCCTCAATTTAGAAAAGCGGCTGTTCGAAATTTTTGAATTGTAATAATTCACGATAATCGTTATTTCAACAAAAAATTATTTTAGTTTCATTCAAAAATATTTCTAAGTCCCATTATCTTCTACCATATCATTGCATTTTGAAACGATCAAGCTCATAATCGCTAAGCGGTTAGAAGGAGGAAGATGAGCTACTAATTAGCATTTATCGTTTGGCATTCACATACGGTTCTGTGGCAGCTCCTTACTTCTCCACTGATATCGGAAGTGCTGTCACATGTAAATGTTAAAGTAAAGAAAAATATCTCGGTTATCTAATATCGAAGAATGGAATCACGTTCTCTGCCATCACGAAGAGTGATGCATAAATAATTGTACAATTTATAAATTGCAGTTTTTGATTAAATGAACCTGACCGTCTTTATAAGCCTTTGTTTAAATGGACAAAGTCATTACTTAATCCATAACCAGTTTTACTACAATTGAAAAGGGTGGCGCTCTACTAAAACACAAGTGCATTCCACCATTTTAAATTTTTCAATGAACTATCTTTGTCGATTCGCAATAATTATCGATAACCAGGGGAAGGACAAAAATTTGAAGAACTTGGCGTTGAAAAGATTTAAAAAGGTTATCATGTAATATCAGCCAATATCACTATTTCTAATAAGAGTTTATGTCTTTGTCAAGCCAACAAAGCATTTCACCAAACATTCATTTCAAAACATTAAATAATTTCATTGACAAAGGCGATCTATTTTAAATGAGAAGTCTTTTCGAAAATTCTGAGCTCCAATTTACATCCAGATCCATGAGCACTCCTAGCAATATTAAAAAAAAAATATTGGAAAATAGGCGAAAAAAAATAGATTGAAAAAACCTTCTTAATCGCTGAATAAGATGCTATCATTCGAGGCCATCCAATTTGTCATAATTCGAGCAAGCTGAAAAACCTGTAAAACACCACAATTAATATTTGCCAATCCTGCACTCACAAATGAAAAATTCAGCAGTTGAATTGCAAATTGAGATAGAGTTAACTTGAGTTGATTTAAGTTGAGTTGAGGGTTGAGTTTGTGGTTGAATTACTTCATATATAAAAGACAACCATGTAGTTAAGTATTAGCGAATTATACGCTAATAAGGGGGTATTTCAAGAATAGAAAGAATATCTTTGGAATTATTGGAAACAACGATCAATTTATGTTGGAGTTAATAGCGCAACTTGTGATTACAAATTGGGTATAAAATTCTAAAATACTTATTACGATTAGCCAAATACCAGGAAATTATTTAACTGCTCTACAGTATCAAATCAATAAGAAAAAAGTTTTTAATCCAGTTTGAAAAAATTTATAAATATTTTCCAAATGGTAGGTAGATACTAAATTCTAATAATATAACATCCTGGAGAGACAAACTAGTACTTTGTATTAAATGTAATAGTCGTATTCTTCTAAAGAAAATTATTTTGTTTTTTTTTTAGAATTTAACACCCTCTCATTTTCGAAAAAATATTTTTGTTTTGTAAATTCTTAAAATAATTTCTGTTGTACTTAAAGCTTTATAAAAGTCGATAAGTCTAAAATGATATTTTAAAATACCCAAAAGGTAGGTTAAGGTTACTTATTCCTCTGGAAAACAGGACATTAATTGAAAATCAAAAATCTACTCAACAATTTATTAAATTGAAAAACAAAAATGTTTTGCTTTTAATCAATCTTTTGGGTTGTGTTATCCAATATAACCGTAGTAAAAAGGTATCCTAGAATAGATTGATTAAGGTATATATTGAATATCATCCAATAAATTACACAAATACCTAGTTGTTTAAAACATAACTGAAGGTCACCCAACGTAAATCAAATAAATGATTGAGTCATTATTTCAAAGGTTACCAATACACTACGGTCTCCAGCTAAATTGTTAACAATAAATTCGGAACCTCATCTGTAATATAATATGGGAACGTATAACTTTATTTCTGTGCTTTGTTCGAATCCACCTACATCATGTTAAAATATTGATTTTATAAAACATTTTTTTTTGTTTGCTTTATGCTGCGGGAACCAAAATATATTACAGGAATTTCAGTCACCCTTATATAATATATAAAATAATCTCGCACATAAATATTACGGAATTTTGTTTTCTTATTACATATATAACATAAAGCTTAAATACCAACTTAAAATATAGCAACAACAAAACATGAAACTCCAAAAATTTGCTGTTCGAATGTTGCGCGGCATCAAATCTATATACACAAAGTAAAATGGTCGGTCAGTTTGTTTTGATATTTATGTCGGTTAAATTTTTTTATATTTCAACAATCTGTAAACATCGTGTGGTGAAATACCAAAGGGGCCAAAAAAATTTCCAACTTTGGCGAATTTTTTACAATAAAAATGTAAATTGAGATGTGAACAACGGAATAATTTAATTCGGACAAGAATTTCAATACTTACGATTTTGTATGAAAAGTATGTACGCGACGAGGGAATATTTTGATCATCTTACCTGGAAATAAAATTAAAAATAAAAAAATTATAAATTTATTTGATTATACCGTGACTTTAATAATGGAATGTTAATATAAAATTAAATTAGTTTTTAATATTATTTTTTACAGTAATTTTAATATTATTATTTGATGTTAGTGGCAATGGGACCAATCATAAAAGATTTAAATTTAAATTTATCTTTCCTATCATCGCCAAAGCACGTCCTCTTTTGTACTTAAAAATTTTTACAAATTTTTAATTTGCTTCTTTTCGCGTCAAATACCAAAGCAACCAAGATTATAAAAGTATTATACATTTTTACTATGAATTTCTCTGGAATTCAGTGAAAAGTTATACCACTAAAAAATTATGGCGTATGATTATGACTCCATGCTCTAGAAAGCTCTGATATTATATACTCGAATTCGTATCATATTCAGGAATATACTTCTGTTTACTTTTGGTTGTCTTTATTTCCCGAACTTCTCAGTTATTTTTCGTTTAACGATTATTAACAATACAAGAAACTTCTATAAAGTATATAGCCGTAATCATCATGACGTGTTTTTTGGGAGCTTTTTTACTGGTATAACTTTTTGCTGGTTTCCATAGCTTTCCCGCAGATACTCAACGTTTATATTTAAAAAAAAAATAAACGAAATTTTATTCGAAAGCTCACTAAATTTAGCAAAATCCTTAAAAAATAAAATAAAAGCTCATTAACACGTTAACATTTTGGCTTATTGAAATTATTGAAATTTTCGCTTTATTAAAAGCTTTACCTAATTTTCAAAGCGCTGAATTTTTAATTTTGGCCAATTAAAATTTTAAATTTCTTTTTTAAAAAATGTACACAAAATTTTTCCAAAAATTAGATAATTGAATCGTTTATTCTTGAAAGGGCTCATGTCCACTTTTTCAAATTATTCAGGAAATAAATAAAACTATATATTGTTAACAAAAATAAGTTTAGGAGGGAATTTGAGTTTGTTGATGAAAATGTGAGTCGCTATGAAGTGTTAAGCTGAATTTTGAGGTTATTTGTCAATTATTTCAATTTTTATGCTCATTTTTAAAGAATGGACATGAGCCCTTTCTAGAATAAACGAATCGTTTATTCTTGAAATAATTGAAAAATAACCCCAAAATTCAGCTTTATTTCATTTTTAACCATTCTGTAAACAGCCTCAGAGGGAATAATTTCTAAAATCAAAAACCGAATGTGTATTTATTAAAAATCATAAATTTCAAATTAATCAAATTAATAATTTATATATTAAAATGATGTCGATGTTTGTTTTAATAATTTAATGTGAACTACGGTTAATTATTACAAGAAAGATAATCGTTACATAACTAATGATTAACTCTCTCTTTTTCACTTCTTCTTTTTAAATATTAGTTTAGTATAAAAAAGCACATGGCCTGGACATGTGCCCTTTCTAGAATAAATGATTTTTTGTTTGCAAGGTAGGTGCCGTTCCATTAACCATATGGTAATTTCGTCTTGTCATAAAACGTATGTAAATGTCTATGATACAAAACCGTCATAATACTAATTTTGACAAAAACTGGACATGAGCCCTTTCAAGAATAAACGATTCAATTAAATTCTTTCATTTATCAAAATAAGATTAACCAAGTGATTCAAAAGTATATTTTGAGTTTAAATCATATTCTAACAAAACTATCAAATTAAATGGAAGTTTTAATTTTACATAAAGCTCTATCTAACCAAGAAATATTCTGTTGAGAGGCTTGTGTAAACAAGCACAATGGCTAGATGGTTAAGTAACTAATTACAACAAATTCGAAGTTTCGAAGATTTAGCTTAAAAATTTTCCAAGATCTTTATATTTCATAAAAGCGTTAACTAATAATTCACATAATTAGCTCCAGTGGAATATTCCGATCTCACCTGATTAAAAAGTTGTATTTTATGTTGGTAACGGTTCTTTGCAACCTACTTTTAAAACTGCTCAACATTTCTTGAATAGTCACATTTTTTATTTCTGAAAGCTTTCCTGTTTTAGATTTACTGGAAGCTTTTTATTTAAAAAAAAACAAATATTATTTAAGGCTAGTGTGTTCTTTAAATTGTTTTGTTATTTTTCATAAAATATTTAAGCTTCTGGCCGCAAATTAAAAATAAATTCCCGTTTGATTTAAGCTTTTTGGTCAAAGGGTTTAAACTTAAGATAAAATAAGCTATCTTTAGATAATAATGATTTAGTATAGTTCGTTAAAAAGTAATCTTTTAAAACAATTAAAATGCAAAAGCTTAACTTTTTTTGATAAGCTTTCACTGATTGTTTTAAATCAGGATAACAGCTTTGGGAACAAATTATTCTCAGTTTCTAGCTGTAAACATTTTATCTTGGGAACAATTATAAATATATATTGACTTTATTAGCAAGATTAAAGTTAAAGTTAGATTTTAAATAGATTTTCAATTAGACGTTTTGAAATATAAACTTTCGGTAAATTTAAACAGCTTTTCTGCCTTTTCTGTTCAAACTGTCCAAGTTTTAGTGAGTTTCTTAGAAATTTGTTTTTAGTCGCTTTTTGTTCGAGCTTTCACAACTAATTGAATTTTAAAAATATTTAACTAACAATATCAATTTGAACGAGTTTGAAATTTTATTAAAAATAAAATGGTCGAATATCTATGACATTTAGAAATATAAATTTTTGGTAAAATTTTATAGAGCTTTTACATAAATCAATTATATTCAATAATAAGAATGTTTTATTCAAACAAAATTTTTAGAGTTATTAATTGTTCAAAAAGGTTTCAATTTCTCTGAAGGTTGTAATTCGGAATTTTGTGACCAATCCGATTTTTAGAGAGCAAACTGTTGGGATAATAAATTAAAACAAACAGGAATTATGTAAGCCCAACTGCACCCTAAATAATTTTACTTTATTGTGTATTGCAGTCTCCGCTATTACATTGTAATAATATATTATATTCTCTTACACACACACATATGTATTTAGTATATACATACTGTAGGTATATAAGAATATTGTTAACGCGGTATATACCACTGAAATATAAATTATTCCTTTGTTCCATCATCAGCAGAGTAACATCGCTTTAGTTCCTGTGCACATAATTTTTGCTCAAAAAGTTATGGGCCCAGCCAAATTTCTTTTGTATGTATATAGTGACCAATAAGTACATGTGCAATTGTTTTTTTTTCGAGAATTGGAAGAAGTGACGTTGCAGGATTTATAAAGATTTATTAAAGTGCGAATAGTACATAATTAAAATTGGAGAAATTTGCTAACCAGTCGACACGTGATAGTTCGAGGAAGTGCTTACCAGATTTTTCGATTTATTTTGTTCAGTCGCTGAAATTTTAGTAAGGTGTGTTTTTTTTTAAATTATAAAAAAGTGGTTTTACTGACGTGCGAACAGAAGTACAAAAAAAATGGAGTCTGATTTGCTGCGTGTTATGGAAATTTCAAGTAAATATATTGAATGATAGCGATTTGCTTGAAGTAGTGACTGGGGAAGCCGCTCGATAAAGCTGAAAACTTTAAAGTCTGGGTTAAAAATGATAAAAAGGTGCAAAAGATTATAGTAACAACGATCGATAGACAGCCAACGCTTCACATAATGCGGTGTGGATAAATAGCACAGCATCTACGAACATAATTCGAGTACCAATATACACTATCTATACAGCAGCAGTTTTATAGTTTGAATAAATACCCGGGCGATGACATGGCAACACACATCACCAAACTCGAAAGTGTTGTTCAACAACTGAGGGACATGGGTGAGAACATTTCAGATTCAATGGTCTCTAGAAAATTCTCAAGTCATTGCCAAATAAATACGATCATTTTCATAGTGCTTGCGGGGATCGACAAGTAAAACAGGCTTATAGTGAAAGAGTCTTGATTGTAGAAAAATGGCATGAACGATACCAGAAATGGAAAAATATCAAACTCAAAGCACAAAAGCCGAGTACCATAAGGAAAGTGTCTTAAATGTAACCAAGTATTGGAATAACAACTGTCCTTTATTGAAAGCTCAGAGTCAATCATTCAATTGGAAGACGAGCAATTCCGACGCCTTAATGTGCCAAACGGAAGAACTGGATGATGATGTGGAGTGGTATTTGGATTCAGGCGCCAGCGATCACATGACTAATGATAAACAATGGTTGTGTAACTACGTTCAGTTTAGTGTCGCGAAAGGTGTAAAAATGCTAAATGATGCTTGGCTCACCAGAATATTGCACAAGTAAATTCATTTTTAAAATTAATGAACATTCCGTATTTAGAAAGCGATCTGTTTGTTTGTGATGATTGTCTAATGACTAAGCAAGAACGGAAATTTTTCTCAGATAGTAGTAGCAAAGCAGCACGCTGTGGAAAGATCTTACATAGCGATGTCTGCTCTGCGGTCAAATGTAGCAATTTCATACGGTGAATCAAAATATGTTGTCCTGTTTAAGGATGATTTCTCGCACTAACGAATGGTGTATTTTATGAAATATAAATTTGAAATAAATCACATTTAAAGAAATCCACCATGTTGCTAAAAAATGATACTGGCCATGATTTAAAAATTCTCCGTACAGATAATGGGCCAGAATTCGTTAACAGGAGGTCAAAAATTTTCTATCAGCATACGAAATTCGCCACCAAAGGTCTGTGCAATACACACCGCAGCAAAATGGCTGGGCAGAAAGCGAAATGTGTACTATAGTCGAAGCGGCTAAAATAACGATACATTCAAAACAAATGTCCTTAAAGTTTTGGACAGAAGCAATCAACACTACTGTGCATATACTTAATCAAACCGGCTGAAGTTCAATTTCGGTAGTGACTCCGTACGAATTATGGTTTAGCAATAAAGCGAGAGTTGAACATTTATGAATTTTTGGTTCAGAAGTATTTATTCATATACCAGATCAAAACAGAAGAAAATGGGATCAAAACGTGGACAAAGGTTTTTTCGTTGGATACCCTGAAGATACTAAGGGATATCGGATCTGGAATTTAAATTCAAATAAAATTAAATTATCTTGAGATGTAAAATTCACAGAATTATTAACTGAACTGAGTGCTGGCCAAAGATTTGGTTCAAAGTAATCACGTACCACTAATAACACTACAAAAATCTCCTTGTGACGACCAACAAAATGTTAGTTCCATTAAAGAGCGTTTGAGAAGCAACAAAAAGCTATCCAGGATTCCTGATAGTGACCGATGGATTAAGGCAATGGACGAGGAATACAGTGCAATTCTTAAAAATAATTTCAACAATCACAGCGTGTTTCATTACCACGAGAAAAAAAAAAGATTGATAACCATTGGTTATTTAAAATAAAATATAAGAAGGACGGGTCAATTAAACAGTAAGCTGAAGGGTGCAAAGATGTAGGGTCCTAGAAGGGTCCAATAATGTAGGTAAACTCAACGAAAGTTCATACTTTTTGAAGCAATCTTCGCGTTGTTGTAATCAAAAGTTTGTAAAATTTTTGAATGATTTTGGTTTGTAGCCAACGAAATCTGATCCCCCATTTTGTGAATTGCACACCTGATAATAAAATTTGTCTGGCAATTTACACCGATGATGGTCTGATTGCAGCAAGCAATGAAGAATTAATTATGTATATCATTACCGAATAATCTCCAAAGCAATTTCGAAATTCGATTCGGTGAAGCTGAATGTTACTTGAAGATGGAAATTGAGAGAATACATTATTCACCAGAACAACTGTGCCAATAGAGTGATGCGTATGTTCTATATGACAAACTGCAACCAGGTGTCAACACCCGCTGAATGAGATCATCCTGAGGATGAAAATATAAAGCCGGTGGTTAAATGTCCATACAGAAAAGGCGTTGGGTGTTAGATGTATTTGGCAGTAGCAACTAGGCTAGATATATCATTTCCAGTAGGATACATAAGCCACTTTATGGAAAATCCCACGAATGCAAATGTGGTGGCACCCAAAAAGGATCCTAAAATCAGAGGAACCATTGGAAAAGGTATTTTGTATAAATCTAAACAGAACAACTTTTGGTTATCTTGCTTCAGTGATGCTGATTATGCTGGAGATCAAAGTTCAAACGATCTACCAGTGGCTATGTTTTCTTGTTGGGTACAGGGGCTATCAGTTAGAGCTCTGAAAAACAAAAATGTATTGCTCTTTCAACAACTGAATCAGAATACATTGCGGCATCACAAACTATTAAAGAAATGATATGGTTAGAACAACTAATTGCCGATTTAACTCCAAGTACAAATCAAATCAAAAAAAATTGCTAAATCTTCAAAATCCTCAGAAATCTCGAAGATACACAAATTGCCTGGAAAATCCCGAATAATTTGGAATATCGAGCAAATAAATGAACGATATAGAAATTCTTGAATCTACAATACCCCATTTATGTAAGAAATTATTAAAGTGAAACTTCAGAAGTTGCGGTCTGCCACGGCAACCAGGCAAGACCAGAGAGTTAATTCGATTTCTTATAACTTTTTGCCTACTTAATAAACAAGTGGCTAGATGATGTTTCTGCGAAACCTTCTTTAATCATCTCATAATGCTCTATACGACTATTCTTATACTTTGTAGGGCACTCCTGTTATCTGTTTGTCTCAATTCCCAACAAAAAATGATTAGTACCGAAAAATTCCCAATTATACATTTTATAACATCAAAGTAGTATTGTATGTAACATACGGTCAGCAAGATTTTAACGATGTTTTGAGTAACTTCCCCTACTTTTATATACTGTATGATTTCTAGCAATTAAACATTTAGCAGTTAAGATTCCGTAACAATTTGTAGAAAAATTATCTTTTAATTATTCTCGCGTGTTTTTATAAGCTTAAATTTTTATAATTCTGTATTTTGATTTTAACGCATATTTAACATTACTACATATTGAATTTTGGATGACATTATTGTATTCTACGTCAAATGGAAAATAACGTGGTTGGTTATTAACATCAATTAATGTGCGAGCAATGTAATTAGACCAATTGTGAGCTATGCTAATAAAAATTATACGTTTCTCATTTAGCTTAGCTGAAATGTGTAACGTGCTTTATAGCTTCTAGAATAAAACTGTCGTTTCGGTAGTTTAATTAATTGAAAATTAATTGCGTAAAAATTTTACGTATAATTCAGTAATTAGATACCCAATTCATTTTAATGAGAAAATATATTAAAATTAATATTTTGTTTGATAAGAGAAAATGATGGCATAACGAGGGAATAACGTTAAATCAAGTCTCGTAAATATGGGCATACAAGTCAAGAATTAAGAAGAGTTTCATCGAAATCTAAACTTTTTCAAAACGTGAATGCATTTAACTAAAACCGTGCAGTTTCTGAATTTGACAAGCAAATTGCAAAATCTAACCAAGCTTATTTTTTCAGATTAAGTGAATATAAAAAAAAAAGAATTAAATTTTAACTAAGGATTTTCAAATTTCTTTCTTCGTTCCTATGAAAGAAACAGAGATGCGGCCGCTTAATCCAACTAACACCAGACAAATTGACGAATATATTTATGTCCCTTAGTTACAACGTATTCGATCCATTCAATATAGGCGGATTTCCGCGAGGTCTAACTTTCTATGGTGGCAACCTCAAGGCCTGTTTGAGTATTTGGTGGTCCTATTTTATGAAAGAAGAACATATGCAAGAAATTTTAACCTTGCAGAATTTATAAATCCAATGATCTCGTGATGCGTTAGCTTTGTGAATACATGGGACCGAGATGGGACCGAAATTATTCGGATTATCTTACTTTTCTAAATTAACTTTATTAACATTTTTGAACAGGATAAATTTTCTTACAAATAGATAACTCGAAAATTTATAAAATTTTAGTTATTCACAAAATTGACGAATATTTGTTATCATTTGAACGGGTCATTGAAACAACTCTCAATCAATTACTTCTAATGCTATATTTTAATGCGAATTCTTTTCATTATGAAAACATCGTCACATTTTATATGAAATAACTCCAAATATAAATGAAATAACTTTAAAAAGAAAAAATTAATAATTCCGAACTTTGCCGGATTAAGCTCATTATTAAATGCATCCCAAATCCCGAAATGAAGTAATTTCAAATTTAAAAAATTGAGAATATATTTTAGAAATAGTATGGAAATCTTCATTTATCAAAATTTTTGAAAACTGAATCTATCTTTTACAGAATCTTTTACAAAACGTTTGAATTCCTATAAGAATGTTGGAAGTTCCAATTCGATAAAACGAGAGCTTGTTGCGGTGACCGTTGGTCGTTTAGTCATTTAGCTTAATCGGCAAGTGGTTAAATTTGGTTCCTGCATCATTAAAATTATAATATATTCGGAATGATATTAGTTGAATGCCTACTCACTGAATCCTGATAAAGCATTTTTATTTTTTTCCGCTGGCGCTACATCCCATAGAGGGATTTGGCCGCTTCATTATGAAGTTTTGTAATCATTTTGTCAACAGATAATGAGTGATTAATTCATTGATCCTTCCATTAACCAGCCGTGATTTTTTCATCACCCGCCGGGAATCGAGCCCGGGACCTCCGGAGCTTAAAGCAAGCATGCTAACCACTGTGCCACCGGGGCGGCATAAATAAAGCATTTAGCGACCAATAAAATGAAGCGAACCGCGACTATCTTTATCTCGAAATATTTAATGTTTAAATAATATACAATACGAATTTCAAACAGCAAATAACAGACTTTTTGTGTGTTAACGCTTACATTTATAATTCAGCATACAGCATATTAGCTGTAATGAAAATCAATTCATACCAGGTTCGCACACCTTGTTTTTGGCTGCTGAATGCAACCAAATGTCAAATATTTTATTAATAAGACGATGAGCAGAGTTTTTTGGTTTTCTGTTGATCAGTTGTCGTTTGTATCTCGGTGTAGAATCATCGAAGTAAAATTGTAGTTGCATTATTCAAGCCAAATTAATGGCATAAATAAATTATATTAAAATCGTTCATGTTACTTCATGTTTTTATTTAATATTACATTTTTTGGATACGACCTGTTTTCATCACTCAACTCGCTGCAAGAACATTGAGGCTTTTGCTTCTAAGCCGACCCTATTATAAAATACTTCTTTAATGTATACTGTCAAACGAGAAGAATAGAAAAATCGAAATAAGAAAATTATTCGTTATTCTTCATTTTGATATTAAGTAATAAACTCTGATCATCTAAATTGCAAAATAATAAAGAAGTATCATATCTGCAGAACAAACGTAAACTAAGATAATAAAATGCAAACATTGGGAATATATTAAATTAGTTTAAGTAACCCGTCTATCTAGAATTATTTTATAATTAACAGTTTTACATTAAACGAGAGAGATAGAGAGAAACAGATTTTGTTGTTGTCAAAATCCCAATGAGATGTTGTTGTTGTCAAATTTATTAAAATTTCAAATACCTGTGAATTTTTGAGGTTGAGCTTTATTTTTGTGGCGTTCTTAGTCTTAATTATCATATTATTTTAGTTGTAGAATATTGTACAGAACTTTATGAGCTTTTAAGTTTAGAAAAAGCTAGAATCAAACAACGATTATAATGTTTTAATTAGTCTGGTATCAGATTCAACCATTTCCAATTTATAATTAAATCAGGGTGATACTTTGTTATTATCAAAACTATCATTGGAATATTGTTGTTTTCAAATCTACTAAAATTGCAAATATACTTGTGATCAAAGATCTTTTGAGCTTTATTTTTGTGACACAAGTTGACGTGTTCTTATTGAATTTTGCTTTATTATTCTCATATTAATTGAAAGTGTAATAAGAGCTTCGGTTCATAAATTTATTGGATTTACAAATTAAGACATAAAAAGCTTAGGATAATTAAAAATGGTTTAAACGAAAGGATGGATCGCTGAATTGCACCAGCATTTACAAGGTGTTAAAAGTGGAGTACGCACCATTCAATAAAAGAAAACCTTCATCCTTTGGTATCAGTAAATCGTCACTGTTTTTTGAAGAAATATCTTATAAATAACAACGTCGATTACAACAACGACAATGTTACAAATTATTTGCATAATTCAAGTCTTATGTAAAAATATCATTGCGCTTTGTCTCGCAAAGATTATATTTACCGTTTCTCATTCCTTTCCAAGTTTCTATTTCAAAGTTACCTGTATACACGGCATTCGGTAAAAACAAACCATTTGTAATTTCTACAAGAAGAAAAAAACTATTTCACATTATTATAAACAAATTTCTTTTTAATTTCTATTAAATTACATTCTTGATAAATAATTTTACTTTTAACAAACGGTACATTTTTCTTGTTGTTGTTATTACGTGCTATTAAAATGAAAATATTTCATGTTCGTAATAAACGTTTTTTCCTTTTGAGCAATAAAAAAATTGTTTGTAGAATTCCGCCATACACCACCAATATTATAGTAAAAAACCACAACAATAATACAAACTATATATGAATTAAAATGTTAATGTCGAATAATTTTTATTTATGCATAGAAATA
>OY744481.1:343475141-343615812 GCA_963556165.1 Tipula helvola | reverse complement strand
AACGATAGCGAATTAACGTTGTGAACCATTTTCTAGAAAGGTCTGAGTGAGATAAGTTTACAGATATATTATTTTAGAATTCATACGTACATAGAAAATTTCAAAAAAAAAATACAAGAAATTAAAATTCCCATTCAGTCGCATTCCCCATTTGTAGTTTCCCTTTACAAGTTCAAACCATTCGTTGTGCAAAAACTAATTTTAATCGAAACTACCGAAAAATAATGAAATTGGTAAACTTTACTAATTTTAATAAAGATAATATCATTTTATCCTAAGAAATCAGTTGTAGTGTTTTATTGCCTATTCTGACGTCAATTTTAAAGGTGAATTCATTCCTGTTTGATTCCTAAATTCCAGTTATCGACCATAGCAAGCGAAACATGATAGCACATTTTTCATTTTTCACCCAAAACTTTTGAGCAATAACAAACAGGGCGATTTTCAATGAGGGTCGATCGTTAACTTTCAAAGAGGATAGACGTGTTTTTGTCGTGCTCTTTAAAAATTGAATTTTATTTTGTTTATTTTTTTGTGTTGTGTTGTGTAGAATTAATGTATATATATAGTATACGGTGAAAATTGGTGGAAATTATAATTCATTAGTGTTGTGAACAGTTAAATGAGTGGAATAGTTTGGTTTAAATTTGGAAAATCCAATCCACCGGGATGCATTTATCAGGGATTGTTTTATATTTATAGAGAAAGAAATCAAATTTTCTTAATTTCTCGATTAAGTGCATGATTCTAATTTTTGTGTGGTTGTACATAAAATTTAAATACAATATATTTAGATCGAATTAGAATTGAAATTTAATCAATTTGATATACGCAATTAATTTTCATATTTTATTTTTCGGATACCTGAACGTGTGTTTGTATTTTATTTTATGTACTATATCGACACAAATATACTCCTGAATATTGATTTATATAGAACAGGAATATTTGTGTGATTTTTTTTTTGTATACATATGTATATAATTTGAATAAATCTATTTGCATTGTAAGTAATTGGATTTTGTTATCTTTAAGTGTAGTGTATGTATATGTATATTATAGAGAAGACATGTATACATTGATACGTCCCCTGCTACGCACATCTAAGATTATACGAAAACATCTATTTCCCTATATGTGGGTTGGTGGATTTAGTATTATGTATAATAAGGTTTTTTTATATTTTATTGTTATTTGGCGGTTTTTCCACTCCTGTTCTGTGTATGAATGAGATAACTATAGTGCTCTTTATATACCATGAGTACGATTGTGAAGTTTTTTCTAAATTTCCTAAAAATAACAAATCATTTGAATGTATGTGTTGAAACTTCATACTAAAAAACTACTTACTAACGAAAAATTCATATTACAAGTATATTTAAAAAAATACTTTTAACAAAACAAAAAATTAACCAAATTTTTTTTCGTTAAGGCATAGACGTAAATACAATTTTATTTAAAGCGAATAAAACTAATTACATATAATTATCTTAAAAAAAATTATTAGGTAAAATTAATTATTTTAAAATTAAAACTGCTTCCTGATGTTCCTAATTTATACCAACTATAACGGAAACCTATTATGAGTTACTTTAGACCTACTCTAAAGGAAAACCAAACAAATTTGCCGAAACTAAAGAGGAACAGGTAATTAGGATTGACATATCTGAACATATCTGAATTCAGAAATGTTAAATCCTAGCTACCTGTTCCTCTAGATTTCGAAAAATTCGTATCGTTTTCCTTTAGAGTAGATCTACAGTAACTCATAATAGGTTTGCGTTAGAATGCGCGCTTTTCAGGAACAGCAGGAAAATTTTGGAAAAATCGATATACAAGCATAGTGGAAGCGAATTCAGAAATGTTCAATCCTAACTACCTATTCCCCTAGATTTCAGAAAATGTGTATAGTTTACCTTTAGAGTAGGTATACAGCAGGGACAAAGCATGACATTTTCAGAAGCGGAAGCACATCAACTTACAAATTGATTGCTAATTGGTATCACATGCATTTCATTTTTTGAAAGATGCACATAACTGTTTCTTTTAAACAGGGGTGCGATTCCAGAAGGTGGTCTGTGATTTTTGTTTTGGTGATAGTAAAAAGTGATCACCTATCGGTGATCACCTCCTAAGGTGAAATTGGTACTTTATACAGGATCACTAAAAAGTTTACTAAAAGTACTAAAAATGCTATTTCGGGCAACTAAAAACGGGAAACGTCAAAAAATTGTCAACTGTTTACATTTTTACGTTTGCTAGAAATGTTTAATTCTAACTTTTTCAAAAGGAAAATGAAAATGGGTTTAACGCTCCTCAACAGAGTTAACGATATTTTAAACCGACAATCAATTTTTTTAAATAAAATAATAATTTGGTTAAAACATTTATTGTCTTTTGGTACTCAACTAATATTTTATTAAACATAATAATTACAAGAACAAAATTAAAAATACCATTTGGCGCTCAGTAACTGATTTTATTTAAGGGCCATTTACGTTAAATTTCTTTAATAATTTAATATTTAAAAAAATTAATTAAATGTTCATCAATACTCAAGTTTTCTACAAATAAATCCTAAAATATTGTTTTGTATGTTATTCTCTTGTTGGTGTGATAATGAAAGTGATAGCTTTAAATACAATCACCAAAAAGTGAGCACCGAAAGGTAATAATCGTGGTGATAATCACCATACGGAATTTCATTTTTGAAAAAGTGACAGGTGATAATCATTTGTCACCTTCCGGAATCTCACCCCACATTATATTTATTAAATTATGTTAATATTCTAATTTAAATCATTTATTTCATAAAGAACTAGAAATACAAGAAAAATTGTTATACTGCACGCTAGATGCTAATAAAATATATGCCCGGCGTAGTTTAACATTGTTGAATGCGAAACTATATTCCTCCGTTCAAATAAACTTGCTTAAAAGAGACGGCCTATAATTTTATATATTTTACTCATTTTAAAAAGTCAATAAACGAAATAAAACAAAACGTTCATTCAAAATTAAAAGTAAAATGGTTCATTTTATGCCGAATAAACTGTACAGTTGTCACATTTACACAATTCCTATTGGAATTTAATAAGAAATAGAGGAAGAGCAAAGCAACATGAAAAATAATGAATGATCTAAAATCATCATTTTTTCGGGAATGAATTTTTGTAGATCAATCCTTCTTAATACATTTCCGTGTGGTTATTGGAATATGTATACCGGGTGATTTTTTTAACCTGATGCACTCAAATATTTCGGAAAATAAGGCTCTACGAAAAAAATGGTAGAGATCAAGATTTAATTATTCCGCGGGGGAAATATATTAGTGTTAAAATTAGAACCCACTCCCCCCTCCTTGTAGGTGGGGCGGGGGGTAACTTTGAAACTAAGATAGGAACCCGTATTTTTTATTGTAGATTCGGATTCTACGGCTAAAAATACGTAGTATTTGGCTGAAACATTTTTTTCCATTCATGATCGATGGCGCTGTAACTGACAATATTCAATTTTTTTTTATTTCTCCTACTGAGAACCTACGCAAACGATTCTGCAATACGTCTGCAATAAAAATACACGAAGGTAGTCGTAAACAATTTGTATTTTTTAAATTTTCAATTACTGAAAAATGGATTGTCATTATCGTAACCCAGGGACATGTGTTTAAATCGGCTTTCAAATTAATGAAATTGTTTTTATTTTGTTTTAAAAATACCGATTCAGTCTGAAGGTTATTTCGAAAACAACAGTACTTGTGTCAAGCTATCAATACTACTTCAGAATTGTGTATCTAACTGTACAAGAGAAAATGGAAATGATTCTGGTTTATGGAGAAGCTGGCCGAAGTCTTGATAATGCTGTCACTCTCTACGCTTTGCGTTTTCCAGATAGGATTCGGTCACGTGCGTCATTTCAGCGTACTGCCAAACAATTTAACACTGATGGAAGTGTTTAACCGAAAAAAAGGACTCGTCCAGCAACAGTTACCGAAGAAAATAATGAAATTGATGTATTGGCTGCAGTAGCTCATAATCCTCATATTAGTACACGAGAAATAGCTAGCGATTCCGGATTGTCCCAGACCAGTGTTTGGAAAATTTTAAAACGTCATAAGTATCATCCATATCAAGTATCTTTACACCAAGATCTTCATGGCGTTGACCTCCATGATCCAGTTGAAAAATTTCTTACTTTTGATCAAAGTAGGCTAGTAGGCGGGGCTGGTGAAATTTTAAATAATTTGGTTGGTCGTGTCACACTCCCTATCTTCCTATGTTCCTATGTCATAAACACAGCATTAAGCAACGACTTAAGTAACATTTTTCATAAATTTTATATTTTTTGGAAAAAGAAAGAATAATTAAATTAAATATGATTTAATTTAATTTTTAATGATTCGTCAATAGGTTTAAAATAATATTATTAACAGTTTAAAAATTTGTGCGGAAGCACTCATTCCGTTCAATATATGGACGCTTCGTCCCTGGTAACTCATAAAATAGGTTTCCGTTAGAATGCGCGCTATTCAGGAACAGCAGGAAAATTTTGGAAAAATCGATATACAAGGATAGTGGAAGCAAATTCAGAAATGTTCAATCCTAACTACCTGTTCCCTTAGGTTTCGGAAAATGTGTATGGTTTTCCTTTAGAGTAGGTATACAGTAACTCATAATAGACTTCCGTTAGAATGCGCGCTTTTCAGGAACAGCAGGAAAATTTTGGAAAAAATCGATATACAAGGATAGTGGAAGCGAATTAAGCAATGTGTAATCCTATTCTATATCTATTCAGCTAGATTTCATTTTTAGTGTAACTTAAAATAGTTTAGCTGTAAATTGATCGCTTTCTACTGGAATCAATAAACTAGAAAATTGAAATGCTACAATATTGTTCAAGGATTAACTCTTAAAGAGCGTTATTCGGTCCGTACAAATAATTCTACAATTTTCTCAACTATTGTAAGTCGCTATTTTACAGATTTTAATTTTAATTAAAATGTATGTGGAGGTTAATTATTTTAATTTAATATAAATTATTCGCCACAGCTTCTTTATTCACAAATTGAGATTAGAATTGCTCCAATCTGATAAGGCGTTCTCTCCCTATAGTGCCGCCAATCCCTGCAAATTGCTATTTTGTAGATTTAATTAAAATTAAAATTAATGTTAAGATTAATTATTTTAATTTAAAATCCGAGCAATTCTGAAGTAAATTTTTGCATAAAGAAACAGTGGTGGTTAATACCACTATTTCTTTATGCAAAAATTTACTTCAGAATTGCTCGGATCGGATGAGTCATTCCCTCGCTACAATTATTAAATCATTTAAATGGCGCGAAATCAGAGTTTCGCGGCGCGGCTTTCCTCGCCACCTGATGACGTCATTACTTGTAATATTAAACAAGAGGTTGAGTTGCCTCAGCTCAACATTACGAAGAAATTGTCTCCTCATCTCTACACCCGCAGCAGTTTTTATCCTGCTAGCTGCAGTGGGAGGTAAATCGGTCGTGGTTTTGGTGCGAGATAGAGGGAGACCTTGTTATGCTGCTTGGGAATTAGGAATTTTGGTGATCATTGAAATCACAAAAGGATTGGGGATACGTTTAGAAAAGTTGGCCCTGTCTACAGCGACCAACAGAAAACTAAGTTATTTGTCCAGCATGAATATACAATTTGGGCCTTAGCCACTCATTATTTGAAAATACAAAAAAAAAAGAATTGATTAATTATTCCCTTGATGAGGGTTTAATTAGTAAGAAAAATTGATCAGTAGCAGGTAGTCAACAGAATGGGTGATGACGCGGTTTAGCTTTGCATTCACCTGCCACAAAAGAGGCTATTGACTCCCTACCACTGATTGTACCTCTTTTAGGTTAGTTATGTTTTTTTTTTAAATTTACCTTTTTTTTCCTTGGTTTATATTAACGAAAAAACACAAAAATAATTAATTGATAGAACAACACAAAATTATTTATTTTCCGAAAAAAAAAAAAATTTTAACAAAGACCAAAAACAAAACAAATTTACTCAAAACTCCTAACCTGCCGGGTAGCAAAAATAAACAGTCTCGAATAAAATTTTTGCGAAGTTTTTATACAATTTTTCTGCTGATCGGTAATAAAAAAAAAACACATATTATCTTTTTTTATTTTCTCATCCAATAAACTTGAAATATCCCATAATCATCCCACTGACATCTTATCCGAATT
The DNA here is from genome assembly GCA_963556165.1 of Tipula helvola. Classification (NCBI taxonomy): domain Eukaryota; kingdom Metazoa; phylum Arthropoda; class Insecta; order Diptera; family Tipulidae; genus Tipula; species Tipula helvola. Next base: position 343,609,601 of record OY744481.1, on the reverse strand, counting down.
TTCGGTCAATATACAAGAACTATAAACATGAGGCACGTATTGGTTGCATGTGTAACCACATGAACTGCCCAAGTTGAAAAAAAAAAACAATTATATTTTCACGCTTATTTACCTTGAGGAATTCAATTTCATCGACAATGACCCAACTAGATAAACGAAACGAAAACTGAGACTCAACAAAAACAAATTTGTGTACACACTGACAATAAAGAAATGTTTTTATGTTTGTTTACCGAAACTTGAGCTTCCGCAAATAAACATAAATGAAAACACAAGTCATATGGGGAACGTGCCATTGGAGATATTTGGATTTTACATTAATTTAGTTGTTGGTTATGAATCTTGCTTATGTGCATGTTTTAATATGTACAAACAAGATAGTTCCAACACAATTAATGTAAAATATAATGTGACCTGTACCCGGATTTAGTCATGTAAATTCGTATTTTTTAGAAGAAAAAATGTTCCAATGTGGGGTACAGTTCTATACGCGAATTTGATGGATTAGAGTAATTTGTAACGGGGATGACAAACGCCCGTTACACACTCCAAAAATATAGCCCCACTCCGAGTAAATTTGAACCGAATCAGGAACTATCATATGTAACACAGTGATGTCTCGTTGTATCGAATATCGATTTTAGGAAATTAAATTTCGCAATGAAATTTTTATTCGCCAAAGTGTAAATTGTTTTATGTGGAAATGTACTATGGTTTATAAGGAAGTAAAATAATAAAACTTTACATAAATGCAAGACTCATGCCCGATTTCAGAACAAAACAGCAATTCGCCAGTTAAATAATATTTTCCCTCTTCCTTCTTATATGAAATTGCAATTTGTTTCATAATTCAAAATCAATGCCTTCCTGATTATATTTCTTTTTTACATGAACATTTAAACAGTAGAATTAATTATTTGACTTCTTAATATCGCTTAAATAAATATTTAATTCTTCCTTTAAAATGCTCATGTAAAAAAGAAATATAATCAGGAAGGCATTGATTTTGAATTATGAAACAAATTGCAATTTCATATAAGAAGGAAGAGGGAAAATATTATTTAACTGGCGAATTGCTGTTTTGTTCTGAAATCGGGCATAAGTAAAATAAAGAAATATGTTTCTCCGGTCTCTTGGGCTTCGCTGTACCGAGATTTCACTGTACATATAGAATTGTTTGATTATTTAAACATGATTAATTTTAATACAAGGTATTAAGAGGGGTAAATAACATTACATTTTATAAAGTATATTAAATTAATTTAAATTAAATTAAAAGATTAAAAATTTCAATAAATTAAATAAACACTAATATAAAATATTTTTTTTTTGTTTAACTAAGTTTTGTTTTGCGAAACATAATAATGCATGTGATCCTATTAATGGGTACAACTTTGAATTAAACAAGTGAAAGTGTGACATGCTAAATTAACTTGAATGATTTTATGGTCTCACACATAAACGACAATACTATTTATAGGGTATTTAGGGTATAACTTTTTGCGGGAAATATGAAAACTTTTGTTCGGAGGGAATTCCCCGGGTATTATATATTTTTGGTGGAAATAAAGTAAAACACAAAATCAGTTTTTGATTAAGTTATTATACGTTTTTCGGAACTCTCGATATTGGGTAAAACCCGAAAAGATGTGCCCTAGGTATAATAATGAAATTTTTAAGAATATAATTTTTCAATTTCCTTTTAGTTTGTTTTTATTTATTGACTGTATAGCGTAAGAATGAAATCAGGTTCTTGATTTCTCGATTAATTGTATGGTTTGATTTTTGATTTTTGTGATTGTACGTGGAATTTAAATGCTGGGTTCCATGTTTGGATCAAATTAAAATTGTCATTGACTCAATTTGTTGTGCTCAGTTGGTTTCATGTCTTAGTTTATTTTTTACTAATACTTGAAAATACTTTTGCATTTTATGTATCATAGACACAAATGTGTTCCTGAATTTTGGTACATGGATCAGGAGTATTTGTATGATTTTTAGTACATACAATATTAATATATTTATTTTCGATGTTGCGTGATGTTTCCATTATGATGAGGTGAGATGTTTTGCAGCTTGCGGTTAATGTAAATTACAAAAATTTGCAGATGAGGAGTTTTGGTAGTCGGGATAACCAAATATTTTAGTGTTTCTGGAACTCAAATTAAGAGCATGCAAACATTTGGGCGAAATGAAATTTTAATAAATATTTAAGTTAAAAATAAACACATTCAAAAAGATTTATATTTAGTATAGTAGTACAACAACAATTAACAACAGCATACAACACAAAATCACTATATACAGGATGCCACATCATCAATGCAAAAAAAATTGAATTCAACAATTAATTTCCCTGAAATTGTGCGGAGGCGGGTAATCCCTTTACATACTTTGCATGGTACGTATTAATCATAAATGTGTAAATGAGTGAAAGAATTGTTGTTGGTCAGATAAATATACAAAGTTTTTACTCCAAAAAAGATATGTTGGTTAATTATCTGGCCAACAATAATATGAATGTAGTCCTTATAAGCGAAACCTGGGAGCGCATGAACAAGACGTTGAATGTCAGGGGGTACAGATTTCTTTCTAAACCACGAAGCGATGGTTATGGTGGAGTGGCAATTTTGTATCGTAATAATATGTTGCTCAAACAAATGCCGCTACCCGCGTTTGAAGTTGTAGAAGCTATTGCCGCCACAACAACTAATTTGGAAAGAAATCTGATACTAGTAGGTAAGTGTGTATGTATCCCAAGTACGTAATGAAGATGGAAGGAAAAAAGCCTTTGAAGGATTTTAAGAAAATGTTTGAGTGGGTGAGAGATAAAAGTGACTTGATTGTTTGTGGTGATATGAATGCACATTCGAGAATTTGGGGTTGTCTTAACAATTGCGCGCGAGGAAATCAGTTGGCCGACCTAATTCAAGACTCTGATTTGGTGATCTTGAATGATGGGAGGCCAACTAGAATGGCAAATGTGGGAGGTACGGCCAATGCATTAGATCTGTCTATGACAACTATTGAATTGGCCGGCCGGGTCACTTGGAATGTAGAAGAAGAGAATTTGAGTGGGGATCATTTCATGATTAAAATGATCATGAATGATAACAGAGTGTATAGAAAAAAGCGTGAAATTATGAATAATAAGAGGTGGGTGAAAGAGATGAATGAGATTCTCGGAGAAAATGAACTAAATCAAAGTCAGTTGGATAGTGAAATAGAACGAGTGAATACGAATTGTATTAGAATTGTGGATATGACAGAGATCAATGTGAATGGGTGGTGGAATAATGAAGTTCAATTCTGGTATGAAAGGAAGCGAATAGCCTTGCGCGAATATAACAGGAATAAAAGTAGTGTGAATTGATTGGATTATGTATGGTAAAATGAATGGAAAGTTGAAAAAGGCTATTCGCAGAGCGAAACGGAGAAGTTGGCTGGAATATGTGTCGCAAATGACACATAGAACCACAACTAAAGAGTTATGGAATTTGTTTAATAGGATGAATGGGAAACATTTTAATGTGAGCAATGTGGTGTGTGAGAACCGTGAAAAAGGTGATGAATTTCTGCGAATGATATTAAATGTCCGCAATGATTTGAATATGCAATATGAAGTTGAAAGAATGGATAAAAATGAGGGAATGGATAGGAAATATGAATGGAATGAGTTCCTTGGAGTATTAGATAACTCCAAATCTACCACTCCAGGAACAGACCGTATAAGTTATAAAATGATTCAGTTGTTGAGTGAATCAGCAAAACATAATTTGCTGGAGACACTCAACAAAGTATGGATGAGTTCAAAAATACCAAATAAATGGAAAGAGAGTAGGGTGGTCCCAATTCCTAAACCGGACAGAGATCCGAATATGGCAACAAATTATCGTGGCATATGTATGTTGAATGTTTTTATTAAAATTTTAAATGGAATGATGAAAGAACGAATGGAAGCTTTTATGAATGAAAATAATTTGTTGCCATCAACAACATTCGGATTTCGAAAGAACCACTATGCAATCGAGTGTGTGGAAAAGTTCGTATGGAAGTAAGAAAGGATAATATGAAGGTAGTTGCGGTATTTTTGGACGTTGAGAGGGCGTATGATTATGTGGTTCCGTGGAAATTACAGCAGATTCTTTCGAATTTTGGATTTTCACGGAAGGTATGTATGTGGATAAACGATTTTATGACTGAAAGAAAGATTGTTTTGAATGGAAGTGGGTATAGGTTGGAGGGAATGGAAAATGTTGGACTTCCGCAAGGAAGTAAAATATCTCCAGCTCTTTTCAATCTATATACCAGCGCGATACACCGCATCAATAAAGAAAATAAAATCGTTCTGCAATTTGCAGACGATTTTGTTATAATAGGAAAAGAAGGAAGTATTGATGCGGCGGCTCAAAAAGCGCAAAAGGGAATAGATGAAGTAATTGAAAAAATGAAAATGTTAAATTTAAGAGTGAATCATAATAAGTGTGCGTATATGTGTTTTAGAACGAAGGACGTAAATGTTAACATTATGGTGGATGGTAATAAAATTGAACAGGTGAACACGTATAGGTATTTGGGTATTTGGATTGACAGGCGCATGAATTTTGGGAAGCACATGAAAATGTTGGGAGATAACTGCAAAGATCGTTTGAATGTGATTAAACGGGTGAGTAAACCTAAATGGCGAGCTCACCCCAGTGTGACTGATATATTAAGAAAGGCCCTTATATCCTCCAAAATTGGATATGGTATAAGTGTGTATGGAAATGGTTCGAAAGGGGCTTTCAGCCAATTGATGAAAGTAGAAAATGCGTATGCCAGAGTGGTATTGGGAGCGATTAATTCAACCCCAATACATACTCTGTGGTCTGAAATGGGTGATTCACCTCTCGATTATAAGAGAGAGTGGATAACAGTGAGAGAGACTGTGCGAATGATAACTAAGAAAAATGAGTTTTGGAATGAAATGGTAGTGAGACTTCAAAGTAGGACGGTATACAAACCTACATATAGAGCTAGCATTGCACTCGAAAATATGAATCTATTTTTAAGTATAGGCAATGCTGGTCCGCAGCCCGTTCCTAATAGTCTTACTGTATGCCTGAATATGGAGGAATATAATAAGGGAATGTTTGATGTTTGAAAAAATCAGTCGGCAATATGTGAGACATGAAATCGTTTATACAGATGCTAGTGTGACTGATAATGGTGTAGGCGTTGGTATTTGTATACCCGGTACGAATGTGGAAAAGTGTTTTAGAGTGGATAAAAGCATCTGTATAATGAACGCCGAATTGATTGGGATATATGAAGGTCTCCAACTGGCTGTGAATGAGGGGAATAGGAAAATAGTAATATTTTCCGATTCACTGAGTGGTTTGGGTCTGCTAAAATGTGGAGGTGGAAGACAAGGCAATGTGTATGTTGATTTGATTTTTGAATGTGTTCGTATCTGTCAACGTGACGTGACCATACAATGGGTTCCATCACATAGGCAGATCGAAGGGAATGAAAGAGCCGATATGTTAGCTAAAAAGGGTACATTGAATGACGTAGTTCAGGAGTACGAAAGATTAGATGCCAGAGACGTACTTCGAATGTTTCAAATGAATCTGTGGAGAAAATGGGAGAGTGAATTTAACGAGAAAAGTCTGACCAAAGGAATGAAGTACAGAGTGCTCCGAGGTACTCCTTTGAGAACTCCTTTCTATAAGGAGCTCAAAGGAGATACGCGAATGTTGCGAACGATTGAGAGAATCAGGCTGAACCACGGAAATTGGAAGGAATGCTTGTGGAAACGTCATTTGAGTGAGAAGAAGGATTGTGAGTTGTGTGGAAGTGTGGAGGATGTTGAACAAATTCTATTGGCTTGTCCCAGATACAACCAATACAGATCAAAGTTCAACATCCTTCGGAATGCCAGGAATCTAAGTGATTTAATGAATGAAGGAGGATTGGCTTATAAGGAAATGTATGAATTTATTAGGATGAGTGTGATAACGGTGTAAAACAAATAAGGAAGATCCGGCAAAGTATGTGTAGGGAGTAATCTGGTTCTTTTTAAAGACTAAATTGTATTGTATAAAGATAAAAATTATGAATTAATAATGTAACGATTTTGTAAATTTTGATTTTTGGCAATGTGGCTCTTTTTTATGTAGGAGCCAAGCCCAATAAAAAAAAAAAAAAAAATTTAGTATAAAAAATTTAATTTTAAAATTTAATTTGTAAATTAAGTTTTAGTTCATCATCTAAAAATATCGTTGCTTGAAAAATTCATTAACAGTCGTAAATAATTTGCAAACGAATCCAGGTTTTATAAGGTGGACAATTACAAAAATCTGAAAAATTTTGTGAGTACTGGCAATAGATATGACTTACAGAAAAATATAAAGATATCGATGTTCACCTCGCAAAATCTGGAGTTGTACACGAGCGATACAGTTACGCCATACTAACCCAACGAGTTAAGCCAACCACAAAATAACCTGAAACATTTGTGGTAGAATAAATAGGTTTTTCGGGATTTTTAGTTTCTGTATTATTTTTTTCTAGATAAGGTAGCCAACTCTTTTGAAAATCGAAATTTTGTAAACCGGGATTTTGGAAACCGGGATTTTGAATGTGGAATTTTGAAAACGGCATTTTTGGTAGCGGGAAAACTTACTCTTCCCAGTTACAACATGGGTTGGCTACCTTATCTAGAAAAAAATAAGACATAAACTGAAAATCAAGAAAACAATTCCAGAAAACTAAAACCCAGAAACAAAAATTTCAGGAAAACAAAAGTCCAGAAAACTAAAATCCAGAAACACAATTATCAAAGTGCACGCCAAATTAAAATTAAAATTTATAATATGTCTATCGAATTTAACTTTTTCCGTAAAGTGCTTAATATTTACGACATGGAAATTGTTTCGTCAACCTTTCAGACACAGATTAAAGGATTCGTGTCACTCATATCGCTTCTACTCATAGTTCTACCACAAATGTTTCAAGTGATGTCATAAGTCTAAAATTGCCTACAAAAATATTTTTTCTGGATTTTTTCTGGCTTTTCCGGTAATTTCTAGATTTATTTTCGGGCTTTTCTTTTTCTGGATTATTTTGCCAGGCAGACGTAGTGATCCCTTACAACATACCACCGTTCGGCGTTTCCTCGGGATTACGGGATTTTGTACTCTCGGGATTTTGTGTCTCGGGATTATGTCCCGCGGGATTTTGTTCTTCCAGAAAATGCTACCAACCCTTTGCTACACCAAGCCCCGTGCTAGAGAACGTGTCTATTGGCCTGGAATTAACGACCATATTGAGTATGTAACTTCCAAAAAATTGCAATGAATATTTTTAAATTAAATAATAAAAATATTTTTTTGTAGTCTCAGATTATAATTTTAAATATATTCAAATTTTACTCTTGCAACGAAAGAACGCCACTAACATTGTTAGCAACCTACAGAAAATATTTTCGATTCATGGAATCCCCCGAGAAATAGTATCAGATGACAATCCCTTCAATTTATTTGAATTTCGTTAATTTTGTGCATACATATACCGACATTGTTTTAAAAATCAAAATTGCTAAACCATTAATAGAAAAAGCAAATGATTGTAAACAGCCACTATATGGCTTTCTTTCTTAGAATTTACAAACACTCCAAAAAGCAATGGTAATTCTATCATCAAAGGCTGTATGGAAGATTTAGTTACACCAATATATAAATCGTAAAGGGAATATGGTCGAACAAAGTTCCAACGAAAGGGCCCTCACGGAAACAAAAGTGAACTACGTCAACATACAATAATACAAACAATACAAATTGTCTCAAAATATAAAAAAACAAAGTACAGTACAATTCGGTTTCCACCCGAATTGACTGCAAAATAAATGCAATATAGTTAAAAGGCCTACCTTAGGTATTTCGCCAATCTGTAAATAATCTCTCGTATTGTCTTTAAACCCACTGTCACATTCCCGTACAATATTGCACTCAAATGAATTTTAAATGGTGGATAACATTCGTACACAACACAATATTATATTACGCACTACAATCTAAAACACACACATAACTAACTTTCTTGCTTCTTTTATTATCCACCGATCACTAATTTACTAAATTCTTAAGCAGTACACTATATTCACTGAACCAATTGTGATATTTTATGATTTGTCATTTATTTTTACGCATCCATTATTGATGCAGTAAATAATTTTCGATTCATACCACAACCCAATTTAACGACTCACAATCTCACATGATACTAACATTATTTTACGAAGAAACGCAAAATTTCTCCGAGTCTTGCATTCGTTTACCTTTTTAATTTTTTGCAGTTATTTTGCATGATTGTGTTATTTCTCTTTCTGTATGATGGCCTTTCATTTTTGTGTTGTAATATTTTCAAAAACTTTATAACAGCTAATTGAAGTAATAAGGTGGAAATATTGGATTATTGCGTTCATATTTGCGTTGAATCTTGGACTTTGTTGTTTGATTGGATTAGGAAACTTTCCCCACCTAACCAACCAAGCTGTTAATATGTACGATCAATTGTACAAATGACCTTGGCAATGACGAAATTGATGTTGCTATAATTTGGCAAGTTTTTACGACAAAATATCGGTAAAAAATGTTTCTGTCTGTTTTGGATTCAGTACACTGATTTCCTTCAAATCAGTATTGAGGGTGAAAAAAAAATTTGTTCTCAACTAATCATTAAAAGTTCTTCTATGAAATTTACTGAAGTTTATGCAGCTGCGCTAAAGTTTACTGTGCAATTATTGGGTGCTGAGATATCGATGATCAAAGGCAAAAGGATCTTTTTTGATTCAAAGTCAGATATCTCTGCAAAAAATTGACATACAGATACCAGAATGAAATTAAATTTACGCCTAATTAACAGGCTAACCGACCTATGCATTGGTTTAACTTAAAAAAAAATTCCCGAGCTCATGGATCCTTACAAAAAAAAAAATCGAATTTTTTTTTTTCGCGCTCTTTCTTATGATTGCGTCATAACGGTATCACACAAAAATTGTCTGCTCAGAAGTCTCAAAACTAGAGATTTGAAGCTTTAAAATGGTTTTCTTTTCATCTCTGTACGACCGTATTTTACAAAGATACAGCTCTTCAAAAAACACTAAAAAAATTGAAAAAAATTAGTGTTTCTTTAATTTTTTGGAGTAGTGTATGTAGTTTGAAAACGAGTTCGAGTTCATAGAAACAGAGTTGAGTTAGGTTTTCGTTGCGCTACTTTAAACTCGATGAAGCCAAGTAGTATAATCGAATTGAGTTGAAATTCAAAATTTCTAATGAAAGATATTTGTTTAGTAGTAGAATTTGTTTAGAAAGCGTGAGAAGAATTTGCTCAAGCAAAGAAAAGGCTAGCCCGGTGGCACAGTGGTTAGCATGCTTGCTTTAAGCTCCGGAGGTCCCGGGTTCGATTCCCGGCGGGTGATGAAAAAATCACGGCTGGTTAATGTTGGATCAATGAATTAATCACTCATTATCCGTTAGAAAAAAAATGATTACGAAACTTCAAATGAAGCGGCCAAATCCCTCTATGGGATGTAGCGCCAGCGAAAAAAAAAAAAAAAAAAAAAGAAATAATGGAAGACCTACAAAATAATGGCCGTAAACTACTAGATGATGTGAATATTGTTAAAAAAGGGAGAACAAAAAACCAAGAAAGAAACCAAATTTTCAGTAAAAGAGGACTCCATTTTTTATGTTGGTATTTGTTAACAAAGAGAATGTTCAAAACATTTATGGTATATGTTGAGACATCACACTAAAAACCTAAACAAAACAAGATAAAAAAAACATGATACATTTTCCACATCAGTCCAATGGATCATCACGTGAGCTGACCTGAAAGAAACCAACAAAAAAGTTGTATCATTATAATTATGTATTATATTCTATAGTATGTATTAAATCAGGTTCATGTCGGACCTATCTATCATACAACAATTATCCAAGCGAACCATTCCCTCAGAAGCAAGTTGTCTTTTCGATCCATTCGGTTGGTTACACCCATCATAGTGATAGTTAAGATATTTATAGAATTACTTTGGGCAAGCAACTTAGGTTGGCATGATTTTATAACCGAGAGCCAAGCAAACCGATGGAGGCAAATAATGGCTGAACTAAAGAATGTAAATCAAATTACAATTTCTCGGTTTATTCAAACAAAAAAGACGTCTTCCATTGAACACCTTAATCTAATACTCTAACATAAAATTTAAATTGGATTCCTTAAAGCAAGGAAACATTTGCCTTGAATTGTTATAAAGATTTTAACATTCTAATTATGTCGGCGTTAAATCATTAAATTTAGGCCAAATTTTTTTTCAGTACGGTTTTAACATTTTTTTGCTTTAAAATCTCTTTTTTCAAAACCATCACATATGTATTTGGTCATATTGATTTTTAGATTTTTTTTTGGTAACAATTGATCCTGCACCTGTACCTTCCTCAGTTTTATCAGGAATAGTTTCCTAGTCACTATCATATTCAATTTTAATTTTATATTTTAACTGAAAGTTTTCTATTGCAAAATAAGGATGAAAAAAGTTAGCAAATCATGCTTAATTTAGATATCGCAGCGAAAGCTAAACCTCACTTTCGGAACAGAAGAATTCAACAGTTGTAGAAAATAAATATTTATTTTATTTAACAATAATAACAAACCTTGCATAATTTTTAATCTCAAATAAGAAATGATTTTCGCTTTGTATGTAGTTTACACATATTTTAAAAACAATTCATAAATTGTATTAACTAAAATGTAAACATTAAAACCTAAATTTATGCTTGTTTACCCTAATGTAATGTTTTATTTGATTTCCACTTTACTATAACCAGCATAAACCCTTAACTCACCTTTTTGTTTTTTTGCTATTTTCCCGTCATTTTCATTTTCATCAAAAACAAACAAAGTTAGTTATTTACTTTTTAGCAAAATACAAACAAAATTCGTTTTCACATAGGAAAATTTTGAAAGCTATTTCGTAGTTTAGAAAATTTTATGAAAATGTCATTTTAATACAGAACATGTCGTAAAATAAACATTGACGTATAATAATCAAAATAATGTCGTTGTTTCTAATCCGAATTTTTACCTTTTACGCCAGGATTACGTATACATTGATCTAGCGCAAATTTCATAATATGTGTGAGCTTATTTTAATTATCTTACAAATGGTTCGGTAGGAAAAATGTTTATGCCTAAGTGTGCGAACGAAATAAAAAAACAACTTTTATCATAATAATCACAAAAATATGTTCTAAAAATTTTCATGATTAACATTAAACTTTTTTTGTTAGAAATTAAAACCAACGGACTTTTTGCTTTGTTTATGCCTAAAGTTATTCTCCTATAAATTTCAGTGCGAGTTAAGAATGAATGACGTACAGTGCTGTCGTTTATATTAAAAAAAAATAACGAGCGAGTTCACCCTCAACTCGCAAAAGATTTATGTGAAAACTTTTTTATATAACTATTGAATCATTCCAAGCCATTTCGTTAAGGCTCAGGAACCCCTCCATAAAGACGGATGTTGTTCGCTCAGTATTTAAACTAAGTTACATTTTTGGTTCAAAAGTCAGTAAGTTATAATTCTATTTTGAATTTGGAGGACGAACCTTACTGACAATAATTAAGCATGAGCAAAGTACAGTTCTGTTAAGTTAATCACCTAAACCTCCATAGTAGTAAATGGTCACGGCAAACTCACTGAACAAAGCAAAATCAGGTTATACGTACGTTAAATGATCGTTACAGTACTCGTTCAAAATTCTCAAATAAACATCGAACTCGTACTGTAACAACTCATTTACCCTTGTGACGTAAATAACTATTACACTTCACAAGCATAATTTGTGGTGCTTTTACTCGTATGTAATTTTCATTTTCAAAAACACTTGCTGCTGCGGCCATATATAGCAGATATTTTCACAACAAAATTAATTAAAGTAGGCGGTCTTTTTTTAGATTTTTTTTTGCATTCGGCTCACGATGTTTTTGAAATGCCGGATGATGTTGTATATTGCCTGAGTGTGCGTAGATTTTGCATTGATTTTACGATTTATTTATTTTTTGTTCTTATCGATATTCACACATACCAGCAATATTTTTTGTTCGGCATTTTTGTTTCCGTAACCCGATTTCTATACAATTTTTTACTTACTCCTGCCGCTAAAGATGTTTTCACATCAAAAACGCGAAATGTGGATTAAATAGCAAAACAACAATTAAAACTCATTTTAATATATAGCATTGGATATATGTACGGCTGTGTACGTGTAATCAACAACAATAGCGTGACAAAGTTTGGCCGTGTAAAAGTGATATATGTGCCAATAATTTCAAGTGGAATAAAGATAATGCCGTAGAAATTTTTTGTTTGCTCTTTTGGTTTATGAGTTGTTCATGATACATCAAAATAATTAATTTTTTTTTTTTTTTTTTAAGTAGGATGGTAACATATTATTTTGCCGGAGCAATTTGACTAGAATGTTGTTTCATAATTAAAAATTATATTTACGGTTGTCGTATGCTTAATGGGTTCGTATAATGTTATTTGTTTTACAAAAGCAGGGTGGCCTTAAACTTATCATCGTTAGCATTGCTGTTGCGGCAAATTTAACCTCAGTTAAATTTCGCCATATTAATTGGGTTCATAAAATATTGTAACCGAATATAACCAAAAAGTATCATACTGATTAAATCTGTAAGCCACAAACATAACATATATCATTAATGAATGTGACGTACACGAATATAATTTGAAATTGATATAATTTTGAAATTTAATTAAAAAAATAAACAACTTAAATGTCCTTTATGTATAGAATATGTATACCATTAAATAAAATCATGTCCCTTTTTGTATATTTTGTATTTTTAAATAATGAGATGGTTTGAATAAAAAAAAAACAAAATTTCTAAAGTCTAAATAGAAAGAAAAGGGTTCGATAGATTTGGTTACAGATTTTTTAATATAAATAAAAAAATCTCCGTATGTTATAAAAATATGCTTATCGGTATGAAAACAGACCTGTATCTAAGCTCCTCACGTTTTCCACCTGTTTGTCTTGTGCTAATTTATTTTTCATTTTATTGATTCTAGCCGAAATAATATATTTATTCAAATGTATACACATATTTTTGAAAGGAGCCGGATTAAATCTTAAAAAATCTTTTTTCAAGGGTAGGTATATGGTATAGAAAAATTTAGTCGACCGAAATAACTAGATTAGTCCTATAGTAACAAAAAAAAGAAAAGATTTTTAAACGTTTTTATTTTTTTGGCCGTATTACCTATATACAGCACAATAGCTACCTACGAGTATATACCCAAATGAGCATTAAAAAATCATTCTTATGCAAAAAATATATTAAAAATGTAAGATTCGATGTTATCAAAACTGTTTATTGATGAACATCATGCGAAAAATTGAATTTGATAAGCGTTAATATCATTCAAATTCTTTGAATAGTTTTAGTATAACCAACTTTTAGCTTCATTCGAAAATTTTGTATTTTTTACTTATTTTCTAACTATCCTTATTTATAGGCTATTTTGGGACAACAAGAAATTCTAGTTCTATGTTATACACTTTAGCAAACAGTCTAAAAGGTGGAACCTCTTTCTAAATAGTAACTGCTTCTGTTTCAATAAAGATAATAAAACATTTGGAGTGGTGATTTCGCTTAAATTATTGGAGGAACAAGCTATGTATACTTTCATAGGATTAAAATGTTAGAAATTGAAACAAAATCCCTTTTTTGAAAAAAATACCATTTATTTGTCAACAAACCTGTACTGTATGTAACAGATTACCGCTTCCGTAATTCCGGTATCAACGCACCGAGGGTTGTGTCATTTAGAAAGTCTGGAGGTTTAGTGGCGACATTTCCTGCTGCTAAATACTCTCTTTCACGCTCGATGCTGATTGGTGGTAAATTTTCATAAACATTCTGATGAATATGGCCTCGAGGGCACCTCAATCGCCCCAAAATTAAAGTTGTTACATATGGCTAGTTTGCTATTCACAATGCATAAGCGTGTACCTACGTTTTTAGTATTTATCAGGAAGCCTGAAAAACGAGCGAATTTGTTATAGCAGAAACACTAAAATGAATTAACAAAATTGAATATTTTTTCACTTTTAAACTTTTCAATCAGTATTCTGGACCAAGGCTCAAAATTATTGAATACTTCAGTTACATCATCCCCATCGGAGCTTGAATTGCACTCATCAAATTAATACTGGAATTATAACAACGAGATATTTTTTGAATTTGTTTGTTTGAGTTCAATTTGGAATGGACACCTTTCCCATTAAATACATTGTTCTGCACCGGGCTATATACGGCGTTGCAGGTAAGTACAAAGTACCTCTTGTCGTTTTCGAAAACAATACAGACAATGCGATATGACAAAATGGGATATGGTACAAAACGCGATAAGACAAAGCACGATATTTTAAAACCTGCGATATTTCAAAACGCGATATGGTACAAAACGTGATATTTTAAAATAATAATAAATATTATTCTTCCTTCATTTAATAAAATTTTGCTTCACCAAAATGATGAAAATGAACATGTACGATCAGAACTAGGAAATCGCGTTTTGAAATATCGCGTTTAGAAATATCTCGTTTTGTATCATATCGAGTTTTGTACCATATTGCGTTTTGAAATATCGCGTTTTGTACCATATCGCGTTTTGAAATATCGCGTTTTGTCAAATCGCGTTTTAAAATATCGCGCTTCAAATGGTACCCATTTTAGGGATGGCTAAAGTGAAATAGGTAAATGCAAAAGGCAACTTTTAAGGACGAGCATGTATTTGTTACCAGGATCCCGAAACACCGATCAGAAAAATGTCGTCTCCGTCCTTCCGTCCGTCCGTCCTTCTGTCCTTCCGTCCTTCCAATCGCACATTTTTATTATTTTTGTTTTGCCTCCCATTCTCATAAATATTGATAGTTTTGGTCGAAATTTTGTACAAAGATAGATTTTAGTAATAAGCAGTTTGTGTTAACTTTTAGATAAATTCGAGTATAGAATACAGAGGGTGGCAAAACTGGTTTTCTCAAAAACGGGAATTCATCATCTACTTGTTCACAAAATTTGAAGTCGATTAAAGCATTGGGTGGGGATCATTTCGACAAAAATGAGAAATATAAATTTGTTTATCTGTTTACCGAGGTAATGTCGAACTTTCCGAAGAAATATTTTTTACAGTTAATATACTTTGCAAATTCTAGAAATTGTTCCCTAGGTATCTTCAAGATAAAATTAATAGATTACCGTGTAACATGGAATTTTAGGCCCCTATTCACAAAATGTAAAAATTCCATAGCTGTAACTTTACGGAAATTGTTTATAGAGCAAAAGTTACAGAGTACTAAAAATTGATATTCACAAACTGTAAGAACTTCGCCACTGTAAATAAATACATTTGAATTCGCCGCCGTAAGAAAAATAGTAGCCTTTGATAAATCGAAATGTCAAAAAACGAATCATAACTAATCATTCTAGCTTGAAAGTCAAATGAATGAGAATATACATATGAGATTTTTTGCAGGTTACCTGATAGACAGTTAAGTAAACTGTTTTTGTACAGAATAGGAGCCGACGTGGCCTTTTCCGAGAACTAAATCCCGGCTTCGTAAAGAAAATAATGCATACATGCGTATATTTACTTTTAAATTTCGGCGGCCATCTTGTGTAATCCGGTAGCCTACCATTTCACACTCAAATACGATAAATGGGGTGATCACTTTATACCTTCAGTTTGTTGGCATGTGTAAATTATTTATTTTGCCTTTAGTAGAGAGCGTAGAGGATTACCGGTAGCAAGGCGTTCCTTAGCATTATGGAGTCCCATAGACCATTGTAATGGGGGCTAAGAAATCTCACAAGAATCTGAACACTTTCTCAAATGTGTAGTTATAACCGATGTGAAGTTTCTAACAAAAAATAGCAAATAACAAAAAATATGTATGTGTTAGTAATTTATACACTTAAAATCCAATAAAAATTTTAATTTTTTAATATTTTATTAGGATTGTTCTCTAAGTTATGTTAAAGTGAGGGAAATCAACGCACTTAGTACAAAAGGAGTAAAGTATAGGGTGTAGCTTTGAACACAAAGACAATACCAAATATGTTTGGGCTTCTAACTTGACTATGACAGATTTCGTGTATTAATGGTGAAACCAAGAAGTGTCAAACAGCAATTACAAGAAATAATCTAAGTAGCGGAGTATAGGGTCAGCTGGCGTAGGATAACATCAAACATCTTTGAGCTCCCCAATTTCATATCATGGGGATAAAGTTGATTAATTTAATTCCGACCATGACAGATTTGGTGCATTTGGGCCAGCTGGCCATAGAAATGAAGCTAAAATGTGAAATAAAAAAATTGAAAATCTTATTGGATTATTCGCCATTTTTTTGTTAGAAACTTCACATCTGAAAATTCGTATTGGATTTGTGTGTACGTGTTTATTGTTTCTTGTTAGAAACTTCACAGGCTCTATAGTTATATGAGTTCAGATGTTGTTTTCTGGACTGATTTTCAGTTCCACAAACCTTCACCAATATTTTGAAGGAAATAGTTATTTTGATAAGAATTTCAGACACCATCAAGGATACGTACTATATTGATTCGTTAAGAACACAAAGAAATCCTAATAGACAATTTTTAGTGAAAATCTCAAAAACTACAAAATAAATCATCTTGAATTCTTGCAGGCAAATAGATGCTATCGAGAGTAGTACTTCCTGAAAAAATCATGACGAAAAATGGTTACTCTGCCGAATTATGAACAAATAATATAATCAAGATATGTAGCTTTACGTCAACAAATTTGTCACTGTAAACTTACAGAGCATAATTTTCGTTCATAGAGTCTAGTTACATTTCATGAATACCATTTTAGTACTAATCGGAAATTTTACGGTTATAGAGCTAATTTGCATTTTGTGAGTATTGGCCCAAGTTTCTAAATTTTGCCTAAAATACTTATGGCAAATAATATTGTTAACATTTAAAAATAAGTAATCTATATATATATTGTATTTATGTAGCTTTCCAGTCATAATAAGGGGGGGGGGGGACACTACTTTATTAATAGTACTAGCAGATGTATAAATTACTTGGGATATCACCTAAATTGTAGTAACTATAGTTTATTATACTAACTTATGAGCCAGTAGTGGCGAACACTTTTTAATTTAGTATAGATTTACATTTATTAATTATGTGAAATGACAACATGTTTAAATTTAATTCGATTGAGTTTGAATGTCGGTTTTATCTACAGCAAAAGCATATAGGTGATTACCAAAAATATTATTTTTAACAACTGACAAATCCAAAAACAAATTTCGTTATAGGAAGAACTACAAAACTCTGGATCAAACCAAAACTTGCTAAATCATCTTCGTTGTCATAGGCGACAACCATTCCTTATTTGATTTTAAATTTTGAGTTTTCAACCCAATTACCAAATTTAATATTATTACTTATACATTTTAGATTCTTTAATATAGGTGGCTAACTAGCTACATTATATGCAAATTTTCAGAATTTTTTATTTCTTTTCCCAAAAATAAGAATGGAACGAAACCATTATCACATAATACTTTTGAAAAATACTGACTGAAGCCGTTCAGCAATTTTATGACAAATATTTTTTCTTTATCTTGTAGAATTGGTTATTTCTTTTAGTTGCTGATGATTTGCCTCATGCCTCATAACCCAAAACTGCTTATTGGGACGAAATTTTCTCTTTAAAGAAGGGTAATGCGTCAGGAAGTGAGGTTGCGATTTTATCGGAAGCTTGAAATGCTTAGGCTACAATGCATAATGCAAAATTATTAACTTTTCTAATTGAGGAACATTACCTTGATAAATTTTTTCTAGAAATAAACGGTCGATAATTTCTAGTAAAGTTAAAAATATTTTCCACATAACATCACATTCTGGGATTCAATCATCAATATTCATTTCAAAAATCTTTATTAATAATTATATGTAGATATGTACAGTATTGTTTTGACATTTTTTTTTTTTCTACAGTAACCTTTAGGTTTTATATAGATTTGTGTTTGATATAATAGTTTTAATATAAATGCACTGCGGCAACTTGGTAGTGAGGATTGATATCCCCGTATTTTTTTTTTTTTTTTTTTTTTTTTGTGCTATCTTAAAACTATTATTTACAATATTTACAACTTACGAACTATCTTAATGCTACCTTAATCCTAGAATACAATGCTAAGCGCAATAAAGTGTGTGGGTGTGAACATGTCGAGCTGTTCAGTATTGGTGAGCTATGCTGTTTAGGAAGTCGCATGGTAAGGAAAGCAATTTGTTTAGCCGATTGGATAACATTGTGGCCGAGAAGTTATCGATATAATTTAATTGGGCCATGTCATGGAGACATGCTGTCGAGGTCTGTCTGTAGTCCGGCGGGTGTGGCCAGCTATCGAAAACATGGCGTAGTGCTTTGTTTTGTATTCGTTGTAACGTGGTTCTCTGCGTTGATGTGATTAGGTCATACCAGGCTGGTGATGCATAGGTGATAATGGGCCTGATGTATAGTTTGTAAACTAGTAGCTTGTTTTTGTAGTCCAGCACACTACTACGATTAAGTATCGGGTAGAGGATTCTGAAGGCATTAGCCGATTGTTTGCTGATTGATTTAATGTGGCTGTTGAAATTGAGGGTACTGGACAGAGTGACGCCTAAATACTTTGCCTCCTTTGACACCGTGATATTTTCGCCATTGATGGAAACGTCCACTGCCCTGTTGAATTTGTTTTTGTAGTTTTGGTGGGGGTAGAAATAGATCAGTTGGGTTTTTGTGGCATTAATCTTGACATTCCATGTGTCGAAGTATTCCACCAGCGTATTAAGGTATGCCTGAATTCTGGCAGAACACTGGTACTCACTGTAACTGCTGGAATATACAGTTGTGTCGTCGGCATATGCTTGGAACTTGGTGTAAGGCTGCCTAGGGGCAGGTATGTCATGCATAAAAAATATGTATAGTAAAGGTCCCAGCACCGATCCCTGAGGCACCCCCGCTGCGATTTTTTTGATTTCAGAGTTGTGCCTATTGTTCACGCAGACAAAGAACTCCCTTTCTTTTAAGTACGAGTTGAGTAGTATGATGAGCGCCGGATTAACCCCACATTTGGTTAGTTTGTATATGAGGCCCTTGTGCCATACCGAATCAAACGCTTTCTGGATGTCCAAGAATGCTACCGCCATGATCTTACGTCGTGCCTTGGCTCGTTTGAGGTCATTCAGGAGACGCATCATTGCGTCCGTTGTCGATCTATGGCAAACAAAGCCAAACTGCTCCACCGGGATCAAGTGCTGGACCGCTGACCAGAGCCTACGGTGGATCACTCTTTCCACCAGTTTGCTAAGTCCGCACAGCAGACTTATGGGCCTCGTGTTTTCCGGGGTGCCTGGTTTGCCGGTTTTGGGAATTGCTACCACCTTGGAGAGCTTCCAGCATTTGGGAAAATATGCATAAACCAGAATGGCATTTGTTATCTGTACTAGCTGTACGATAGCCGAGATTGGTAGATTTTTGATTGCCCCGTTAGAGATACCATCTACCCTGGGTGATTTTTTATTTTTTAATTGCTCTACAATGTTTGTCATCTCCGCGACATTAGTCGCTTCCGGATGTATCGCAAAAGGGGATGTCTGGTTTGCTATGAAACCTTCTGTCTGGTCTATTATTCCTTGATCCTCAGTACGTGTCCTATCGCTGAAAATTGTTTGGTAGTAGTCCGCTACCTTATTAGCAATTATTGCAGGATCGATGACCGGGCCGTCGGGGCCGTCTAGCACCATGTTTAACTTTTTCGTTGGTTTGATGGTTCTAATGTATTTATATATGTTTGACTTGTCTGGGTCTACGTTGCTGAGCTTTTCGTTTATCTGTTCTTGGCGAAACTGGCTGATTTTCTCGTGCACAAGCCTCGTGGTTCGGTTTATTAATGTATTGGTGTATAGTGCCGGCCAGTAGCGGTGTTTGTTCCTATAATAGTTCCTGAGTTTAATCAGCTGGATTATATGAGCAGGCAGCGGTCTGGTCCTGCTCTCCATAGGCGGCACATATTTATTCGTGGCCATGCACATGATTTTTGTGAGCTGGTCAACTCTTCGTTCGATTTCCTCCGTTGAATCGATTGGCTGTTCGTTAAGCGGAGCAATTTTGTTGTGAATGTAATACGCCTATAGCAAGACCAGTCCGCGTTTTTGAAGTCCAATATTTTGACACCATCTGGACTTTGGAACAAGTCAAACCGATCCGAAGTATGAAAGACTACTGGCATATGGTCGGAGCAGAATTCGTTCAGCACCGTGACATCTTCGTCGATGTCCACTTCCTTTGCCACGACCAGGTCAAGTACTGCATCCCCGCGTGTTCCCACACGGGGGAAGTGGATGTTGACGTTCCTGAATTGGCAGTATTCCGACAGTGTCCGGCCGCTGCTGTTGATTGTCAAGCCGCCCCATGAATAGTGGTGAGCGTTAAAGTCACCACAAACGACGACGCGTGGGTGAGTGCCAAGCAAACTGTGTAAGTCTTCGGCCACAACCTTCCAGAAATAGGCAGAAACTAATGCGAAAGATTCGTCTCCCTCTCCCACAATTACAGATGTAGCCATTAAATTGTCCCGTATGTAGGCCCTCGGCGATGAGTGTTTTATGTTATCTCTGACTAGGATCGCAGTACCTCCAGATCTCTTAATTTTGGAATTTGTTCTGTGTATGACATAGTTTTCGAAAAATAGTGTATGTCGGTCGTTTAGTCTGGTCTCGTTAAGGCACACTATGCTGGGTTTATGTTGGTTTAGGAATATCGATAGCTCCTGGCGGCGGGCAATATTGATTAGGCTATTGCAATTTAGGGTAACAATCTTCATTGCAGGAATTGTACAGTGAAATTGAGATATGCTGCCTTTTGGCTGGCTACGTCCTGGATCTTGTTTAGTTGGATTAACAATTTGGATACGTGGCTGGTGAGCGAGTTAAAACTCATGCCGAAAAGTTCTTGCGACTTTGCAAAGAACTCACTAAGAACACTGTTCGCTCCCGAAGGCTCAGAGGAATGTGGTACGTTATGGGCTGAAGGCCCTTGGATCGGTTTAGGTTTAAGAAAGTCGGCGTAAGAGACACCTTTTTTAACATAATTAGATGAAAAAATTTTGGGCTGAGCATTGTTTACATTTGTATTCGGATTAGGTTTGTTTAACTTACCGAGTCTTTTTTGCCTCTCTGGACATTCATGGAAGCTGGCTACGTGTCCTCTGCCACAGTTGCCGCATTTCACTGGGACTGATTTGTCTTCATTTCTGGGACAGGTACCTGGTAGATGTGATCCGGCGCACTTCACACATTTATACTGCATGCTGCACCCAGCAGCAACATGCCCGAATCCTTGGCATTTACGGCACTGCGCTAAGGGGATTTTTCGTTTATTCTCCCAACTGACCTTGTAGCCGCAGCAACCGTTGATCAGCGTTATGTTTGAATGTTTTGTGTCATGTGCGAAGGACACGGTAAAACAGGGTAGTTTAATCCGTATCTCCGAGCCGTCGTTCTCCTTGATTGTTTTGCTTATGGGGTACACATTTTGCACAGCTAGCCCTTTATTTGCTAATTCAGCTTTGATGTCTTCTGTTTCTGTATCCTGATGGATACCCTTCATCACCATCACTTTTGGCCTTTGGTTCTTCTGGATATACGTGAAGAACTGTACGTCTTCCGTTTTGAGCTCCGCTACCAGCTGTTGGTGGTTTTCCAAGTTAGTTGCATATATTATGGTGCTGCTAGGATACACCTTGAGCAGAGTGCCTGTAATTTTTCCTGTTATTCCTTTGAGTAGGTTTATTTTTGAAGAGTCGAATCCTTTTAAAATTATTGGTGGTGGTTTGGCGACTCTGGCTGCGGCTTTTCTTCCAGTGTCCAGATTGACCTTGTCAGCAGGTACGTCTGACTTTAGTCTGTTGAATTGTCCACCTATTTGGCTGCTTGGGAAGACTACATGGTCCATTTCAGACTCGGTGTCCGTATAGTCGTAGTCGGAGCTGTTGTCCAGCATCATTTTGACCGCCTGTGAGACATCGTTCTCTGTGGTGTCGCTGCTTTTACGCACTCTCTTCGTCTTTTCGACGCTTGACGTCGACGGGCTGTCCACTTCGTTGGACCGTTTTTTGATAGCGGCCTCATTAGGTGCCTTTGTTTGTTTTGATGAATTGTTGGTTCCGTCTGGTTTATTATGGAGACTAGTTTCTGCGGGTGCGGCCGGATTATTAGCACTAATTTGGCCTAATATGTCATTTTTGAATATTTGCAGGGATTTGGAAATATTTCTGCTTATTAGCTTGGTAATGAAGCTCAGGGTTTTGTCATCCATAGGTGGTTGCCCACCAATTTTTTTTTTCGGCATTTTATGTTTCACTTTGCTGCCTGGCTGTGGTCACACCGCCACCGGCAAACCCAAATTTTGTGAGCACAGTTCTACTTTTAGTATTATTTATTTTTCTGTTATACTTTTATGTATTTTGATACAGCTAATCAAAATTTCTTTTTTCTCCTTTGTATTTGAGAATCTCAGTTTAATATTTCTCTAGTCTCTATGTTAAATATTTTCCAATTTAATTTGAATTTCTTATTTTCATGGAAAAAAAACAGACGTCCGTCGACGTGAATGTCTAAGGCTACTCGCCTCAATCACCAATAATTAGTCCTACGTATTTTATAAACCACATAAACTCGGACGCGGATATCTTAACTAGAGCATTCAGTACCGAGACATTTTTTGGAACCGGGATTACGGTGCTAGAGAGTCGTGAAACCGGGTACCCGATTCTGGAACCGGTAAAAATCAATTTTTATTCAATAGTCAGTTATTCATGAAAGTACTCGTAAGTCGTCGAAATTGAAATATTAAAAAATGCTATAAATAAATAAAATTAAAATTCAATATATCGCTTTTTTCAACTTCCTTGCTCTCTGGTGCGATTTCCGTTTTAAAGTGAGATCGTAAAAAACACAAGATGTCCAAACTTTCATCATTCAGTGATGATCGGATTTTTGTGCAAATTTTTCCAGAACTGGAAAACACGCGTTCTGATTCTACGCTTGAAAGTGGAGCTGATTGTAGTTTTCATAGCATGTCTTGAGATTCTTTCCACGATTACTCTCCAGTTCCAAAATGGCCAACTCTTTCTTTAAAATGTTGGTTTTTATAGTTTTTGTCGGTGGGATTATCGTAAAATTGACGTCTCTAGTTCCAGCGACAATTCTTTGTAGTTTTTAAAAACATCATTATTGTCTGAATTCGATTCAGAAAATTATTTTCGGTTTTTATTTTGAGCATAATTTATATTTTTATTTTTATACCAATAACTATTCCAGTGAACAAAGTAAGACAACATAAAATCATGCGTAAAAAATTTTCGCTGTAATAAAATTAAAATCATTTTAAATATAAACAGACTGTGTCCGAAACCTGTGATAAACAATTTTTAGTTCTATTTTTTTAGTGAGATTTTGCTAAGTTGGATGTGCCTAATATTTAGGGATGGTTTCCAATAATTTTTGTCTATTTTATAGTAAAAAATTTGGGCCCCTTATATGTATGTTAGCAACTTTACCTTAACTTTAATTAGCGGCAATAAGCGAGTTAGTTTACACTGTAATTTAAACTCCATCGTTTAACGCAATTGAAATGAGTAATTCTCAGGAAATTGGCCGGACGTCGAATGCCCGTCGAATGGTGATTCCGTAGGTACATAAACATGGTTAAACGTTATTTATAAATTTTCATGGAATGCGATTTGTGGATATTCGAGATTTGGACAATTTCCTGGAAACTAATCAATTGCGTTAAGCGAAGTGTCGGTTTTAAACTATAAAACAAATTTTACAACAATTTGTCTTGGGCCTGCATACAATTTTGGAAATTTTAAAGTGAACTTTGAACTGTTTAGGAAAATATGAATTTATATTGATAAATATAAATTACAACTAGAAAAATATAATTATAAAATTGACTTTTATGTAAGTAAAATTGAAAAAAAAACGAAGTATAACCAGAAAAGTTGAATTTCAAACTGGAAATGTATGAAATGAACCCACAAATGCCATATAATAAAATGAAAGCAACTCCACTGTTACAAAATCCTTCGTAAAGATCGTGCAGTAAAAAGTTTCGCAATTAGTAACATTTTATTGAAATCTTTGAATTGAATTATATCATAAACGAACCATATCAAGACATACAAATCCGTGGTGTAATATAGTAAACGTTGTATAACAATTTTTGTTGTTGTAAAATTGTTTATTAATACCCACTGATTGTATTAGTGGGTATCAGCATTTTATTCTCTTTGCTTCTCTCAAGCAAACCCAAAAGAAAAATGAATAAATTATACTCGTATACGCTATTGACGATTGTAAAAGTAGAGAAAGCGCCTCTCGAGGACAATAGTTAAAATGATGCACCTGATAAAATGACATTTGTCACAAATGCGACGAAAGAAAATTTAGCAATGCGGTAGCTAAAAATTGTTTTTATAGTCCGAAATTGGAATAATTTACAATTATTAGCAATCCGGTAGTAAAAATTGTGTTTACAGTTCAAAATTGGAATGGTTTACAATAATTTCGAACGTCAAATTATCAGGTACATCAGTTTAAAAATTTTCCACTAGGTGGAATCCGTGATGCTCCAATCGTCAATACAGTATACATAGTCTTGTTTCCGAGAAATTAATATTTATTGTACTGTATCGAAACTTTACATGAATGAAAGTGTTGGTTTCAACTGTATGTAAATTTTAACTACACATTTACTCTTTCGTCGGTTTGTATTGGTATGAATATGAATTTCTACGACAAATTTTAGTTAATTGAAGAAAATCCAGAAATGAATTGCATCGCTTATGCTTTTAAAATTGCCAATTTTGATTGTGAAATTATTTTTTTTGTAGACCATTTACAATGTTTTCTGATTAAAACTAAAATCATGAAATCTATGATCGTATTGTGATGGTCATTCATAACATTGGTTATTAGGATTCAAAAAATCAATAAATTCCGGTTGCAGTCTAATGATTTCTTTATATTGGTCTATTATATATTTTTTAATATTTGGTAAATGGGGACTTTTCAGTATTTTGTGAAATATTTCGGAATATACATATGAACAAGACCTTGCAAGCTTCCAAAATCTGTATTCTGAGTATAATTTTTAAAGTAAATAAAATACTCGTTTTTCAGAGTAATTGTTTTTCCCTGTCTCATAAGAAGTTTTTGACGTGAATATGTCTTTATACGGTCTGATGCTGCAGCTACATATCTATCACCTACATCCAAAATTTAATTGCACCACTCGATAGCTAAAAAATCAAAGAATTCGTTACGTTGAGTGAGAACTGTGACGCATCGCTTGGGGTGGAGGAGAAGCACCGCCATTTTTTTGTAATACTCGTCCATAAGAAACGACAGAAAATTAAAAAAAAAGTTCTGCAATATGACCAATTATTATGGAACTTGGCTATTTCTTAAACGATTTTAGTGAAATTTGGTATGCGTGATGGAAATAGGATTCTAAAATGATTTTTCGATGAAGTTCTGTAATATGGCCAAACTCCCAAAAAACTGTGTGCGTTTCTGTTATTTGAGCCCTGGTCACAAACCGTGGCTACAATACGAAATCCGATGTCGTTTAGAAAAGTAACGTTATCCTTAATTAATTCAACTAACTCTTTGCCAGTTAATCCTTTTGCAGACGTGTAATAACTAGAAATACAATATTTATATTGACAAAAAAGGCCTCTAATCATGAAAACAAAAATATATTTGGCAAATTCAGGTTCTGTCATTTTACCATTGTCCGCATAACCTTATACAATATCTTTTGTGCCGTCATATTCTAGTTCTTTACGGATATGCATTTCATCAAATAACAAGATCACGCTTCGGTTCTCCATTGTTAAAACATTTGCTTTTTTTAAAAAAAATTCCAAAATATTTATATGCATTTCTTCCCGGAGATAGATTTTTAACGGACATCCAGTTCAAAATTGAATTTTTAGATGGCAGATTAAATTCTAAATTATTACGCAAAAATCGGTAACAAGCTGGAGATATAAAATACATATATATTTTGAGCGATTTGCCGCTGATTCTCGGGGTATTTTAATGTTTTCGAATATCTCAACAACAACATTTTTGAAAATTTTTCAGCATTTGCAATTATATTAATTTTGTTAATTTCATTATTAACTAATTTTTTCGATTCAATCTTAGTCCTTGGTAACAGTTTTGCTTTAGTCCTTCTTTTAAGATTTAACATACTACTTTTGATTGTCTGACACTTATTTTTTAAAAGATCGTACTTTTTTTTATGAAGCAATATTTTCGGTTTATAAAAATTACAATCTATACTAATATTATAAAGAGGTAAAGTTTGTATGTTTAGATGTATGAGGTAATCTCCGCAACTACTCATCCGATTTCAAAAATTCTTTAACTAATATTTAGAATGGACCTTCAGGGTGGACATAGGTTATATATTATTCCGTTAAAATAAAAGGGCTTTTCGTAGAGACAAATTTTGTATAATAATTATACGGCAAAGTAGTAAGAAAATTATTAATTTCAATATTTTTAAAAGGCTTTGATCGAAAGATTTGTTTTTACTTTTGACTGTTTCGTACAAACACACTGTTGATCGACAGCAAATATGAACTAAATTTGTAGAAACTGCGGACTTTGACCTAAAGGTGGTAGGAGACCACCAACCAAGTGGTACACCTGCCCTTCTACTTTAAATGTAAGCATAAATTTCCCTTCGCGAATTTCTTTAGCACTGAATGACATCATCTGAAACAGTGTATTATGCCTGCGTATGCCTGAAAAAAGATCTTTTATCACTTTGCTTCCAGCACAACACATACCGTTTGCTTCATCACTCCATTTGTTAGAAAATAACTTAGGGCAAGTTTTATTCATTTGGCCAATTTTTACAGTGTTTTGCTGAGCAAAATCTATATTTGGATCACAATTGAAAGCTGATCTATTCCCGTGAGCAACAATTTGATTACGCGCTATTAGTATATATTAAATTAAGGCCGTGTTTTGCTCACACATTGAATTGAGTTGTGAAAACATTATCATCAAAGGAAGGTCTCAAACTATTAATAAAACGAATGAAGGAGATAATCACCATTTTTAAATCAAGCACTATCGCGAGTGGCAAACTACGGAACAAGATGATAATATGGTAGTACCAGATGGATTAGCGAATTAGCTATGATTAAACAAATTTTAAATCTGCGGGAATTAACCACTACGGTAATAATATCCTAAAAAATTAACCATCCTCTACTATATAAGAACACCAAATGGTGTCGAAATTTAAATGACATTGTTGACTTACTGGAACCTTTGGAAAATATAATCACTGAAATCTCTGGAGACCAGTAAGTCACAATTTTATTAGTAATTCCATAAATACACGGAACAGTCCTAAACCTGAAAACCTTAGTTTCCACCGTTAAGACTGACATCGGCAAGCAATTAATAATAAATGAGGTAAAACAATCTATAGTGACACGAATGTTTCCATACGCTCAACGAACCATCGCAATGCCCTAACATTTTTAACTAACGAGGTTTTATAATGTATGTTTGTTTTAGAAAGGCCCACCATTATTACGAACTTCAACCTTCGATGCTATAATAAACGTCCGGCAATATATTAAGCGATCTATAAATAATCCAACGTCCGAACCTATCATATTTCCGTCCTGGGCGAAAATAAAAACCAATTTGAAGTTCTGTCAAGTATACCGTTAAAATATATTACAATACCTGCTACGTCAGTTCCTTTAGAAAGAAATTTTTCAGCAGCCGGGGAAATATTAAGTGACCGTCGAAGCTGCTTAAACCACAGAAAGTTAAAACGCTGGTATTTCTACAAAAAAAATCAATATCTTATTGATTAATTAAAATTTAATTAATTTTTTTTTAGTTTGATTCATATGCTCAAAAAAATAACTTAAATTTCTTAAATGTACCTGAATTAAGAAAATAGTTCTTTTTTTATTTGTTTTAATTTAAAATAAATCAACTGTAAAATAAACAATAATCATTGTTGGATTATTTATAATTTTTGTATTATATTGAAATCCGATATTTTCGATAGCAAAATCGTTAACTATCGATTGTGCCCACTATCGATATTATCCCATCACTGTATTGGAAACCGAAAAATTTCTATGGACAATACAAGAGGATTAATATTTTTTTTTTGCTCGCGCTATATTCCTTAGAGGGATTTGGCCGCTTCATTATGAAGTTTCGTAATGATTTTTTTTTAACGGGTAATGAGTGATTAATTCATTGATCCAAATATCCAATATTAACTAGCCACGATTTTTTCATCACCCGCTGGGAATCGAACCTGGACCTGGGACCGCCGGAGCTTAAAGCAAGCATGCTAACCACTGTGCCACCGGGGCGGCATTAAGATTATTGTCTGCCGATTTTTGTGTTACCAATTAATCAAAAGAGGATTTAATTTCATGTGTAAATCCGAATATTGTACGTAATTATACAAATCATCAATGGTTAAGCGATCGTGCTATATTGGCAGCCAAACACAAAGACGTCATTGATATTGACATTCAAAGTAAGATTTGTGACCAAACCTACAAATCCACCGATTGCGTTATGGATCCGGATTAAGTTGTGAATTACCCAATTAAATTTTTAAATTCCCTTGATTTGCCTGGAACTCCATCTCACATTCTACAATTAAAAATTGGTGTGCCATACTCATTCTTTGGCGCGAATTTAAATGCATCCAATTTCCGGTACGTCCAATCACTGCAAGTATGTGGATTAAATCTTGAAACACCATGTTTCTCACATAACCAATTATAAGTTGGTTGCTCACGTGTTGGTAAACCGTCAACATTATGCGTATTCGCACATGAAGGACTGTACATATGCGAAAAATTAATTTTTAATAACTACATGCAGTGACTTCTATTTAAATCGAGAGTCAAAACTACATAAAAGGCTTAGTTAGGGCCTGCAAGGCGGACTGGGCTCAGCTAAATTCAAATTTTTAACTGTTAATTTGAAACTTTGATTTTTTTCATTTTCAAAGTTTACACCAATGCAATTGATAGAATTAAGTGTTTTAACCGCGTTATAGTAGGGCACGCAAACTGTGCGTCTTTATATCAAATCATGTAAAGCTAATTTTGCGAATAGTACATCATTGCAATAGGGGGGGGGGGGGGGGATATACAAATTATTTGTCTTTATATACTAATAAAAATAAAAATCTGTATGAATGTGTGTATGCTCTTTACACGTTTCCAAGCCATTCATAACACCAGATTTAAACTTTGCGTAGTGGTTTCACACGAAAATTAGCTACATGACTGAGTTTAGATAAATCTGGTTAAATGAAATTAATCGTGTACTCGTATCGGAAGGGGCGGTTTCCTTGATTTAGGGGAGTTAAAATATGTTTTACCACCTTTTGAAGAGTACACCGGACAAACGATATAGGTTAATTTAAAAAAAAGAGATTTTGGTGCCATCTTTGCTAAAATTAAACTATTTTATTTACCTCGGGCAACGCCGGGTACCTCAGCTAGTTTTGTATATTTTTAATACAATGACTACAACATTCATTATAATCTGATTGAATTTTCATGAACCTCTTTCGCGATTGAATGTTTTCAAAATCAAAAATTGTCATTTCAGATTGCTGATTGTCCGTACGTTCGTACGTCCGAATATTGTCATATCTAGCTGGACGTTCAGTTTCGCTAGTATTCGGTTCGAGTGTATCGTTTAATAAAACGAGGGCTATATCGCTAATGCAAGAATCAATCAAGTTTAATTGAGGTACTCAGGTACTCTCGTTAAAATGAATGTCGCACATAATTCTTTTTTTTTTCAAAATATTTAGGTAGAATCGAGCATTTTTCAACCCAGGCTTTAAATAGTTCCGATCTTTTTTCGGAAAATTGAAGAAGCTCCTTTCGGGATGAGTTCTTCTGTTAGCGTTGCAATTACTAACAGCACATGGAACACCACATGGTAATTGATTTATTCGGTTGGTATAATCCATAATGAAAATAAAATATTCTAAAACTAAAAAAGTAAAAATAATGGAATATAACGTTTTTTGAATGAAAAACGGTTACCAATTATAAATGAATTATTAAAGATAAACTTTAATAAATTTTTGCGCTAAACAATACTAGAATCGCTATTAAAGAAAATCCAAGTGGAAGCCGAGGTCTGTTAAAAATAAAAATATTCTATTAAAAGAAGAAGAATGTCCGAAGCAAAGCGAAGGTCGATAGTTTAAAAAAAACTGTTTTTTGTAGCAAATAAAAAAATTTAATGAAAATCACAAAAACACAATCGATTCATACCACAATGTCTCAAAATGTATTAAAACAAAATGAGAAACAATTTCTTTATATGTATATGTACTAACGCAAAAAAAAATCATTTCATTTCATTCAATTTTTTTTCATTTTTTATTAAATGTCCACGAAATTTCCAAATTATAGATAACTTGCTATATTAAGATATTGTAGTTATTCTAAATTAAATTCCCTGAAAATAAATTTTTAAGCATCATTATACATTGTTCAAGATCAATATCGTAATACCTGTAAAATTTTAAATCTATATTTCGTATTATCAATGCATATTTTCATATTATGTATTAATAATGTGTGTATGGTTATGTGTTGCTTTTTATAGAATGAAACATGGAATGGAAAGACATAGTATGTCAAGTATTGTGTTATTGTATTATATCTCGCGCCAAAACCAACAACAATTACAAGCCTGACTACCACCAATATTATAAATTTATTTTTCGCTTATACATGAAAGTATTTGTGATCGGATACACTATATAAATGAGTAAAAATAAATATACAAATGTCGATACAAGAAAACAAAGGAATTTTTGCACCAACACTTTCAAGTATAAGCGATTAAATGTAAGAGGGGATCTGTGTACTTCATTACGGCTTGTAGTACATTAGTGTTGATTTTGCTCGCGCGTTTGTATTGTATAGCTTATTCTCCCATTTTTTTAAAATGCATTTGGCTGGGTATTGTATTTCGAAACACGCATACATGCAGTGGGTATTGATAATTTTATACTAAAAATGCCATATACGAAATCCAAATATGGCGCTTTATATCTTTATATGTATCGTTTTTGATTATATTGAATTCATTAGTGAAAAACGTATATAGTGAGATATCCCGATTCCTGAGTATTTAAACGTTTTAGTTTCATTTTTAGGCATTCTACGTATCCTACAAAAATAATTGGCTGAGAAACTTTCCGTAAATCCAAGCATAGAATTAAGTCCCAAATTATCGCCAATGCAAGAAATAAGAACGAAAAAGACTTGTTTTTCCAATATATTGAAGGGATTAGCTTCTAAGTCCGTTAAGTCATCAATAAGTAAACTGAAAATTAAAATGCCATATTTTTTTTCAAGCGTATTGAACAAAAGGGTTACAAATATATTATCAAGTCTTGAACGATATACTTCAGAAATAAAAAGGATGGACACGTGCATAGCACCAAGTTTCTGATATCTAATAGCATGTCCTTGTACCAAAACAATACAATCAGATTTATAGTTTGAACAGATATTTTTCCAAAATGAGGTCTGGATTACAATTACATATAAAATATTTCAATAATCCATAACATGAGCAAAGACACTCTTATTTTTAAGAAAGGAAAGTACACTTTTCTTCAAAGATATGAATTTATCTTCTACAGAAATATTTTGCATTGTTATAGCTCCATTGTGACGTAAATAATCGAGTCTACTACCTATTGTATGAGATGTAGTGGGAGTATATAAACAGTTTTGCTGTAACATTTATAATCTGTTGTGTTCTATGGAAATATCATGAGAAGGATTTTCGAAAATATCTAGAATTGCTAACATCGAATTATCGTCTATGTCGTGCCGTTTGATTTCACTGTATCTTCAACAATTTTATAAAAAAAATCCACTTTTGAAATATTCAGAAAAGGTGTATATCTTTTCTACAAAAAGAATGTTTTTTATATAAACGATTGATTAAGTCTAAATTAGCTTCATTTTTTAGAATTTCATAATCCATTTGTTGTCATCACATTTGAAAGGTGCGGAAGCGCCTTTTTTGGGTTTATTGTCGTAACATTCATGTAAATTTAAATTTGCATCTAAATAGAGTATCATCATTCGCCAAGTACTTCTCACTTATGCTTGAGTAGTTTAACCCTCAAAAAATTAAAGTCGGCTGTAAATTTTTTTTTTCTTTAAGCAGTTATCTTCTAACTTTATCGAGTTCCTCATGAACCAAAACAGTTTCCTAAAAATATTTAGAATTTAAAATTCGCACTTCATTCCACACAATTATTCAAATACTTATAGAAACTAGAGTTATAAAAGCATGAGCCACTTTCTTGATTCGAATAACTCCAATGCCATTTGATTTCCTTTTGCGAACTGCGGTGTAGCAAGTAGATGAGGTAATATAAAAAAAACAAGATGTCCACTTCGGTTTAACAATATATCGTTAAGCTGTTTTTTATTGTTATTAACGGCAAGTGGAATTAATTTCTTGTTCAATTCTGGCCATTTCATAAACATAGGTTATCTGAAGAGTCGTTGTACAAAGACTTAAAATCATTATTTAAATATTCAAGAAATTTCTCAAGATTGGGAAACGGTCCATATAGTTTGTAATGGTAAAATTAATATTGCTTTTAAAAAGTTGAGCTCGAACTTCGACAGTATCAATCCAATATTCTTTTATTTTTGGTAGTTGTTCTAAATACTTCTCTAAAAATTTCAACTTTGTAAGTATTTCTTCTGAATGGGACCGTTCTTCATTTGAATCTGCACTTACAGACTTATTAATGTCCAAATTCTCTCCCAAAGTAAGCAGTTTCTCCCAAAGCTTACCAGAAGCCTTTTCTTTTTTTTTAGAAAGGGATGTAATATAATTCAATTGATTCTTTAGGAATTACTGCGATTATGCCCGATGTAAGTCCTTGAAATTGAGCAGTAATTACTTTAAAATTAGTTTCATCGTGATATTTGCCAACTTTAAACTCCTTTACAATAATTACGCTCACTAATTTATTTCGTTGGTACTCATATATACCGTTATTTTGCGTATGAAATTTTAAAATCGATTTTCCTTCTCTCGCTGATCATTTACTGTTCCTTTCTGCCTTCGAATTGTGAAAATGTTGTCTAGCTGCAAATAAGTTAAACCGGATGTTGAGGATGTGCTGAATAATGCAGCCTATGCATGGAGTGATAATAGTCCGGTTTCAATCACACTAGTAGGATTTATTGGATTATTACCTGCAACATGTTTAAAAGTAATGTAGGTTATTTCGAATAGAACTGAAAAAGACTGATTTAAAAGATTCTTTCTGATTTAAATCTCTCGATATTATGCATTTTTTTTTTAATTTGAGATTTTTGATTTACCTGAATAAACAACATTTAAAAAGACAATTTTAAGTTGCAAATTATTAGTAATATCGTTACAAAAGTAATTCGTGAAAATTCCTTAGCGAGACATGGTCATTAGAAGTATACCGCTGGATTCGTTAATGTTCTTTCTATCGTTTGTGAGAAATCCAAAAAAAATTCATGTCGCTTTCTGGAGTTCAGAATTTATCATTATCGGCTAATGGTAAGCACTTCGTTAGATTTGTTAAACTTTTCTCTACTGTAAAAACCGAGTTTCAAAAAAATTCCGATGACCCATGATTCAGTTATAATCTTTCGATCCTTATAGGGGATTCGTAAGCCCTTGTTGTATAGCGTTGGATTCGTTGAAGTTTTCTCTATGGTTCGTGAGAGTTTCGAAAATTTTGAAATACGCTATAAATCACAAACTTCACCCGAATCAACTTGATGTTAATTATACCGACTTCAATAAAACGTTTGACTTAATTCACCACGCGGGCGGTTGCAATAGTTTATGTGATCCAATTTATGTATTGTACATTCGGGGAACTAAGGGGTCACATTTTTAAATGATATCACGAAAAATATGAAATTTTCCCTTGGTCTCATATATGCCGATGACCTAAAACTATTTTCCCCTATTCGAAATCTATCTGATGCAGAGGAGTGACAAAAGAATATAGATACAGTTAATATTTGAAAATGGTGACTTTTACTCGTTCAACATCGCAATAAATTAAAGGATCTTGAAGGTACATTTGTATCTACCTTATCATTTAATCGCCATTTTGACTTGATCTGAGCTAAAGCCTACTCTTTGTTGGAATTTCTAAAACGTCCTTGAAAGAGTTTCAATTTATTTAAAGGGCCCATTTCAAGTTCGTCCTTGTCATTGAACTAGAAGTTGTATGTTCTAACTAGAAATCTTCGAACTCGCACACTCACGAACTTTTGATTTTAATATGACGAAATTGGAAATCAGACAATCATTTAGCATGTTCAAACAATGTGTACAGCACATCGCGACACTTCATCGTTGCACACCTCTTTGCGAGAAAGTGTTTCGATGCACTGTACACATGGTGTATGTGTGTGTGCACAGGCTAATTAAAGAATAGTTATTTTAGCCATGAATCTGTTTTTGTGCTATTTTGATATACTTCCAAACAGTATGTACAACACAATTAATTGAATTTTTTATTATTTATTTATACAATTGTACCGGAGCTATAACCTAATGGTTCCCAATTAATTTTTCTGAAATAAAATAAAAACACATCCTACTCGACCACAATTCAACCATAAACTATGCGTTCAACTCAATTTTCAAACCGACATAGGCCGAAAAACTAAATACGAACCATCAACGTTTTTATAATTTGTTTATCTACATCACTGACGGCTGCGCAAAATCATTAAAAACATTTCTTTGTAGGATCTGAATAGGACTATACATGAACTCAAATCAGAAACGTTCAAGCTAACTTACACCTCACACCTCAATTCAATCCCCATATAAATTCCCAACTCAACTGTTATATTAACCCAAACTCGACTTCCATCTTAACCCCAAACTCAACTCTACTCAACCCAAACCTCTAAATCAAAGTAGTTCGAAAAATACTTGCTTTCATGATCTCAAATCAACCTAACTTCCAACACAGCCAACAACTATTCCAAAATAAATTCCAAACCGAACTTCTCACTAAACTTTAACTCAACCCGAACCCAACATTGTCCGAAAATTGAATGAGTCTTTGAACGTAACTCAATCCTCACTCAACCGATAACTCCACCCCCAACGCAATCATTAATTGAACCTTAAACAACCAACTCAATCCTCAAATCAGCACGATTCGAAAAATTACATTCGTACAAGAACCCAACTTAAAGCGAGACAAGCTAGCTTCCAACTGCTGAAATTAAACCGCTGACTCAATCTCAACTTAACTGCAACTTAGAATCTATAAAGGAAATTTTACATTTTGTGAAATTTACCAACATCTGCACATGTCAATATCTGTCAAAGCGTTTTAGCAAATCAATTGGCAGTGTACAGTCTTCGCTGATATTAGCGTGATAATACTATCGCCATTAGGTTGAATTACTCTGGAGTAAACTGCTGCCGAATATGCTTCTTTACTAGCATCTGAGAACCTATGTAATTCTATGTCAATATTACTGGTTGTTTGGATGTGGCATGGTATCTTAATCTTCTCGATTTATTGCAGGCTATTTCGGAGTTTCAGACACTTTTCAGTGAGATTGATTGTTAATTGGCCTGTGACAATATTCGCCTCTCTTGGTAAGAATTGGGCGTTGTTATAGGTTCACACGAAAATAGAAATAATCTCCCTTAGTATTCCACTGGAGTCCTAAGACCTTTACTGAAGTCGATTAATTCTTATATTTCAATGCAAGTTTAATTTGTATTGCCTTCTAAGGTGTCTATTAACATGTATACAGTATGCCTTTTCCGATCGTATTGGTCCTTTAATTTTATTAAAGCCTCGATATAATTTGCATCAGTGATGCTGAAGTGTTTTAGCAAACCAGATGATTCACACTTTAACGCTTCTTTTAAATATTGTAGCTTCCAACTGTGAATATTCCAACAGAATAAATCGCAGAACGACTGCCATTCATTTCCATGAAAGTAATGTAAGGTTATCTTCGGTAATCTCACCTCAGCTCGACTATTTGCACCAAGGGTATCATTCATTATAACATTTAAATGAATAGATGTACTAATCTTGTTTCTAAGTCCAACGTTTAATCCTGCCACTACCTTGTAATAATTGCCTTCTAAATTGCTATCCAAGTCTTCCTGTTGATCCAATTGAACAATGCGGTCTTCTACGGTTTTCATCTCATTTCGGTGGCATTCCACTTTCGATAGCCTTACCTTGATGTCTTCTGCTGTTGTATCATCATTTAGTTCGTTGTTGAAGAAATTCACAAACCGAGTAATTTGCCCTATGAGTTAAGAACAACTTTTTTTAAGTGATGTAAGATCGAACATATTCTTTCACTTATTCGATTTAATTGTTTTAACAATTTAATTGGTTACTATACACTTCAATTTTTTGATAAACTTCGGTTATATACATACATCCGGCTCGAAGGGCCAGAAAATTATAGACAATTCGGGTTCCATACAATTCAAAATTTTATTATCGATTATGCGATGCAATAACTTTAATAAATTGTTTCCAATAATATTACTAAATGAAGAAAACTATTGGGCAACGTTCATACCATGTTTATAATACCGGTTCTCATCCGATCACCGAAGTCAAGCAACATTGGGCAAAGTTAGTACTTAGATAAGTGACCATTTGGGAACATTTCGTGCCGTTGCCTTTTAAAATAGGGGGCGAGTAGGAGAGTCAGCAGAGACGCAACAACTTCAACAACAACGAAATCTCGCCTCCGTCCCCTTACAACCGCCCATGGAAAAAATAGTGGAGCCAAAAAAAAAATTAAAATTCCTTACAGCTTTTCAGAAAAAAATAAACCTGCGGCGCACTAATGGGAACGCTCATTAGTAGATTGTGTTGTTTTGTGACCAACAACTTGTAAAAAAATTACTAACAAAATTTACTAACTATCCGACCGCATAGATGGCTGAAACCGGGTCCAGTCGATAATGCTAACATTATTTTCCTATCCTTCGGTCTTTTTATATGTAAAAGGATGGTCGTCTCCCGGAAATCTTGCTTAGGCTTGGTCGTATATCTCAATCAATCAAATATTGATGGCTTATCAGCCAGAGTAGAAATAAAGCTGAACCTAGCGTTTGTTTTTTGTTCCAATTGCAAAATACCAGTGAACCTATTCTAACTATATGACTGGAGGTATATTCTACAATTAGGAATTTAAAAAACCAAAGAATGAATCAATTTCCGATACTGGGTGTCCCTTGTTGGGGTTGTAAAACTTGACTACACCCCTCAATCCTAAAAAATCAACCACAATGCACTAATCTAGATTAAATGGTTTTGTTCATTATTCATAAATAAAGCGTCTTCAATATTTTATTCAACTAGTCACTTGTTTCATTCTGTTAAAGCATATATTATACATAACACAATAAAACTGAAAATAAAAAAAATTCCCAAGCAATTTCCTTGATCTATAAAAATCAGGATAATAAAAAAAAAATAATTCTGGAAGCGTCGAATTAAATACAAAAAAAAAAAAATTTTGTTCGAACTCTTCTCAAATAAGCGATAATCGCATATACATTTCAAAACTTCCTTATTTTATATTTTAATGACTCAATGAAATAGAATGAACGGTTTTTTTATTACTTTATTTCAATTATCAGATAAGCACTGCTCTCATCATTTCATGCTCACTATCATCGGTTTTTTTTGGAGGATGATAAACCCGTAATATATACTCCTATAAAATTTTATAGGAATCTTTAATGTTGAATAAAATTTTATGACTTCTGCAGTTGATAGATAGAATTTCATGGAAACCCATTCAAGTATTACATATTGATTCGCTGAAGATGCGGTTCAACAAAATAAAAACAAAATTAATTTCTTGGAATTTTAGATAATACCAGGTTAAAAAAAAAAATTAAAACAGGTGTCGTTCCCATTTTAGTCGTTAATTTGTTGATGGTTTTGTGGCCTTATTGTAAATCTTCTTTACTTTGTATACTTTTTTAACCGTTTCATAATATTTTTCTAAATCATATACATATGAGACGAATGTGATGCGGGTGCGCAAAAATTAAACAAAAGTTGTGTAATAAAATTTAATTGTTTTTCGATAATAAACAATACTATGTTTTCATAATGTAACAATTAGATATACAAAATTTTGTTTGATATTTTTTTTTAGCTAAGGGAATAATACCAAATGGTGCGATCTTTTGGAGCCATTCCGAGGTTTAACGTCATTTTTATTATTCAATGAATACTAATTAAAGAATTTATTAAAATGAATAAAAAATAATTGGAAAAAGGTTATCGTCAGGTTTTCCTGGTACAAACCAAATGTAGCAAAACTATACGTATAGTAGCCTATAGTTTTAATACGATAGTTTGGCCGGCCCTGAAATCCGCACTAGATAATGCAAAATTCCCTGTGGGAATTCGAGCTCGGTATATTTCGATTCAAATGCCTAAGGTTTATCTGTACTTTTTTTGTGCCTTCTGCAATTAATACTGCTTTATTCAAATCTAGCTTAAATGAGTTTAAAACTTTACACAGCTGGTGTATGCAAATATTTTTAGAAAATGAATATAACTGCGCATTGAACGGCTTCAAACCAGATTTTAGTGCTGACGGAAAAATGATAGGTCAGCTCATGAATTCTGTACTCCAACAGGTGGTCATAGTTGAGTTTAACGTTTGATCGGTGTTAATTTCTTGTAAATACTGCTAGGAATTTCTGTTGTGTTTCTATAAAATACTTTTTTTTAACTCGTCGACGTATTCCACTATACCATACTCAAATCGTCGTTTTATTACGATGTGTCCACGAAATGGTTT
Organism: Tipula helvola; assembly: GCA_963556165.1. NCBI lineage: Eukaryota > Metazoa > Arthropoda > Insecta > Diptera > Tipulidae > Tipula > Tipula helvola. The sequence goes on along the minus strand of OY744481.1, from coordinate 343,570,472 downwards.
TGAACATAATTAATGTATATTTATGATAAACGCTTCTGGTGACTAGTTAACGATATTATTATCTTAAGGGAGACACTCCCCAAATATACCAGAGAATGTAGAAGTTATGCTTTATTTCTTATTACACCAAATAACAGTGAAATTTAGATATATTCAATTACCAAATTAAATTAAAATATTATAGCAATAAACTATTATTTCTAAAATAAAACTCTAGCACTACATATCGAGCGCACATTAGCCATAATTTATTCTAAAAATTATATCTATTGTGTACATTTCTAATATGTATGTTCTTATGAGCATATTACAGACAATAGAATTACATTTCTATTTTATGTAAAATAAATTAAAGTCTATTTGCATAAATGGATGTTTAATTTAGAAAATTAATGTTCCATATACAGAATATGTTGTTTTTTAATTATATCTATTATTCTATTGTTCTAATTAGATTTGGGGGAAAATAATGGTGTTTGTGAACTCTCTCAAAACTTGCAATATACCTAATAAATACTAAGTAGGGGAAATTTTTGAAGCTTTTATCTTAGATTTTGTGTTTTGATTATATTTTATTTTCTAAAACAAAGTAAATTGAAAGAAAACTATCTAAATGTTTCCAAATAAGTAGTAATATTAGATGATGTAATTCACTTATCTTATATAATGTTATTCGATTCTTTTTCTATTGCATGTCACAGCAATTACCATAAACATATACAAAACCGAGGGAATTTGTTTAAAGGGGAAGTACTTTTCATTTTAATATTTTTGTATGTGTTTGTTAACTCAGTGAATAACATTTATGCATTGTGCAAGTTATTTCAAAATTGCGTTAGCAAGTTAGCTGTTAACCTGGTAGCAGAAAGATTATAAAAAATCGATTTGGATTCGTATACCTACTTAATGTAGGTATTGATTATTGATTAGTCAACGGCCGAATAACAAAATTCCAGATGTTTTTCTTTTTTTTTTCTTTTTTTTATTATAACCCAACGTATTAGTCATTTTATGGGATGGTATGAGTATGAGAATAAAACAGTGCGGGGTCGGTAATTGGTGAGAAACGGATTTCTCTCTGTTCGTTGAGGATATTTTGGTTAAGAAATATAGCTTTTCGGATTTCGTAAGATTCTAAGGCGGCATGTTTATAAAAATAAAATTATGTTGCGCCATGAGCATCTCGTTAATTCGAGGCGGAAAATCTTAATTGGTGACCACTTAGAAGGAACCGATGGTAATTTTAGTTGCAAAACAATCTGTAAATATTTATAGGTCGCTGGGTCCCTGCTGATTTATAATATAAACACTGAGAAAATGTTTTTTCTTGTTTTGTATAATATAAACTTCGTATCATTAGTAGTTTGCTGACAATTTTTGTAGTCACATTTACGTTAGTATTGTCAATTCAGCATTTGCGGATTCCGTTTATATTTTATAGGTGCCACTAACAATTTTAAACTCTTTTTCTAGATTTTGTAGTTTTACTTTCTACACATTTAATTGTTTGTTTTTTTTAAAGCAGTTTTGACCTTCACCAATTAAATGTTTGCCTATGTGACAATTGACACAATTTATTGAATTTATTAATTTTAATAACTGTTCTTGCTCGTTCTTGGTCTCAGATTCAGTGCCAAAAGGTACAAACCCTTGATGAATTTCGATCGGGAGTTCTTTTTGATCACTGATACTGCGTCCAATTGATCGATTTGTGCTAAATTTAAGCAAGAGATTGCGTTCCTTGTAAGTCGATCATAACCAATATGCCCAGAATATTATAGTGATTTTCTGCACACAAAATTGTGTACATTTTTTAAATCTTCGGGTTTTAGCCAGCTACCAATTTTGTCTGATTTTCGTGAAAAATTGTAAAACTTTATGGCAGTCTTAGTAAATTTAGAGTTGTAATTAGGAATAATGCAAGAAACCATTTTTTATTCACGATTCACTAAATAAATTAGTTTAGACATAGTATTATGATTATGAAATATGAACGCCTAAATTTCCTGATTTATACTAAGAGGTGTTAGACCTTCTTTATTGTACTTTCTCAAGGGTTTTACTAAAAAAATTAATTATGTTATGCACTATAGTACTGGTAGTTTATAAATTATGAGAGTCGGTGGTATTATGGACAAGTCTCTTATACGTTTCAAGGAAGGTTTTGATCTTAAGCAACATTTATTGCACTCGAACACCCATTGTTAACATCTATATTAAATCGTAATATTCATTACTCTCCATTTCAAAGCCATCAATCAACCATATTCGTTAATGATGTTGTGTGACGGGTGTTAAAACATTTAGTATCTAAATTTACCAACTGCAGGTATTAGCTAAATTCAACCTATTTGTTGTAAGGACATCAATTTTACGCTTTTTTTCAACTGTGTATGTATTATTTCCATAGTCAAAACAACTAAAATAAGTTTCAAAGGCATAATAGTTTGTCGTACTTTTTCTCTAGAACTGCTAGACTTATAAGCTTCCAGTGTTTTGGAATTCAAATATAACATTTATAGAATATAAATCTTTAAATAACAAAATTAAAAAGTATGCAAATTTCCTAGTTCTACCAAAAGATTTCAAAATTAGAAACGATAATAACTTTGAATATCTTAAAGGCACAGTCACCAAATAAACATAATGGCGCTCTAGACAATAGAACCTTAATAATTTCAAAATATGTTTAGTTAAAACAACCGCAGCATACAAACACAGAATCACAAAATATAAAGCTCATAAATTATACTGTCCATTGTTGAATACACTACACAAAGCTCCATATTAATTAAAACAGACTGTTTGTGAGGCAAAACACTTTTTTTTTTTTGTTTGTGGGTATTGTTTTAAGTTCATTAAATGGTTGTGCTTTTTTGCTGTAATTTAATTTTTGTTTATAAAAAAAAATTCGTTTCAAACAAAGACCTTAAAAAACATACATAAAAAAAATATTTTTATACATATAACATGTGATATAGTAATATGCGGAAAGGGAACAATAGAAAAATTCTATGTTCCATATAGACAAGGTGAAATATTAAACGGGATACCATACGAACATGGTATACAATTTATAAAGGATCTATTGTGAATAACAAAAACACAATGTGGATATATATAATAGAAGTAATACATCTTGCGAACGCTGAAAAATTGGTACTTCAAAGTACATAATATTTTGCATAGCAACAAAAAAAGTCATATATATACCCACAGCACAAATTTCCCAAAATTACTATATAGTATGTATGTAGTTTCACGTTTAACGTTTACATTGTCTGCGACGCAGCAACACAATTTATGGATATGTTTATATTCTATATTTTATCGTTTGATACAAAAGACAACATCAATTCGTTGCTATAAATATAAGTAGTGTTGCATATAACATAAACCATATATTTTTTTTTGCAACTGATATTAATTCATGCAGAAAACTAAAATACTAAAAGAACTACAAAGTGTATTATTAAAAATGGCAAACAAATTTTCTTTATGTTCGTTTACTGCAATTTGAATCGAAAAACAAAACATAAAACGGATGAATTAGAACGAACAAGCTCACAGAAATATTTTTTTGGTTTTGTTAGAAGGAAAAACAAAAAATTGAGGGTGGTTAACATATACATACATACCTATAAAGGGTGTGCGACAGTATAATTTATTATCGTTCCGGATTGTGTCTAGATATAAGACAATTTTTTTTTGTGAGTTGTAATGTTGCCTATGGGTCTGTTTGATAATTCGCACGGTGCAGTGCAGTGTACATTTTTTTCTTTATTTCACCACAAGAAAATAAATCAAAGTAGACAAGGAAAACAGTATACACTGCACTGCACCATGTGAATTATCAAACAGGCCCTATATACACTTTATCCTTTTGTACCAGAATTTTAGTTTTACACAAACACAAAAATTAATTTTACTTGCCATTTATTAGGTATAGACATCGTTTATTCTTTTTTTTCCACTTTTAATTGAATTAAATCGATGTCAGCTAGAATGAAAACGAAAAACGACAAGGAATAACATAGAATGTACAAGATAAATCTTTTGCAGAAAAATACTAATTCTTTTTAGTTGTGTCAGCCAATTTTATTATTTCGATCTAGATGGGAATTAGTTTGTACATGATTGCGGAATGTAATTCTTTTTGTGGTGGATCTAAATGCAATTATGTTCATAATGAGTACATGAACTTTGGTTATCGAGGTACGAGGTGGCTTAACATTTATAAAGTAGTAAATGTCATTCCAGAACATATTGAATTCTCGAAAGAATCACTGACTTCCAAATTTATACTTACTTGTTAAATGATTCATGTTAAAGTAGCTAATTAATTGGCTAATTTTTCTTTTTACAAAAAATACAGGTTTTGAAAGTGTGTCGTCAAACTCGTTTAAAATCTTGTGGACACACTTGTTTACTTCGGATAACTTGCTTACTCATCATTTAAAACAAGTACATAATTCAATAGAATACATTTTCTGATCAAAAAGTATCGATACTTTGATTACGATACCAAGTACTTTTGTACTCGATACTTTTGTAACGATACCAAACTGGTAACGATACTTTCTTACACGAAACATTGATACTTTTTAATAAGGAACTGTACATGTTGAGTGTTTCCTTTTATTCAATCCAGAGAAGGAATAGACCGAATGGAATAATGATCACGTGACATCAGAATATTTCAAACGAAATGTAATAAAAGAACCACATGGAATGGAAGGAATGGAATATTTAGACAGCTCATTTTTAATTGTTTATAATTTTATGTGCGTACGTAAGTGAGTTTGTGGCTCTATTTAAAATATAAAAAAATAAATTAAATAAAAATTGTGAGTGTAAAAAATTAGCTGTGTTAAAAGAAATTGACAAAAATAAAATTATTAGCTTTGGCTTAATTGTCAAAACCAGCCAAAAATTTGTATTTTTTCGAAAACATGGTTTGCCTGGAGCCAGAAACGTTTGAGCGTTTATATGAAAATAGACTACTCACTGAAAGCAAATATGTTGACGCATCGTCTGGCCATCCTAGAATAAGTTTAGAGAAGCAGCGTTTGATGAAATTGTGGTATTTGGCTAACACCGAATATTTTAGGTAAAAATTAATTTATTCGTTCTAAAAATTAAAACAGTATTTGACATATGAGGACATATTTTAAAAGTGATTCAAGAAAAAAATAATAATTACTTTGTCAATGCAGGAAAGATCACGAGAAACGGCCAATTATTTTCTTGAGAAGACGAAATTCCCAGGTAAAAATATTTCACAAAACAGATGTAATATGATAATAATAAGTTAAAATTATCTTCTAGGAATTATTGGTTGTATCGATGGGCATATACATAGGTATCCCAGCACGCAAGATTTTATTAATATTGATTTAACAGTAATATTTTTTTTATAGGTTCCTTAATAATTCCACCAGATCAACATAGGTGACTTGGGATATGGCCTAAAGCCCTATTTAATGACGCCATTTAAAGACACAGGCAGATTATCGGCAGAATAACAACCGAACGTGCCTATCGCCTCCTTAAAGGTAGATTCCGACGGCTAAATGGATTAACCACAAGGCGCCAGATTATGTCCCACTTATTATTATGGCAACTTGTATTTTGCACAGTATTTGTATGCAAAACGGCGACAATCTTTTAGAATGAAAAGAGGGAAGTGCCGATCCGACATCCGTACAAGGCAGCATCGACGCAAATTTTAAACTCAACCATATTTTAAGATTACATAATACCTAGAAAATAAACTAACACAGATTTCAATATAAAATTTATTATATTTGTGAATTCATTTGTAAAAAAAAATAAAATAAAAAACAATTCAAACTTAATACTTTTTACACTTTGTGCCGTAGGCACTTGGCGAAACACACTTAATACACACATTTTTAAATTTTTTTAAAAACACTAGTTAGTAGATACTCCTGATGATGGCCTAACAAGCCGAAATCGATCGAGTGATTTTTTAAACCTTTTGTAATTTTGCGAAATATTTAACAAGTGTTATTAAAAATAAAATTTAAAAATGTTTGAATTCAAACTAAACAAAATATTATTATTAACTTAAATTAATGATCTGTAGGAAATTATACTTTATTAATAAATTTTTGAAACTAATCTAAAAATTTGTCCGTTCTCTTCTTTTTTTCGTTATGCCGCCTGTTCTCCTAGTCTTCCGCGGCTTTTCTTTTTCTTTGAAGAGTAGATGGAGCGGAAATAGTGGGTGTACGTCTATTGTATCAATTAAATCAAAATCGTCGCTACTGCAACTTGGTTCAGCAATGTCCCTAGAATTATTAATTCTAACGTTAGGTTCATCGCTGGAACAAGTTGCAGAGTGACTGATTTCGGGGTGGATAGTTCATTGTTTAATACTTCTTCCATTATTTTATAGTACTTATAGTACGTATGCGCATTGCCACTTGTGTTATTGTGGTCTTTGACTTTCTTGTACATGTATTTGAGCCCTTTCCATTTCCCGATACATTGATCTCCACTAACGTGTTTGCCTCTAGTTTTAGATAATTCTTCTGGAATTATAAATACATGTCAATTGTGAATTCAAAAATTAAAATATTTAAAAAATTAATTACCGGCAATGTCGCTTCACACTTTTTTTTTGTAAACCTATCGAACATGGTGGTATTTAGTGAAAAGTTATGGACTAAGTAAGCAACGACTATCGACTGGGCTCCATTTAAAATTATCAACTATAATTTATAAAAAAATAACCTTTAAATATTCTCTGTATATAAATAAAATAGTTTAAACATTTTAAATAATTTGTTTTCTTAAATATATAATTCATATTTACCTTCAATTACGGTATTTTGTCCTGGGGGTTTCATTTTTATTTTTCGATATTAATTATGTTTTTCATTAAATTTTTTGTTACATACACAATTTTTTTTTCCATTAATTACAAAACGTCAAATAAAATATTCTTTTTATTCTATCTTTCGATGTAGTACAAAAGGAATACATTCCCAAGTATAACAAAACTGAATTCAACACCGACTTTTTCAGCAATAATGTCCGACTTATTATAAGATTTACTATGAAAGTTGGCCAAAAAAATCGGAAAAATGTTGAAAAAAAAAAAAAGTTGCAAACCAAATTTCATCTTTTTTCGATTTTTTTGGCCAACATTCGGAAAAAAAATTCATGTTTTCAGCTAAATGTCCGAAAAATACAAAAATTGTCGGATATAAAAATATTTGGGTTCTGAATATTCCGAATAAATAAAAGAACCCAAGTATAACAAAGCTAAAAACATGAATTTTCTTTTCCGCTTACTGGTACAAAAAATCGGAAAATGATGAAATTTGGTTTCCAACTTTTAGCACAGCAGTGGAGGATGGCGTTGATGTATACTTTAATTCAATTTATGTGTTTACTATTTAGTGTGAGAGACGCCATTATGGACTATGGTTGTTTATTTGTTTTTACGTTCACTTAAATTTTATTTTTTATTGTGTTGTACGATTATTTTTTTGGTTTGTAAAATTTTTATTTTTGTGTTTGTGCGTCCGAAAATTAGAATAAAATCAATTTATATTTACAGATGAGCGCGAATTGGAACACATTGATATTTACAAAATTATTTTTTTTATTATTTTTAATTTTTTTTTAAATGCACGGTGAAGGTGACATTTTTATGAGTCATCTGGTTTTTGTTTTTTTATTAAATTAAATTCATTTAAAAAATTGTATTATTAATTATTATTTATTTATTTTTTATTTTATTTCATATTTATTACAAAGCAATACATATACTTAAGCTATTTAAGAAAAGCAAAAAAAAAAAAAAAAAATTACAAATAAATTTATATGAAAACGGAAGAATTCTTTGTCGATACAACGACAGCCTCGAATTCACCGCAAAAAACAAAATAGATACTACAAAAGCAACGGAAACATCAAAAAACAAAAAAATTGTTAGAAAAAATAAATATTTCTAAATAGCTGAAAGATAGCAATATTAGTCAGTTAAATACAAGTATACCAATTGAAATAAATAACAAATCGAATTGCAGCTGTGTTACAATACACTACACAACAATACGATACAGAAAAGAAATATCTGAGTTTTCAAGTAACCATTTTTTAACTTCTGTTAAAAACCGCTTTGTATGGATAAGGCTTCTAACAAAATCCGGCAAAGCAGTGAAAAATGTAGGTGATGCAACAAGAATATAGCGGTGGAAGTGATCATTATTAAATCTCCGAATATTGTAAAATAGTTGATGGTTCCCACGAATTTTATAGCGATCATCGAACCTTATACTACAATGGCCACTCCGCTTATAAAAATTTTTTAAAACCTTGTAAATATACAAATTTTGTAACGGTAAGATATTATTAAACTTAAATAAAGGCCAAGAAGGTTCGCATCTTTGTTTCTTCAGTATGGTTCGCAAAATCATTTTCTGCTGAACTTACAACGGCTTTAAGTACTTGTATGGCAGCCACCCCAACATGATAACACGCAACATGTGCTATTACAATACAGTTTTAATCTAAAGACAGAATTGGTATAAATTAAAAACAACAAAGGGCCCAACACAGAACCTTGCGGAACACCAACGTTCAAGGTTCTAGGGTCACTAAATGTTCCATTTATGTTGACTCTCACCGTTCTGTTTTCGAGATAAGAAGCAAACCATTTGTTCGAAACACCTCTAAACCCGATGTCAAAAAGAATCGATAGGAGACGTTTATGGTCGACCATGTCAAAGACTTTCGTAGCATCAACAAACAAACCCGCACAAACTTTACCACCATTTATTCCTTTGTAAATATTATTCAAGAACTCCAATAAAGCCGTCTCAGTACTCATGTCTTGACGAAATCCGTGTTGATGAGTAGTAAGAATAGCAAACCTATCTAAAAATATGGTAACTCTATTTTTGACTACTTTTTCAAGCACTTTCAGAATCACATGCTGGAGAGCAATAGGTCTATAGTTTTCTTTACGATTGCGGTCACCATTTTTGAAAATCGAAATTATCGTAGCCGATTTAAGTCTCACAGGTCAATTCCCTGGATGAAAGACAGATTGAAAATATGGGCAATGGCAGGAAAAACAAATTTAGAAATCGCTTTCAAAATGAAATTACTCAATCCATCATTATCAAGTGCCTGTTTTGGTTCCAACGACTCAATAATGGATAAAATTTCAAAATTAGAAACAGGGGTCATAAAAAATGTTTCTGGACAACTATCGTACGGCATAACTATCTGCCGGCATGATATTCGTAAAATGTTTAATTCTTAAATTATCAGCAACACTTGTAAAATAGCAATTAAGCTCATTAGAAATATCTGACCTATATGTTAGAAGGCTAATAATAAAAATAAAAAAATTCCTAATAAAATTTTAAAATAAAAATATTTTTCTTTAAATATAAAATGTATAATTTAAAAGTGAAATTACGCCGCCAAAATTTATATTTTAAGCTCCTCCCATTTTTTTGTGCGATATAACCTAACTTATTTTGTCATCATTTTCCGATTTTTGTGGCCAACTTTCATAGTAAATCTTATAATAAGTCGGACATTATTCCGGAAAAAAAGTCGGTGATGAAATCAGCAAAATGTCAGAAAAATACAAAAATTGTCGGATATAAAAACACTTGGGAATGTACTAAAAAAGGAACAGAAGGAATGGAATGAATAAAAGAACGATTTATGTCACTTTCGGATGTCCGGAATATCCAGAGTGAATAAAAGAAAACAATCTTTATGTTATGATTGTTTACTTTCCGGGGAAGTCCCTACAAACTAGCGAGACACAAAACATCATTTTTATGTTCATATTTCTTTATCAATTCTCTTAAATTGTAATGATACATTTTACCCCCACCTTGCTACTAACAAGAATACCAACAAATTAAAATGTTTAAATTTAAATGTTCTCCTAGTCGCTTTCACACGCACCATAATTCACTACCGAAGTAGATTTGATATTCCGCTCTCATATGTCTTTTCACATGCATCGAAGATTATTAATTTGACAGAAACGCAACTAGTTTCGTTTCGAATGTTACAAATTGGTTGTCAAAAATATTTTTGAAAACAAGATAAAAATCAATTACATATTTTTAAAATATGAATTTAATTAAACAAAATATAAATAATTTTCGAAAATCGATTCAAGCAACATGTATGGCAGGCAAAGATGATGAAGACCGAGTGTTTCTCAACTCGATCAATTGCGACATGAAAAACATGAATGTTGAATAAAAGGCTCAATTCAAAATTGACATAATATTGAAGTCTCAGCAGGCCGTTTTAAATAGCCTTTAAAAATAAACACATATAAGCCTGTTTACACCATGTATACAGCGCATCGCAACAGAAACTTTGACAAATAAATCAAATTTTGTAGGCAAAAGGGTATGAAACGAGGAAGTGTTGCGATGCGCTGTATACATGTTGTGAACAGGCTAATTTAATTTTAGTTTAACTTTTATTTGTATTTTGTACTAAATGAATTGTTTTGTGATAATAAAAACTGTGGTACACCTGAACTTAAACCAAATTATGTTTTATTCTAAACATTCCTTTATTGGAACCGTACACCACCCTCAGTACACATATATTCTTTGAGGTGGTTTCTCAACTCGAATGCAACTCTTGTTGAATTTGTTGTTCGTTATCTCTGATTGATTGAAGCGGAGTAGTGTTCCGGCGCCAATCTTCTTCATGAATTACAAACTCATCATCCTCCCAGTCTACAAAATTTTGAGGGATACACTTGCGCGATGTGTCGTTCAACTTTATAAAGTTATGTAAAGCGATTGTTGCTAAAACCTCATGTTCCACATTTGTTGGCATCATGTTAATTGAATTTCTAAGTACCTTCTAACGATTCACTAATATCCCGAAAGCGTTTTCGATAAAAATATCTTTTGAGTCGTCAGAGTTTCTTGAAGAGTAAGGTCGCATTAGGTTTTTTTGCAATGGAAACGCAGCATATACGATAAAATAATGTAGAAGTAGTACGGAACTATTTGGTAGAACACGCTCTGGTGGTATCGGTAGTTCATTTTGCCATCTACCAAATATAGTTGATTTTAAAATTCCTAAAAATATGTGGCCTAAGAACATGCGTTTCTAAATATTTAATATTATATTATGTGAACATATTGTGTGAACATGCGTTTCTAAATATTTAATATTACATTATGATATACTACCTCCGTCACTTTGACTGCCGCGACCTCCAACTGCAACATGTGTAAAAGTATAATTCGTATCACACGTTGCCAATATACAATGCTTAAATGTTTTATTATAATTATAAAAATCAGATCCAGGTCCGGCTGGACATTGAATCTGAATATGTTTGCTGTCAATGGAACCGATACAACTGGGCATATTCCATTTTCATCAAAATTCACGGCTAATCTGCAGATAATTTACGCAGTTTGGTGATGTAACATACTAACAACAATATTTCTCGCCGTTAATTTACCCGTTTTAAACGACCAGACGAGGAATTTGGGTTACACACCTTGCGGTTGCGATAAGAACCTAAAATAATAATGAACAAGGAAGTGAAAAAACCAATAAAAATATAATTCGCACAAATCGCACATATAATGATCTTGTTCTTACGATAATGATGTGGCCAGACGACATTCTGAATTAATCGGAGGCCGAATTGAGTATTTAGTTAAACCCTCTTGCACCAAGCTCAGTAATAAATCGTAAAGATTTCTACTCATTCTGGTGTTGATAAAAAATTCTTCGGAATCCAGAAATTTCATTTGTTGGAACGCTGTACTAAAAAAGCCACTAACATCCCGATCCAAGTTTAATGGTCGTACCCACCATATATGTTTCGACTTGTTTTTGTGCGTTTTATACATTATGTTTAACGTATATAAATCGATTTAATAATCGAGACCATCTATTGCCTCTTCGTAATCCATAAACGTAATAATAAATTATTCAAAGAAATGTCAAAGCAAAATTATGATGATGCAGTTTGACAAATGGAACGGATGTATTGTGTTTTAAAAAACGAACGGAATGGAACGGACACATTCTGTTTGAACTTTAATGCTTAGGGAAATATGGACAACAACATTTACTCTCCATCGGAGTTGGAGTTTTTTTATTAGTCTTTATTCATTTTGCATGATGAATGTTTGATTTAACGTTATTCGTAACTGCCAAAACATCATGTAACAAAGGTTAAATAAAATGCTACCGCCAGGACCGGAAAGAAGAAGCGATGTATAGAATTATTTTATAAAATTTGATGCACACACTGCATCTTGCAAAATATGTTTTAAACATTTTAAAACAAGCGGCAACACTTCAAATATTAAAAAACATTTGACGTCCCATCCTGATAGGTAAGTTATACAATATAGCTTCTTGTCGATTGTAATGAATCGTTAGCTACTTATTTGAATGCATATGTTTTATTTATTTACAGACAATGACACACCACTCCACTGCTACGTATAGATAAATGATTTATTTTATTTTATAACTAAGATTATTTTGAAACAGACTGTAGCAAGCGGTAGCAGAACTCGCAGTTTAAAATGCTTATTCCCAAATGATAATGGTACTAGTGACAGTAACAAAGAAACCTCGGGCCTTGGAAGTTCGGTTTCAATATGAGATCAACCTCATGAAACTGGGAGATTACCGCCACCCCAAAAAAAGAAACCCCAACCCGCCCAAACAACTTAAATCAGTTAACAATTGGTGGATCACTTAAAAGGGTTACCTCATATTTAGGTAACTAACACCACACTAATTTTGTTCCGTCAAGTTATTTTTGATCTCACATTCATTTGTTTATTTTTCAGAGGGTGGGGCGAAGCATGAAATGATTGTTAATCATTTATTATATTTTATTTGTGCTGATAACCGTCAATTCGAAATATTGAATGGCCAAGGATTTCGTCGCTTCATAAATATCTTATCACCTAAATGTAAAATACTTCCTGTTGATACTTTAACTACGACTAGATGGTATATAGACAATATTACATTGCTAAAATATCAAAAGAAATTTAACGATGGTCACATTGAATTTTATGCTTTGACATATGGTATTTTATTGACAAGAACTAATTAAAATCTCAACATCTTTCGACAAAACCACTAAATAATCGCCACACGTCGGCTAATATTGCAGATCATTTAAAGAAATGTTGCAAAAAAGGATGAGTGCCGTCAACTTATTTTTGAATCCATCTAAACATCTGGCTTGCTTGGCTTATAAAATTAATTTGGTTGTGCAAAATGTAACAAACCAAGATGATGTCAAAAATTTAATTCTAAAGGTTCGAGATATTGTACAATTTTTCACCAACAGCGTTGTTCAAAGTGATTTACTTAGAGCCAAGCAAGAAGGAAATTTTAACCGCAACCGAATTAATTCGAGTTCAAAGACTACTTTTAATTGTACATCCGTTCGAATCCGTGACCAGAGATATATCCGGCAACGGCTACGTAACTACCAGCAAAATCATTCCTACCATTAATTGTCTAAAGGAACAAATACAATCAATAAAAGGAAATGACGACGAAAAACGATTCGTCGAATACTTAAAAGAATATATTGTGGTGGAGTTAAACCGCCGGTTTGGTGAAATCGAGAACAACCACATGAGACAAAGATGAGCTGAGTTTTTATTTGGCGAATTCAGTATTCCCACTGAAGTCGGACCCTATAATCCAGTGGAAAGAAATGAAAAACATTTTCCCTCCGTACCTCCGTACCATCAGAAATATTGTTTTCTCAAGCTGTAGCGATTTTAACACAAACCCGAAACAGACTTTTGGGTGACAAGGTGGATAAACTGCTTTTCTTGTCTGGTTGTAATGATGAAGATTGGCGCTTTCAAAAATAAAATTATTAATAATTTAACTTATTAAACTTTGCATTATAATAAATTTACATAAATGCCTTATTGGTCCCTCCCAATTAAAAAACTTACATGAGAAATCGGCTATGTACATAAATCGAAAGTCTTTTTAAATTGTACTCGATAATTAAGAGTATCGATACTTTACGATACAAATATTGTTACCGATAGTTTTATTACGATACTAGTAATGAGTAAAGTATCGATACTTTCGTTTCGATATCACATCCCTAGTTACATACATTACTTATAGGTGTTTCTAGAATGTGATTGTAAGCAAGTGTTTCCAAATTAATTCATATTTAACGTACTAATGATTACGCTCCTTCGAAGAAATTTCCATCACCGGATTCATGTGATATAGTATGTGCTATACTTATTACCGACTCACGTAACCTACCAAAATGTGGGGCCCGTGGCGAAATAGTAAGCCACTCAATATTATGTGATGTACAGTAGCGAGTTGCCGCATTTCAAGTATGTTGCAATATAAAAAATTCCTTGAATTCTCGAAGTTCCGATCGATCTCCAGCAAAACAAGTAGCGTTATCAAATTATATTTGTGCACATGATCCGCGGCGGGCGACAGACCGTTGAAGGCACGCCATAAACGACTCAGTGGCTAAATCCATCACAATTTCCAAATGTAATATCTTTATGGAAAACATATAAAAAACAATCATCAATTTTAATAATTAATCTTGATCCGGTGCTTGGTTTTGCATAGAATGGCCCACAAAAGTCGATTTCTACGATTACAAATGGCATATAAACGATTTTGTTACTCGGTCTGTAGGTAGATTACCCATTATTTGATTGCTAATGTGAGGCCGAGCATGGAAACATCGTTTACACTTATTTACATCTATCCGGCAGAGCTTTCAGCCTTTATAATGATCCAATATGGCTGTACAACAGCGCTTGCGAGGAGCGGCATGAAGAAACGTCCAGGATTCAAGTTCGACAAACAACCAAGTTTAATAAGGGACCCAACTGAAAACGGAAGCCACAAACAAAAAAATGGAATACCAAAATCTTTAAGGCGGTGTATAATGCAGGTGTGGAACATATACATTTTACGGGTAAGCTTATAGAGGCGCATCGAATTGGTCCTAAGTGTAAAACCACGTGCAAACTAAATTGTCAGGAAAAACTGACGTTACAGAATCGGCAAGAAAACTCACAATCCATAGATTGTTATAGTAAGCCTAAGGCTTGTATTACATTATCACTTTTATTCGTCATATAAAAACATCAACATATTTATATGAAAGTGTAATGGGGATATACATATGTATAATAGTATTTTTCTGATGATATTTAGCTTCATGAAGCTAAATATAATAATATTTGTTTTGACAGCGGCTCAAAATAGCGAAAAAATTCGGCTGGAGTATTATGAACGAAAAATTGAAAATAAGTGAAAAAAATTAAAATTCTCGTACATTATGTACGTAATTCTACAAAATTAAACGCAATATTTTTTAAGTTATGCTTTTGTTATTAAATTTTCAATCCATTTTTGGTAAAATGATTTGTAGTATTTTTCTTATCGTAGTTTTATGTCAGAAAAATATTATTACTTTTCTATGACATGCAAATGTGATAATGTAATACAGGCCAAATTCTGGTAATTGTATACTACTTAAAATATTAAACATTTTCTTCAATTTAGGAATAAATCTGAAGTGGACTTCCACAATTTTTTTAAAATTGAAAGACGAAACTTTAAAATTGGGCAAACGGGGAAAGTATTACAGAAAAACTTCCGAATCTCAAGCAATCGAGGAGGACCCATGCAAATTAATTGCTACAGTTTTTGATTTTGAGAAAACTTTAACATGCCCGAATACCAATTGTAACTTTAAATTATAAGGGAGTGTCTATATCACCATGAATTTAGCACAAGTAACTGCGTGATTGCATTTATAGGGCTGATCGCTACTAATAGCTTTAACCAATGTTACTTGGCTACAAAATACGAATTTTTGAACTGAAGGCTGCATTATGGTAGAAATTCAAATTCAGGACATTGTCAACTTAGATGTAAATTTACAATAAATTAAACAATTATGTGGTAACTTTCTTTTCTATGTAAGGTTAATCGATGGAAACTGACGAATAATTATAAAAGCTAGACAGCACTGTTTTAATGGAGCCAGCATCATTTATATCTCGGTATCTATAATTATCGACTCAATGACACAGTAAAAAAATTTACTCTTTTAGATATATTGTATGTACGTATACATCCGGATAAGTTTCATATATTATATTCTTTATAAAAACACTGCTCCTTAATTAATCCACTTATTCTCAAACATCATCATCGTGTTTCATTCTTATATTGTATAGCATCATACACATAAAAATCAAAATTGTATACAAAAAAAAAAAAAAATAACAAGATACTATATACTCCAAATTGTTCATTTTCCATCCTGTTTTTCTTTGAAAAATTATATTTTTTAATTAATTAATGGTTTCGTATTACACGCGATTGTATTTATATACGTACAGTGTAGTGTGAAAACCATTGTTTCCGTTTTTTTTCAGCAAATATCAGTCCATTTTCGGAAATACCAACAATATCGTAGCCAAATGAAATTATTGCGCTTTTAATTAAAAAAAAAAAAAAAATCTACATGTCTTTTTCGGATGTCTGTCTGTAATAATGTATTTTTTTACTTGCCTCATGTACATGATTTCCACATGAAAAATCGATATGAATGAAAATTATTTTGTGTGCGCTGTTTTTGTCTTGCGGAAAATTTTCTGCGGGAAATGAAAATGAAATTGTCGTATACTATATATGAGTACAGGATATGTGTGTTTTCCGTTTACTCACTCATAACATAAAGTCATCGCATATGTAAATGTTGGTTTGCAAAATTGTATGCGACATATCATATAAATACATAAGCAAACCATGTTGTTTCTATAAATTTAAAAATGTTACGCATCGGTGAAAAATTTACTTAATTTATTTTTGATGATGACAAATGAATAATTCATAGCCCTAAGGGAAAAGAAATTATATTTAGATAAATATTTGTAATTGGAAAATTGTATTTATCTTTGTTTGTTTTAACGGGAGGTTTCAGATTTGTTAGGACGACACGAGTTTAAAATACCAAAAGCTTTTGTTTGCAGATATAAATGTTTCCTTGTTAAGTTTGGGTTCTTTCTGACTTGATGACGTCGTCTATTTGTATCAGTCGAATTTTTTTTGAAGAATACAAACTGAATATTCGATAGAATATATCCAGCAGTCAGTGGTTGCCTATCCGTGTTGTTGTTCTTCATTTAGTTTCGGCCAAGAACGATTGTATAAAGGTTATGAAGAAATCGGATGAGCCTTGTTTTCTAACGTATGTCATTGCATCCTGTGCATATTCATGCTTATGGCGAGAGGCGTCCAGTGATCGTAGATTGCAATATAACCAGTTTTTCCATGTTTCGGGCATTGCCATTAGCCATTATTGCGTCTATTAATCAGATATATTCTTCCGATCGCAATTTTCGTTGATTATAGTGCATAAACTGCAACCGTTCTACCTCGGTCTTGGTTTTCATATCAATAATGAATTGTTGGAACAATTGACGACAGTTCAAAATGTGAGTGTTTTCACCATCCCTAACCATAATT
Source organism: Tipula helvola (assembly GCA_963556165.1). Lineage (NCBI taxonomy): Eukaryota > Metazoa > Arthropoda > Insecta > Diptera > Tipulidae > Tipula > Tipula helvola. Next base: position 343,552,898 of record OY744481.1, on the reverse strand, counting down.
CGGTGAGCACAGATATGCATCGATGTTACTTTCTTGTTGAGTTTGACACCTGTATTGGATTGACTTATAGGATGTTGAAGTGGTAACCAATCTGTTGGAGCAATTGGCCCATTTTAAATCAATACTCACCTAAATTACAAATCTCATCCTGTAATACATCAATTGACTTAACCTAAAATCAAAATAACATTGTAAATTATAATTTCTTTAAAACTTACCCCTTGCTATTATATAATTTATTGACCATCTCTGAAAGGTATAATTAATAGGTTATTTAAAGTAAATGAAAAATGAAATAATATTTACTTACCTTAATTATTCCTAAATATTTTCTATAAACTTTGCCATTTTGACATTTCTCTTTGAATTTAAACAAATGTCAAGATGGAAATTAATCATTATAAATAACATCGACAAGCGCTTTTGCCGAAATACATAATCGAATATCCACTGAACGTAATATAATAGAATTATATAATTGGTTGGAGTCTTGGATTATTTCGAACATGAATTTGTGGCATAATGCGTCTTTAATTTGAGTTGCCATATTTGACCAATAGAGTATAATTGTATTCATCATGCAATTTAAAATTTGTTTTCAACTCTGGCCACATTATAAAATTCATCTTGTCATTTTTTTTATCATAAAAATTGTTTAGTCATATTTTGTAATCCAATTGTAAAACACAATAAAATTGTTATAACTATTAAAAATAAAATAATAAATTGTTAAATAAATTCTTATATATTAACAATTTGTTTGTTAAGTGAAATTGGATCCGACGACCTATTATTATTATCTTGGGAACGACTCGCAAGGCCACTTTTCCTTTGCTATTTACACAGCAAGTTTAGGCAAGTGGATTGCCCCAACATATGGTCCTTCGAGCCGGATGTGCTAAATACAACACGTGTTTCCAGCCGAGTGCTCGCCATTGAGCAAAATAGTTTGAGGTACGTGTGTGTAATTTAATTACGGTACAGTCCAGAGTGCTCGCCATTGAGCAAAATAGTTTGAGATACGTGTGCTTATTTAAATTAAGGCGTATCCAATTTAGTGCTCGCCATTGAGCAATCCAGTTTTGAGGAACGTGTGAAACATTTAACAACGTGTTTCCAGTTTAGTGCTCGCCATTGAGCAATCCAATTTTGAGGAACGTGTGTACATTTAACAACGTGTTTCCAGTTTAGTGCTCGCAATTGAGCAATCCAGTTTTGAGGCACGTGTGTTCAATCGAAGTTACGGTAAATTCCAATTCAGTGCTCGCCGTTGAGCAATCCAGTTTTGAGGAACGTGTGTACAATTTAACAACGTGTTTCCAGTTTAGTGCTCGCAATTGAGCAATCCAGTTTTGAGGAACGTGTGAAACATTTAACAACGTGTTTCCAGTTTAGTGTTCGCAATTGAGCAATCCAGTTTTGAGGAACGTGTGAAACATTTAACAACGTGTTTCCAGTTGAGTGCTCGCAATTGAGCAAAACAGTTTTGAGGCACGTGTGTGCAATCGAAATTACGGTAAACTCCAGTTGAGTGCTCGCCATTGAGCAAACTAGTTTGAGGTACGTGTGTTCATTTAAATTACGGTGTATCCAGTTCAGTGCTCGCCATTAAACAAACAAGTTTGAAGCAAGTGTATTCATCAAGTTACTGTGTATCCAGTTGAGTGCTCGCTATTGAGCAAAACAATTTAAGATGGATGTACCAGCTCTTAAGAGGCAACGCGCAGCAAATAAGGGTCGGCTTACCGGTATTATCAATTATATCAAAGCCGCAGATGATGATACTCCAATCGAAGAATTCAGAACGCGCCTTGCTCGTGTAGAGCAGTTAATGATTGAATTTACCAACATTGAATCCCAAATTTTATCTCTCGATGATAAAGAAGGGCCAGATCTAGTTTATGAGGACAACTACTATATTGCTGTAACCGGTCTTAATACCTTGATTCGATCTAGATCTATAGCTGCAGGCCACACATCGCAGGACGTATCATTTAATGCTACGAACAATGGTCATTCTCATGAAGTGAAATTGCCAAGAATCAATATACCCCCGTTCTCAGGGGACTATAAGGAATGGCAATCTTTTTACGATCTGTTTACCAGCACAATACATAACTCTGCCAGTTTAAGCCCGGTACAAAAATTTCAGTACCTGAAGGGATTATTACGAGGTGAAGCGGCAATCCTATTGAGGCATACAAGCTTAACCGAGGCAAATTACATCGGCGCTCTGAATAAGCTTAAATCAAGATACGATCGTAAGCGACACATAATTAATGTGTTTTTGCGTACTTTTATCGATCAGCCATCCATAACCACCGCTAATCCAGACAATATTAAAAGACTCATGGACACTTCTGATGAAGTCATTCGTGGCTTAAAGGCGTTGGGCTACAAGGCTGAGTCGCGCGATCACTGGTTGATCTATCTGTTGGTTATCAAATTAGACGAAAAGTCCAAATCATTATGGGCGCAACACGTAGCTGATCTGGAAAATCCAGAATTCACGGATTTTATGGAATTTCTCTCAAAACGAATCGACACTTTGGAGACTGTTAACATGTCGCTTAAAAAACCAACCACACAAGCAAGAGTTAAGAGCCACGTCACAGTCGAAAATAAGACCTACAATTGTGCAAAGTGCAATGCAAGCGATCATTCATTGGTAGCGTGTCAACAATTAAATCAGATGGATGCTGAACAACGCAGGAATTGGGCAAAAGAGGAAAGCCGATGCTTCAATTGCCTAAGTCGACGACATCGAGTTGAAAAATGCCTTTCAAAGTATCGTTGCCAGCATTGTAAGAAGAAGCACCACACCTTGCTCCACGAACCGGACGATACAAAACCTGGGGTCAATTCTAATGAAGCAGCTGTTCCCATCGAATCAACAACATCATATTGTTCGCAAACCAATGTAAAGCATACGATATTACCAACAGCTTTAATCAACATTTTGGATTCAACTGGACGCATAGCCGTATGTCGTGCGCTATTAGACTCGGGCTCTCAAGCCAGTTTTATCTCAGCCTCATGCGTACAGCGGCTAGGATTGCAAAGAACAAATGCTAGATTATCAATAACCGGATTGGGAAGTTCCAGCGCTGGGTATACGAGAGGAAAAGCTACATTTATTGTGCGACCAAAGTGCCATCCAGAAGTGCCAATGGAGGCACTAATTCTATCAAAAATTACTTCCAATTTGCCTCACCAATCAATCGAGGGAATTTCGTTTAGTTCATGGCCCGAAATACAATTGGCTGACCCACAATTTCACAAATCAAGTCGTATAGATGTCTTGATCGGCGCGGATTATTTTTTCAACCTGTTGGAGCCCGCCAAAATCGTAATAAATCAAGATGGATTAATCGCCCAAAAAACTGTACTCGGTTGGGTTGTTTCAGGCAGTTTTGAAAATAAGTCACAAGATAAATTGGTCTCGATGTTCGCAGTCCAAAGCAATGTTAATCTGGATCAAACCTTGCACCGCTTTTGGGAATTAGAATCCATCACAACATCTAAACCATCCGCGTCTGAGGAGTCGTTCTGCAAAAACCATTTCAATGCCAATGTAAAATTGGCCAATGACGGCCGATTTATAGTAAATCTACCATTTAAAAGATCGCCAGACAATCTTGGTAAGTCGTTGCATACTGCCATCCAGCGATTGAGAGCTATGAAAAACCGCTTTAGCAGAGAACCCGAATTTCACGCCTTATATCGAGAATTTATGCATGAGTATCAAGGACTTCATCACATGAAAGAGATTCGGCAACCGGAAACGATAGATGGTGGACACTACCTACCTCAGCATGGCGTGTTAAAACTTTCCAGTACAACTTCCAAATTGAGGGCTGTCTTTGACGGATCCGCCAATGCAATAACCGGAATATCCTTGAACAACTGTTTAGCAATTGGCCAGAACGCAGCGGATTGCGCATCCAAGGGATTATTCCCGGAGAAACTCGCTAATCATCGCCTTTGGTGGCGTGGGCCTACTTGGCTACATAAATACAACTACCGCTGGCCTCCACAGCAAAATAACTACGGTTTCAATGAAGAGGAAAATCATAAGGCGTTCACATTTACCAATACGATCGATGATGGTCGAACACAACGGTTCGACCAGTTGATGTCAAAATATTCCACAATAACGAAAATTAATGCGGTCTTAGCATATGTACTAAGATTCATTACAATTATGAAAACTAATACACCGATAATGGACTGCCTGACCCGGGAAGAGTTGTTTAGTGCGCTGTTTAAATTGTGTGAGCACGAACAAATGAGGTTTTATTCAGAGGAAATGCGACAACTGCGCGCCAGCCAGGAAATCTCTAAGTCAAGCAGTATAAAATCATTGAACCCCTTCATGGACAAAGTTGGGCTCATTCGTGTCGGTGGTCGGCTAGAGCAGGGGTGGCAAAACTTTCAAGTCTTGCGGGCGACTTTTGACTAAATTAAATCTGGAGGTCTACCAGAGAAACTATATTTAATTGTTAACTGTATTTCATTTATTTGTTTAAATTCAAGACAAAATTAGAAAGTTTTATATCACTTATAATACAAGAATTTTAAAAATATTAAATATAAGTTTATTATTTACTACTGCTACTACTTGCACCTGATACGTGGCACTGCATCTTATCAGCAAGTTCTTCATATTTTGGATCATATGAGCTTATGGCGATTCGCAAGCATGATGCCAAATGATCATCCGTTAAACAAGATCGATGTTTTGTCTTAATGCCATTCATTGAAGAAAAAGCTGATTCGCAAAGATAGGTGGATCCAAAAAATGCGGACATATATCCAGCCACTCTCCGCAAAATTGGATATTTTTCTTCTGAAAGAAGATTCCAAAACTTGTCTTCGGTTGTAGCTCTTGATTTGATGAATATGTCACATTTCAATGCTATTATCTCATCTTCTAAGTTTTTTAAATATGTTTATAAAGAGATTTAACAGTCAAAAAGTTTTTTAAATATGCATTTTCTCATATTGCTCGCGGGCGACTTTCGATAGTTAATCGGTCGACCAGTCGACCGCGGTCGACGCTTTTGCCAGTTCTGGGCTAGAGAATACTAATGTATCATTCTCTACCAAAAACTCAATAATTCTACACCCCAAGTCGCAACTTAGTCGATTGCTGAGTCATTCAATTCACATGGACAACAAACATGCTCGACCACTATTGACATTAGCCATTTCCAGGCAAGATTATTGGATACCCGGGTGTCGCAATGTAGTACGACAGGTAATTAGCCGATGTATTGTTTGTACAAAATTTAAAGCACAAACAGCAAGTCAACTGATGGGAAATCTACCAAGCTGCCGAGTAGAATTAATTCGACCATTTCTAAGGGTTGGGATTGACTATGCTGGCCCAATTCTAATTCATATGCGAAAGGGGCGAGGACAAAGGTCATACAAATCATATATATGCCTATTTGTCTGCCTAAGTACCAAGGCAATTCACCTGGAATTGGTCAGCGACTTGTCCAGCGACGCTTTCGTTGGAGCATTAAAAAGATTTGTGTCCAGAAGAGGTGTTTGTCAGGAGGTGTTTAGTGACAATGGCACAAACTTCATCGGCGCCGACCGCAAATTAAGGGAAGAATTTAACAAAATTGTCAAAAATTCGAAACTTATCTCAGATTATCTTTCCAGGCAATTTATAACATGGCATTTCATCCCTCCTAGTGCTCCTCATTTTGGCGGTATCTGGAAAGCAGGTGTAAAGGCAACGAAATATCACCTGCGGCGCGTAATTGGCAACACCATATTGACACAAGAGGAAATGATCACTCTGCTCGCCGAAATCGAGAGCATCTTAAATTCTAGGCCTTTATGCTCCATAAATGCCACTGACATCGATGTTCTCACGCCGTCTCATTTCCTGATAGGACATGCAGCCACAAAAATTCCCGAAGCCGATATAACCCATTTCAAACCAAGTCACTTGTCAAGGTGGCAAATGGTGCAGCAGCTGACTCAACACTTCTGGCGACGATGGTACACCTCATTACAGCCAAGGTCAAAGTGGAGAGAGAAACAACCACAAGTAAATGTAAACGACATCGTGATCATAAAAGACAATAATACGTCCGTCAATCAATGGCCACTGGGAAGGGTCACGAAAATCCACCCTGGAACTGATGGTTTGATACGAGTCGTCACACTCAAAACAAAATCCGGAGAAATAACGCGTCCTATCCATAAGATATGTATACTTCCCACGTCAAATAACGATGAATCCAACACGCATCTCTTATCACCGTCATCACCAATTAGCGCACCAAATCATCCGTCAACAAGCAAAGGTTAAATGTTGAACCCGGTGGTTCAAGGGCGGCGGTATGTTGGAGCAATTGGCCCATTTTAAATCAATACTCACCTAAATTACAAATCTCATCCTGTAATACATCAATTGACTTAACCTAAAATCAAAATAACATTGTAAATTATAATTTCTTTAAAACTTACCCCCTTGCTATTATATAATTTATTGACCATCTCTGAAAGGTATAATTAATAGGTTATTTAAAGTAAATGAAAAATGAAATAATATTTACTTACCTTAATTATTCCTAAATATTTTCTATAAACTTTGCCATTTTGACATTTCTCTTTGAATTTAAACAAATGTCAAGATGGAAATTAATCATTATAAATAACATCGACAAGCGCTTTTGCCGAAATACATAATCGAATATCCACTGAACGTAATATAATAGAATTATATAATTGGTTGGAGTCTTGGATTATTTCGAACATGAATTTGTGGCATAATGCGTCTTTAATTTGAGTTGCCATATTTGACCAATAGAGTATAATTGTATTCATCATGCAATTTAAAATTTGTTTTCAACTCTGGCCACATTATAAAATTCATCTTGTCATTTTTTTTATCATAAAAATTGTTTAGTCATAATTTGTAATCCAATTGTAAAACACAATAAAATTGTTATAACTATTAAAAATAAAATAATAAATTGTTAAATAAATTCTTATATATTAACAATTTGTTTGTTAAGTGAAATTGGATCCGACGACCTATTATTATTATCTTGGGAACGACTCGCAAGGCCACTTTTCCTTTGCTTTTTACACAGCAAGTTTAGGCAAGTGGATTGCCCCAACACAATCTCTCCTACATTCTTTGTCGATGATCACATCAAGTCGCGACTGAGAAATCTTGGTTCAGTTGTTTATAGTTACGACTAGGCGTTGTAACTCCCGGACGATTTCTCATCATAGTCCCTGGATGTCAGTGCAGCGCTGGTCCAATTCGAGTTGTTTCTCGCCAACAAAATATATTTGTAGAAGTTCCGGAGTCTCACAGAAAATTTGAGAATAATCTTGAAAATTCTGGAAGATTCTAAAAAATTTTAAAAAATTTCTAAAATTTTCCAGTATACCTGAAATTTTTTAGAAAATTCTGGATTATTCAGAAACTTCGTAGAAAATTCTGAAACCTTTTACAATATTTTGAAATAGTCTGAAATTACTGAAAACTCTTAGGAATTCCTGGAACATTCTAGAACATTTTTAAAATTCCGAAAAATTATAGAAAATTACGGAAAATTCTGATATACTAGAACACCTTGCATTTTTTAGCAAATCGTGAAAAATTCTGGAATATTCTAAAAAATTTAAAATATTCTTGAAAATTGAAGTAGGTACAAAACATTTTAGAACACTTTAAAAAATTTTAAAAATAACGGAACATTCTGAAATATTCTAGAAAATTCTGGAACACCTGGAATTTTCTAGAAATTGTTGAAAATTCTGGAACATTCTAGAAAATTTGAGAATATTCTTGAAAATTCTGGAATATTCCGAAACATTTTAAAATATCCTAGAACATTCCAATAAACCTGGAAGTTTTTAAAAAATTCTGGAACATTTAGAAACTTTCTAGAAAACTCTGGAACCCTTTAGAATATTTTGAAACATTCTGAAATTTACTGTAAGATCGTAGGAATTTCTGGAACGTTTTGGAACAATCTAGAAGATTTTGAAACATTTTATTGTAGTATATGCTGGAACACTTGGAATTTTCTAGCAAATCGTGTAAAATTATGGAACGTTTTAAAATCTTTGAAAATACTCATCATAATTCAAGAACCAAACATTCAAGAACATTTTGAAAATTCTAGAAAATGTTGGAACATTCTGAAATATTCTAAAAATTTCTGGAATAGCTGGTATTTTCTAGAAATTGTAGAAAATTCTGGAACATTCCGAAACATTTTAAAAATGTTTGGAACATTCTAGTATACCTGGAACTTTTAGAAAATACTAAAAAATACTAAAACATTTTAGAATATTTTAAAACATTCTGAAATTTACTGTAAAATTGTAGAAATTTCTGGAACGTTCTGGAACATTATAGAATATTTTGAAAATTCCATAAAATTGTAAAAAATTATGAAACATTTTGCTCGTAGTATATGCTCGAACACTTGGAGTTTTCTAGCAAATCGTGTAAAATTCTGGAAAATTCTATAAAATTGGAAAATATTCTTCAAAATTCAAAAACCAAACATGCTAGATCATTTTGAAAATTCTAGAAATTCATGGAAAATTCTGACTATAAAATCCTGAAACACCTGAAATTTTCTAGAAATTGTAAAAAATGTTGGAACATTCTACAACATTTGAGAATTTTCTTCAAAATTCTTTAACATTCCGAAACATTTAAAAAAATTCTGAAATATTCCAGTACCCTTGGCATTTTTTAGAAAATTCTGGAATATTAAGAAACTGAACCCTTTTAGAATATTTTGAAACATTCTGAACTTAACTGTAAATTCGTAGGAATTTCTGGAACATTCTAGAATGTATTGAAAATTTCGAAAAATTCAAAAAAATTATGAAACATTTTGCTCGTAGTATATGCAGGAATACCTAGAATTTTCTAGCAAATCGTCTAAAATTCTGAAACATTCTAAAAATGTTTAAAATATTCTTCAAAATTCAAGAACCAAACATTCTAAAACAGTTTGAAAATTTTAGAAAATTTTGGAGCATTCTGGAATATTCTAAAAAATTCTGGACGGCTGGAATTTTCTAGAAATTGTAGGAAATTCTGGAAGATTCTAGAAAATTTGAGAAAATTTTGGATCATTCCGAAACATTTTAAAAAATCCTGGAACATTCCAGTACCCCTAGAATTTTTTAGCAAATTCTGGAATATTCAGAAACTACATAAAATTCTGAAACGCTTTACAATATTTTGAAACATTCTGAAATTACTGGAAAATCGCTTGAATTTCTGGAACATTCTAGAACATTTTTAAAATTACGAAGAATTCTAGAAATTTATGAAAATATCCGAAACATTCTAGTAAATTCTCGAAACACCTGAAATTTTCTAGAATATTCAGAAACTTTCAAGAAAATTCTGGAAGCCTATAGCATATTTTGAAACATTCTGAAATTAACTGAAAAATCGTTGGAATTTCTGGAACATTCTGGAACATTCTAGAATATTTAGAAAATTCCGTAAACCCCAAAAACTTATGAAACATTTTTATTAATACTTAGAATTTTCTAGCAAATCGTGTAAAATTATGGAACCTTCTAAAAAATTTGGAAATATTCTTGAACATTCAAGAACCAAACATTCTAGAACATTTTGAAAATTCTAAAAAATTATGGAACATGCTCAAATATTTTAGAAAATTCTGGAATAAATTGAAAACATTTTTGGGACATATTTGAGAATAACCTGGAAAATTCTGGAACATTCCAAAAATTTTTAAAAAATCCTGGAATACTTTAGTACACCTGGAATTTTTTAGCAAATTCTGGAATATTCAGAAACTTTTTGGAAAATTCTGAAACCTTTTACAATATTTTGAAACATCCTGAAATTACTGGGAAATCGTAGGAATTTCTGGAACATTCTAGAACATTTTGAAAATTCCGAAAAATTCTAGAAAATCATGAAACAATCTGAAACATTCTAGCAAATTCTCGAAACACCTGAAATTTTCTAGTAATTCTAGGAAATTCTGGAGAATTCTAGAACATTTGAGAATATTCTTGAAAATTCTGGAACATTCCAAAATATTTTAAAAAACCTGGAAAATTCCAGTATGCCTGGAACTTTTTAGAAAATTCTGGAATATTCAGAATATTTCTAAAAATCCTGGAACTCTTTAGAATATTTTAAAACATTCTGAAATTTACTGTAAAATCGTAATAATTTCTGGAACGTTCTGGGGCATTTTAGAACATTTTAAAAATTCCGGAAAGTTCTAGAAAATTATGAAACATTCCACACGTAGTATATGCTAGAACCCCTTAAATTTTCTAGCAATTCGTGTAAAATTATGGAACATTCTAAAAAATTTGAAAATATTCTTGAAAATTTAAGAACAATTCTATAACATTTTGAATATTCTAGAAAATTATAAAGCAATATGAAATATTCTAGACAATTTTTGGGATGCTTGGAATTTTATTTTTTAGAAAATATAGAAAACTCCCAACCATTCTAAAAAAATTGAGAATATTCTCGAAAATTCTGGAACATTCCGAAACATTTTAAGAAATCCTGCAACATTCCAGTACACCTGGAACTTCAGAATATTTTGCAATATTCTGAAATGTACTGTAAAATCGTAGGAATTTCTGGAACTTTCTTGAACATTCTAGAATATTTTGAAATTTACGCAAAATTCTAAAAAATTATGAAACATTTTGCAAAATTCTGGAACATTCTAAAAAATTTGAAAATATTTATGAAAATTTAAGAAGCAAATATTCTACAACATTTTGAAAATTATGAAACATTCCGAAACATTTTAACAAATTCTATTTAGAACACCTAAACTTTTCTAGAAATTGTAGATAATTCTGGAACATTCTAGAAAATTTGCGAATATTCTCGAAAATTCTGTAATATTCCGAAAAATTTTAAAAAATCCTGGAACATTCCAGTATACCTGGATCAGAAAATTCTAGAATATTCAGAAACTTTCTTGAAAATGCTGGAAACCTTTAGGATAATTTGAACCTTCTGAAATTGACTGTATCGTAGAAATTTCTGGAATGGTCTGGAACAGTCTAGAATATTTTGAAAATTCCGGGAAATTCTAAAAAATTATGAAACATTTTACTCGAAGTATATGCTGGAACACTTGGAATTTTCTAGCAAATCGGGTAAAATTTTGGAACATTCTAAAAAATTTGAAAATATGCTTCAAGAACCAAACATTCTAGAACAATTTGAAAATTCTAGAAAATTTTGAAACATTCTAGAAAAATTGAGAATATTCTGGAAAATTCTGGAACATTCCGCAACATTTTAAAAAATCCCTAAACCTTCCAGTATACCTGGAACTTTTTAGAAAGTTCAGGCAAATTCAGAAACATTCTAGAAAATTATGAAACCTTTGAGAATATTTTGGAACATTATGAAATTTTCTAGAAAATTCTAAGAAGTTGAAATGCTAAAAAACCTGGCATTTTCTAGCAAGTTGTGTAAAATTGTGGAACATTCTAGAAAATTTGAGAATATTCTTGAAAATTCTGGAACATTCCAGTACACCCGGAACTTTCTATAAACAATTTTGGGACCTTTAAGAACATTCTAAAATCTTCTGAAATGTTTTACACAGTTCCGAAACATTCTGAAACATTCTAGTAAATTTTGGAGCATTCTAGAAAATTCGGAACAAATAAGAATTTTCCAAATATTGGAAGATTCTAAAACATATTGGAACATCTGGAATTTTTCAAAAAATTCAAGAACTATTTCCTTAAAGAAAATTTGAAGTACTATATTCACTGAACTTGTAGGAGAACCTAACTTTATAACATCACCAAAAATGTCACTCTCGCATTTATCCTAGACTTAGAATATAAAAATAGCACAAAAAATGCTGGGGGGATATTGTTTATTGAGCTATAGAGAAATATGTATGCCGATGTCAGTAAATTATTCTAAAAACTATAAATAAAAGTTGATTGCTTGCCCACCATGGCGAAATATGCATGAGTTTGAGTTTAATCACATTTTTATCACTGATACATTATCTGTTGGCGAGAAAACTTAGATAATAAAACAGCGTTCGAGACAGAATGTACATTTTTATTGTCACACATCAAAATAAAAATAAAAAAAAAACTTATCACCATGACAAGAATCATTTTCCTCGTGTTGTATTTTCATATAATTCTACAGCGAATAATGTCTATGCCATCCACTTCATCTAAAATGCATTGATAATGTCGTTTCTAGTTTTTGCAGTTTTCGTCGAGTAAATTTATTACACCATGTATCTACTTTAGTACAGTATTAAAACCAAATTTATTTCCAACTAGAGAATAAAATTTTATAAAATAGATTTTCTTTTTTCTCAAACGGAGATAACAATTTTCCATTCAAACACTCTGTATAATATTCTGGTACATACAAATATCCCCAAATGATTTTCTTTTTCTACTATACTCGTATATTCAACCAAGATACTGAATATTCCCCGTGAAAAAATATTTAAAAATCAATAACAAAGAAGAAATGAAGAAAATTATCTTATCATTTTCATCTATCGTTAGATATTTTACAGATGCTTTAGAAAATTGTTTGCCTGAGACCAGCATAATAAAATAATTAAATCGATATAGAGACGTTTTTATTTAAATACCTACAATACATCCCACAACACACAAAAATTATTGAAATATGGTTCGATTATTGTGGCCCACTTATGGGATATACAAAATAATTCAATTACGAATGACAGTGTATGAAAAAAAAACAAAAATTCTACTTTTAAATCTGTGTTTTAATTCCAATTTAATAAATAATATAATTTTTGGGCAATTATTTGTACATGATTTTCCTTTTAAAACCCTTTTCAAATAAACTTTCAAAATCGAAAAAATCAAGGAAAATGGATAAATTGTATTTTTATATTTCTGTGACAACTATACCTGTTACCCACGATGTTGAGATTAATTTATGAATCCTAAATCTGATGACGTCAAGCATAGAATGGCACCGCCGGGTTTTTTTATTGTTTTTTCTTTTCTGGAATTTAACAACAAAATCCTTTTATTGCTAGGGTATGCTGTTCAGTTTCTTATTTGTTGGCATGTCTTTCTCTCCTATTTATATGCATTCCATTTGACGATAATCAAGATTATTGTTACATTCAGAAAGTTTAGTTAACATAGGTCCGCAAAGACTCTGCGGAGGGCATCCTGCCAAATATGAGTAGGAATTTTCTCCCAAAAACGTTTCTCGACATATTTGAAGGTCCCAGAGTCCGAAAAATCTAAACAAAAATAAAAATGGTTGAAACACTAGGCAAAAATTTTGGTTCAATTCCACCCAAAATTTAACCAAAACTCAATCCAAACTAAACACTGACATAATTTAAACTCAATCCTCAACTTAACCGTAATCTCAGCGTTCAACTCAACGGAACCCGCAACTGATCTCCAATTCAACACGGTACAAAATACTGTGTGCATATATAACCCCAATTCAGTACGAGTCAAGCTAACTACCAATTCAAATTTCAAATAAACCTACAAATAAATCCCCAACAAAACGACTCAATTAACCATAACTCTACTTCAACCAAACTCTAATAAACTCCAACCCGACCATAAGTCCAGCAATTAACTCAACCCCAAACTTACCGCCCCACTCAATTCTCAAAAAATCTTGGTCCGAAAAAATACTTGGACCGATGAACTCAACTCAACGAAACTTAAAATTCAACAAACAACTATCCCACATAAATCCGCGTATGAACCCCCACCAAACCTAAACTAAACCCTAACTCATCGCAACGTAATTTTTAACGCAACCCGAAACTTTGATTTCTACTCAACTCAGTTCCAACTCAACCCCAACTTAACCTGAACTCATTCCTAGTCCAATCTAAAATTCATGTCCAACTTAAGCCTCAACTCAATCGCAAAACACAATTTAAACTCCAAACTAGATTATATAAAAAAATTACACCTGCCTACCTAAAGCCAACTTCCAGCCCAACTCAATTCCAATTCAAAATACAAATTAACTTAACTCAATTCCCAACTCAACCGCAAACCCAATTCCTCCCAACTCAAACCTCTAACGAGCATATATGTATATATATAACCAAAGCCTAATCCAAGTTCAACTCAGGTCTACTCGACCCTAACTCAACCCTCAAATTGAACCGTACTTTAATTTTTAAATCAATCCTAAACTCAATGCCCAACTGAATCCTCAAACCAACATATAATTGGAAAATATTTATATAAAGAGGTGTTAATTCGTATGGTCGGTATTCCACCCCGGCTCTAATGAGATGTAAATAAGATGAATTTTTAACTGCCCTTAATTTGCTTTACAAACTTCTTTCGGATAGGAAGCCAAAAATCGAAACTTTTCCTATAAAAATACGATTTTTCATTTTGTATTGATCTCTCCTTGTACATAATTAAATTAAAAATGAAAACAAATAAAAATCATTTGTTTAAAACGGAAATTCGAAATTCGAACAATTTCTTAGTCAAAATGCAAACTAACAAAAATCGAATTGCCGAAACTTTCAGCGCTTTCATGTGTAAATAATGTGAAAAGTTTTATGGTGTGCAATCAAATGTTTGAAACAATTTCCGTTTATAATAATACATTATATAAACTAGTCAACGGATAAGAACAAAAAAAAAACAATTAGGAATTTCATCTTGTACCAAATTATAAACGCGCGATTTTCCTCTTGTCAAATTCCAAACAAATGAAAAAAAAGCGATGTTGCTTCAATAGAATTACGACAATCATAATAATCATTTCAAGTATCGTCCTTATCATTACGAACGAAAAAAAAAAAAAAAAATTACTATCAAGTCATGTCGGATTTAATCAAGGATGGCTGTTGTTGGTTGTTGGTGTCATTGTGAGTGTATTGCTAATGGAAAAGTCTTTTTATACGAGTATACATTTTCCAGTTTTCTTATCTTATAGAATACTGTTAGTTGTAAACATAAAAGGATTAAAGTAACAAAGATGCGATGATAACAGTATATTTGGTCTTTATGTAACACTGGTGGTGTGTTGTATAAATTCTATTAACTTCTACACAATTTTGGTTGGTCTCCCGAGTATTTTTTTGATGTTTTTCTTTTTATGTACCAGAAACATGAACGAAATATATAATTAGTTAAGTTCTAATGTATGTCTTGTCGCTTTAATAATCTCCTTAGATTCGTGCAGATATGAAATGAGGTAAGCGGCTATACTACATAAATTATCCTAAAGCAACTATAACATTTATGATTTGATTCTAATTTTAAGTTTTATGTTTTTTAATATACATAATTCATTTCAAGCTTTTATAATTTCCGCTCACAAGCAAGTAGAAGCATAGCACGCATTTAAACAAAAATAAATAATATTATGATACTGCGCTTGATTAAATCTGTTACGGGGAATCATCGTATGTATTGAATGTCCTTTGGTAGCAACAAGTTGTTTCACTTGTCTGCTTGTGTATCTGTTTACTTTAAATTCTTTTTGTATATAATTTGTTTCCTTTTCGAACTTCTTTTAAATTTGAAACCCAGGTATCCAATTCGTTTTTAATAAAACTGATGCCAGAGGGACTTTCGATGCTTGGATTTAAAATTTCAATTGTATTACTTAAAATTGAAAATACCTTTCGTATTTTTTGTGCTCCATATGTTTCGCTCCGTAATTTTTTTTTTATTTAATGGACTTAATCCACAGGTTCCTATAACTTGGAAAACCTGCAATATAGCTTCATTTTCTTTAATTTGGATGATACCAGCTAATTCCATACCTGTTTCTTCTGGTGTAGCGTTACTGTTAGTTGTCTCTGAATCTTCATTGGTGGCATCTTCGGTAAGTGATTACAGGATTCTGACTTTCAGAGCTTCAGATATAACATGTTCAGTTACTTTCCGAATCTGGAAAGTTTTGCATGGATGCGGAATAAAGTTATAAGGGTTACAACGTAATTTAAATGGCATTTTTGTAAAATTTATGATAACGAATACGAAATTAATCACTATTCCACCACTTTATTAAATATTTTAATATTATTCAATTTAATAATAAAATCTAATAATTGTCAATTTTCACTGGTAAATTAATTGCTATTAAAAACTATCAGCTATTACATTGCTATATATACAAAAATCTAAAATATACCTGCAAGTTCTTAAAATGGGCGGTTTGTTATAACGAATTTAAGATAACGGAATAATTTTAATAGCGCCATCTATTTCTACCTACGTTTTTTAAATGATTTCTAATTTTCTGACGAAAATGAAATAGAGGAAAATGATCAGGACAGCGATTTTGGTCGCAAAATGAGGATTGATTTGAGGATTACCAATTTGAGGTCTTCAATTTTGAGTTTAAAAAACTGTATCTCAAGATTTTTGATCTCGGCCAAGCTGAATTTTCCACAGATTAAAGTGTCATTATTAGCAAATGATTAAACGTGAATTACCTTTTTTTGTAATCGAGATACTAAGAAATACAGATTCAAAAAATCACCAAAATTCCAAAATTGAAAATTATTAAAAACAAATTATTTCATAATTTTACATATTCTTCTAGCTGTCTATAACCGTTGAAGAAACCAAAATTGGTCAGCCCGTTCCGAAAATATGATCATCAACGTAATACATATACCCAAAACTCCTTGAAAATGAGAAAACTTTGAGAGAATGTAAACTCGAGAGTGAAAGAGAGAGAAAAAAAAGATGTATTATATCAACATAAACTGTATGCGTTCCGCTGTTGCCTGGTTTACACAGTTGTTAGGACGGAGCAGAGAACAGTATTATAGTCCGCATAGCAAAATATTAGATATTTTTACCTTTTTTAATAGTTAAGCAATAGCCCTTTCCAGGTATTATATGACTGACATGAGACTGACATGATTTGTTTAGTTGAACTATCACTTATGAGTTTTTGAAGATTTTATTTCCGCTAGGCTCAGTAAGCCGTTTTTGTGTTGAATAAGTTTAGCTTTTCGTACCCTTTATGTATAATTTGTTCTATGGTTAGTGATTTTGGCTTTGCAGTCCGGAACTGTATCTTAAACAAATTTGCTCTAATTGTTTACGATTGCATTTATTTCTAATTGTTTACGATTGCAAAGCTGAGCCTCCTCCGTTGGGTGCATCGCAAGGAACTTGATTTCAAGTACTAAAGATGTTAGTCATGATGGTAGTACCGCAGCTAAATCGAATGATTGTTGCTGTTGATATTATTCTCTGGATTCCAATTTATTCGGATATATGGGGGATTTGTCAATTTGTGTAATATCTTACTAATCTTCGTATTCCTAACTTTCACTTTTAGCCGAAGTACCTTCTGTTTTGAGTGTTGATGACAAGAATCAGGAAGAGTCAATTAAGAAATTTGCAATTGTTTCAGTCGAACTCGGCAAAAAAAAATTTTGTTACTATCGGAAGGGATATAGAACTACAGGAAACGGCTTATTAAAATACTTATTAAAATAAACTTAAATTTTTGTTTTTTTCTTTTGTTTAAATTAATATCACTTCACACACAAATTGAAAAATTAGATCACTTGCAATATTAATTTTAACATTAATTAATTCGCAAAAATCATAAATACTTGTTTTTTAATTACATTATACCGGATTTTAAACGCGTTTTAATCTTTGTTTACAAGAGGACTTTATGCGGTTTTCTATAAAGAAAGATTTTCTGAAAATTGTACACTAACCAAAACTAACAAAAATAAGGTGAAAATTGCGTGAAATGAATTTTTGGAAGTCATGTTTTAATTTTATGATTTTTATGTTTTGAATATAAAAATCATAAAATTAAAACATGACTTTCAAAAATTTGGGATTTCACGTATTTTTTACCTGATTTTTATTAGCTATGGTTTGATTTTGTTTTTATATAAAAAACATAAAATTTCGAACACAATTTGTCTATAAATACACATAAATTAAATAGATAATTATGAACGAATTTTCATAATTGCTAAAACTTTTCTATAGAGCTAAAAATTTATATTAATTAATAATGGTTATTTGCGTATCTGTGGCAGTACACATTTTGCTCTAGTCAATGTGAAAATTTGTCCTAAGCAAAAGCGCGAGTACTATAACTGTTACATTTTTTTTTTCATTCCCGGAAGAGTATCAAAGGATTTGATTTTGCACATACGTACCAAATCAAAAATAATAAATCACTAAATTGCGCGTTTGGCTGAAGAATTTATTAGGTTGGTTGCCAATGAATAATAAACATTATGTACGTTTAGACTTTGGATAAATCTGACACCTTAAAATACTCAGTTATTCAAATAAATATTCATCACAGGCGTTTTTGAAGAACAATTTTCCGATGAAGAAACTTAATTTTTTCAATTAGCCCTGCACAACTAGTGGTAGCAAGATGTTATTGAGATTTGTGAAAGCAACCATAGATGAATTCACTTAATAATTTGTTGGATGATAATCAGGAATCATTCATTCGAAATGATTTTGTTTTGAAATTTTTGAATGGCTCTGGGTTTGGTGGCATTACCTACATATCTATATATATAAAAATGAATTCCTGTTTGTTTGTTCCGAATGGGCGTCTCAGCCGCTCAACCGATCGCCATGAAATTTTTACCATGTACAAGTTGCATATCCAGAACCAACCTTACGATATTTTGGAAGGGGCTAGACCCCGGGGTCTAGGGGCTGCGGTACAATTTTTTTTCGAAAATTTTAATTTTCTTTAAATTTTTCCACGAAAATGAGTTTATGGGGCTGGTTATATGAAATTACTGACATGTTCGAATCCGAAGGGCCCAGCCCTGGATCAAAAATTAATTTTTAAATATTTGATTATTTCAAAATTACTTCTCAGTCGCTCAACCGATCGCCATGAAATGTTTACCATGCAAATGTTGCATGTTCAGGACCAATCTTTCGATATTGTGAAAGGGGCTGGACTCCGGGGTCTAGGGGCCATGGTACAAATTTTTTCAAAAATTTTAATTTTTTTACGAGAATGAGTTTTTGGAAAGGGGTTATATGAAATAAGAGACATGTTCGAATTCGGGGAGTCCGCCCCTGGATCAAAAAATCATTTTTACATGTAAAGATACAATTATTTGATTGTTCTGAAATAACGCCTTAGCTAATTTACCGATCGCCATGAAATTTTTTCCATGTATAGGTTGCATGTTCAGGACCAAGCCCACGATACTTTTGAAGGGGCTGGACCCCGGGGTCTAGGGGCTGTGGTACAATTGTTTTCTCAAATTTCAATTTTTTTAACACTTTTTGACGGGAATGACTTTAGGAAAGGGGTTATATGAAATTAGTGACATGCTCCAATCCGGAAGTCTGCCCTAGATCAAGAATTCATTTTTACATGTATAGATACAATTATTTAAATGTTCCGAAATAGCGCCTTAGCCGCAAATTTATACATCAAAAAGGATATCTAGCGTGCGATTGTTATACACAAATGATACTTCTACTATAATTGATTTAATTATTCAAATTAATTTTATTAATTTAAATTTAAGACAATCGTTCATCACTTTAACTGAAGACAAATCTCTGAACACTTACATATATTATCCATACTAATAATCCATTTTTACTGGTTTGACATGTACTGTTTAGTGATATCCTATTTATCATATCCTGTTTTGAAATGTACCATAATCAGCGAGTTCTTATTTCCACATAACTTCAGAAATAATTAACATTCTATATTAATCCACTATTGCAACCGGCGGCTTTTAATGAAAATAGTAGTTTCATACTAAACGCCAATAGTTTATTACTTTATTTAGTTTATTACTTAAATAAATCAATGATTGTTTCATAAAATCAATTCTAGGAAAGGTACTAAAAAATATTGTACGTATAAACTGATTCACTTTGAAAAGTACTCGCGTTTTATATTTTAAAATAGCATCTTCTACAAGAAACATCCTTGGATTCAAATTATTGTACGTGTAAAATGCCTTAGTTTGAAAAAACTTCTTTTGTTTTTCGAAATGTCATTTTCAACCACAGTTCGCGGTAAAACGTATCGAAGTGGACGTAGTTTTAATCGTTTTGAATAAATTAATATTAATTTGTATTTCGGATGCCGTTGTTCTCGATTAGTTAGCTATATTGCAATAAAATAATTGTTGGTGTCAAGTGAATATACATTCTTATTAGATTTAAGTTTTCAGTTTATAAACGTGTTAATCTATGATTACTTTTTGATTGTAGATAACATTTGATTTTGCTTAAAAAAAAATTCCGTAAAGACATTTTCAAACACAGTTCGCGGTGAAACGTATCGAACGGAACATTAAAATCGTTTTGATAAATTAATACTAATTTCTGTTTTGAATGCCCGTCATTCCTGATTAATTAGCTACACGTTTCATTTTTGCTTAAAAATGCCACCGAAAAAAAGATCAATTGGGCAGGTAACTGCAAAGTCGAAGAAGATTAGAGCCGCAAGGGTGGCTGAATCATGCGAACAGCGTGAAGCACGACTTGAAAATGATCGACGCAGTACGTCTTCTTCTAGATCTAATGAAACAACTGAACAGTGTGAAACACGACTTGCAAACGTTCGAAGCAGGATGTCTTCTTCAAGAGCTGATGAAACAACTGAACAGCGTGAAACACGACTTGAAAATGTACGAAGCAGGATGTCTTCTTCTAGAGCTACTGAAACCATTGAACATCGTGAGGCCCGGCTGGAAGTCGATCGGTTACGATATGGACGATTAATAGAAACTTTTAGAGGTGATTTAAAGTTAGCAGCATTCAATTACGAGAAAGACTATGATTACAATGTTTCAATTCGGCAAATGGAAAACATTTGTTTGTATTGTCATGCTTTAAAGTTTTACATTGAATCGCCTGGAATGTGTTGTTCAAATGGAAAAGTGAATTTGCCTCCTCTGGATGATCCACCTGAACCTCTTCTAGCTTACGTCTCCGGAACTACTGAGTTATCCAGACATTTTCTACAAAATATTCGAAAATACAACTAATGCTTTCAATTACAGCGATGTAAAGAGAGAATTCTTGCATAACAATCAAGGTATTTGAATTATATACCTCCCGAGCAACGCCGGGTAACTCAGCTAGTATTGAATAATTTTTTGATTGCAAATGAGCATCTGAAGTCATTAGTACTAGGTGATTTTAATGTTAACGTTTTTCATATTACAGATATTAAAACTTAAATGCCTAAATCGATAACCTCAGTTAATAGACTTAATAGTTAATGGTAATTACCTTAAGGTTAGCAAATTTTTTTGTAACAAATTGCTCCTAAATAACTACCGACCGATATTTCTATCAAATTCCTTTGAGAAAGTTAAATTGTTATCTTCTTTATCTTTTATTTTCGGCCCGATTACATTCAATTTTTTTATCAACGATATTTTTAGCCCGACGTTGAAATGAAAACTGATAATTACGCTGATGATTCAATGTTTGAAATTTAAATCCAAACATTTTTTTTTTTTGTTTTTTTTTGTTCTTTATCTCCATTTAGGAGCATAGGGCGTCGACCAGGCTGAACCATCTAACTCTATTGGGGGCTATTGCTTTTAGCTCTTCCCATGATTTACCAAGTTGTTTCGCTTCGGGTAGCATCGCTCTTTTCCAGGTAATAGCTGATCTTCCCACTTTTCGTCTCCCTTCCGGAATCCATTCTTACTTGAAAGGTAGATTCTTCAGGATTAAGTTAGATGATACTTTCTCAGAATTGACAGAAATCAATGCAGGAGTTCCACAGGGCAGTATATTAGGGCCGGTTTTATACTTGCTGTACACTTATGATCTTCCTGCATTAGAAAACAATATAGTGGCGACTTTTGTAGATGTCACAGGTCTTCTTGCGATTTTCTGTATGTATTTCCATGATTCACACCCATGTAGCAGTCTTGATTTTATGAACAATCGTAGCTTTGTGTTTTTTGAGAGCGCATTCCAGACCTTGTGGAGCATGTTGAAAGTATTTCTTGCTCTGTTAATACCTTGGCTTGTATCTTCTTCAGTGTCACCTGTTTTTGCCACAGTACAACCAAGGTAGAGGAATTTTTCAATCTCTTCGATTGGTGTGTAGTTGATCATGATTGGTGTACTAACTTCATGTGCTATATGTGACAGCTTCTGCATTTTCTGCTGTATGTTGGCATACTTGTGTGTTAGCAGGCATATGTTAACACCGTTTGGTGTTGCATTGTCAAGTTTGCGCATTAGGTTGTCCATTAGGAACAGTAGTGGGGATAGTATGCACCCTTGTCTTACTCCTCGTGAATTGAAGTATTTACCACTTTGTTTTCCTCTGCGCATTGAACCTTGTTTCCAGCATCCCGATATATTTCTTGGATTATTTCAATTATCTTCTTCGGTATGCATATTTCGCAAAATGCTTTCCATATTGCAAGTCTCTTGGTACAATCGAATGCCCGTTCAAAGTCTACGAAGAATAGATATAGTGGTGAGTTCCACTCATTTGATTGATCTATGATAATATCAAAATTATGATCTGTAAAGCTCCAGCTTGTTCATTTCTTAGGCACTGATTAATTGATGGAGAATACGTTAAAGAGTAATCATCTCTAAAACCTTTATTGTGCTGTTGAGAAGGGATATGCCTGGCCAGTTCCTGCATTCTCTTAGGTCGCCTTTGTTTGGGATTATTATGGTTAAAGCTTCTTTCCATTCTGTGGAATTCTCCCTGGATTTCATATTTCAACTAATAGTGGTGTTAGAGGTTCTGCTGCAACATATATGCGTTGCTTTTGAATATTTCAACTGGTAAATAATCTGCGCCAGAGGCTTTATTGTTCTTTAGCTTCTGCATGGCAAATATAACTTCTCGCTCCGTTGGTGGGTGAGTGTTGATGGTTTCATTAAAGCCATCATCCGGAAGCTCGTAATTTTCTTTATTATCTACGCAGTTGTTCTCAAAGTGTTCTTTCCATCTATTTAGTTCTTGCTGATGTGTGGTTAAGATCTGTCCAGCTGGATCGTTTATGGGTGGAATATTCGTGTATTTACCGGTGACCTTCTTTATACATTGATGTAATGTGCGCATGTTTCTGATGCAGTTGCTTCTTCTGCAGTTTCGAGAATGTCTTCTATGTATTTCAGCGAACTCTTCTTGCTGTATTTTTTACTTGTTGAGCTATAGTCTCATATTTCCTTCGGATTTCCGTCGTATCATGGTAACATAATTGGAGCTTTTAATCAACTGTACTGGTTTCATTTCTTGTTAGATTGAGTTGGAACGTTTCCTTCAAATTGTTTTTGTTATCGGTATTTCTCAATCTATTAATGTAAAACTTCCTTTGATTTGTTTTTGTGTTCGTTTTTACAGCGGCTGCTTTGACTTTGAAAGTTGCTATTACAAGTGGTTAACGGGGAAAGGAACGAGGGAAGTTAGGAACTTCTTATTAACCAATACATGATCAATTTGGTTCTTGGTTCTGCCATCTGGCGAAGTCCATGTGTATTTGTGGATATCATTATGTGGGAATTTGCTGCCTCCTAGGAATAGTTGGTTTGTGACACAACAGTCGATGAGCCGGTCTCAATTGTTGTTTCATATAGTACCTTGCGCCTATTCACCCATGATTGATGCCATGTCGGTGCTATCGGCGCCGATTTTAGCAATGAAATCCCCTTGGCTGATTTTGATGTCGTTTCTATGCTGCTTGCAATTGTTCGTAGAACTCATCTTTTGTTATGTCTCTGCCTCTTCCGTAGGTGGATAGCACAGCACTATATGATTGTTGTGTTTCTTATTTTCGAATGGAATCGCCTGGTATTCGAGTAATGCTTTCTTACCTTTTATTGCTGTTAGTATATGCCTAAGCAAACAAATGGTGCGTCTGAAATGGAAAATGTGCATTTAGCGAAGGTACATTTAAAAAACAAGTAGCTTTTCTGTAAATTTTTAAAACCCTTTGAAACAAATGTGGATTTGACCCTTCGATACGATGCATCAAAAATAGACTTGGGTGTTGTTTAATGTGAAATGGGAGGCCATGTAGTTTTGCTTTCAGAACCCTTAATTATGCTCAAATAATTTATACTCAGGTATAGAAAAGAAAATGATTTCAATAGCATTTTCATACCAAAATTTCAAAAATATTAAAGATCTCAAACCTTTTCTTGGAATAATGTCAAACAAAATAGTTCAGATTCCTAGTTCAAGATTACAAAAAATGAAACTAAGGTTTCTTCGGTACCATTTAAAATTAAAACTAGTTTCAGGGAAATATACCCAACAAATATTCACGGGTACGTATGCAAAAGAGTGCAATTTTCGCACGGCATTCCGTACTCTTTTCTGGTTGCTATTTGAAAAAAATTATTGAGTTTTGAGACTGTGTGGTTATTTACATTACAGCGTAGTGTAACAAAGTAGTATTTGCAATCGACTACGGACAAGGACTAGGATGCCACTTTCTAAAAATTATAAATATATAAACATGGAGAGCCAGAGCCGGAGCATATTTACATTCAATAAGAAAGGCAAGTTTAAAAAAAAAAAGTTTGGGGCCAAGGAAGTGTTAACGAATGCACAATACAACGTTGGTTTCAAAAATTTCGCCGTGGCGAACTCAGTCTTGAAGATAAGAAAGGTCGCGGACGTCCCTCTGCCTTTGACGACGATGAATTGAAGGCTTTGCTGGAAGCAAACCCACGCACGACTGTTCGAGAGCTTGCAGGGGATCTAAGCGTAAGTATTGGATTAATTTCGGAACATTTGAGCTGAATTGGAAAGTCGAAGAAGCTCGACAAATGGGTGCCACACGAATTGAACGAAAACCAGAAAAATCGCCGTTATGAAGTTTGCTCTTCACTTGTTTTGCGCAACAAAAACGAACCATTTCTCGATCGCATTGTGACGTGCGATGAAAAGTTGATTCTATAAGACAACCGACGACGTTCAGCGCAGTGGTTGGACCGTGGCAAAGCCCCTAAACACTTCTCCAAACCTGAGCTGTATCAAAAAAAGACTATGGAGACTGTTTGGTGGTCGTCAGCCGGAATTATCCACTACAGCTTCTTGAATCCTGGCGAAAATATCACAGCAGAGAAATATTGTCAACAAATTGACAAAATGTACAAAGAACTAAAACGTCTGCGTCCAGCATTAGTCAATAGGAAGGGCCCAATTCTTCTGCACGATAATGCTCGATCACATGTTGCACAACCGACGCTGCAGAAGTTGAACCAACTTGGCTACGAAGCTCTGCCTCATCCACCATACACACCAGACCTCTCGCCAACCGACTACCTATTTTTCAAGCATCTCGACCACTTCTCACAAGGAAAAGTATTCAACGACCAAACAGCCGCAAAAAATGCCTTCGAAGAATTCGTCGCTTCCAGAACTTCAGAATTCTATGCAACTGGAATTAATAAACTTGTATCTTGTTGGCAACAATGTGTAGATTCTAATGGTTCTTATTTCGATTAATAAAATTTATTCTAAACTGAGATATGTCGTTTTAAATAAAATGGTTGAAAACCTGCATTAATTTATGAACAACCTAATATAATAATGATATGTTTATAATAATATATGTAACATTATAACAAAATACATGAATTTTTAAAATTTTTTGTTATTAATAAAACCGAAAGAAATTTATATTCCAACGGCAAGTAGCACGAAAAGCATAATTATAAATGTGGGCGTAATTCTTAGGGAAATCGGTACGATTTATAATTCGAAAATGTACGGAATGAGTACCGAAAAGTTTGCGTTTTATAATGCTATAAGGTACGGAATGGGTATGGAAAGTTTGGACGCACCAATACAGTCATGACTATAAAAGAATATAAATAAAGGGGAAGTCGTGCGACAAAAGTGACAACTTTCTTCAGCCAGGTGCACCGCTTTCCGTGAGTTAATAGTCTCCTTTTCCGGGTACCCCGTGTAAGAAGTAAAATTCTCAAGAAACTACACCAATGTCATTTAGGAATTGACAAAACGAAAGCAAGGACACGAAATCTAATATACCGGGTGTTTCTTTTAAACTGAGACGATCAAATATCTCGAAAAATAGCCACTCTACGGAAAAAATGTCCATAATCAAAATTTAATCATACCGCGGGGGAAATACATTAGTGCAAAAAAATAGTCCCCCACCCCCCGCTTTGTAGGTGGGGCGGGGGGTAACTTTGAAACTAAGATAGGAACCCCTATTTTTTATTGCAGATTCGGATTCTACGGCTAAAAATACGTAGGATTTGACTGAAACATTTTTATCGATTCATGATAGATGGCGCTGGAAATACATTAGTGTTAAAATTAGTACCCCCACCTACAAGGAGGGGGTGAGGGTACTAATTTTAACACTAATGTATTTCCCCCGCGGAATAATTCAATTTTGATCTGTATCATTTTTTTCGTAGAGTGCTTATTTTCCGAGATATTTAATCCGAGATAAAAATTGAATATCGTCAATTACAGCGCCATCTAACATGAATCGAAAAAAATGTTTTAGTCAAATCCTACGTATTTTTAGCCGTAGAATCCGAATCTGCAATAAAAAATAGGGGTTCCTATCTTAGTTTCAAAGTTACCCAGCGCCCCACCTACAAAGCGGGGGGTGGGGGACTATTTTCTTGCACTAATGTATTTCCCCCGCGGTATGATTAAATTTTGATTATGGACATTTTTTCCGTAGAGTGGCTATTTTTCGAGATATTTGATCGTCTCAGTTTAAAAGAAACACCCGGTATAATTAACCCAATTCATTCACTAACTCCGGAACGCTTTTCTTATATTTCTAATTTGCATATCAAAATATTATAACTGAGTAGCCTAAGTGTCACATGCCTTTCCGTGTGAATTCTCGTTCGAAAAACATAATGTTTCTATGGAAACATTTTCAGGTGGTGTTCGGGCTGTTTCCCTGGCTGTTTGAATGTAATCTCCTTTTACTTTACATTTGGTGCATCCATAATATCCCGAATGATTTTTTACACTTAGCACCATTGCTTTTGCTGGTGCATCACATATTATCGCACGAATATTAATAATGTATGATTTGTTGTTGAACAAAATGCCATATTTTTGAATAATTTTAATTTCTTCAACAAATTTTTCTAAATATTTATCAGCACAAAATGGCTTTTTGTAAACATGGTAGGTTCCTACCACACATCTTTAGTTCCATTTATATTGCCTAGAATTGGCCACAATTGGCTATTTGAACTCTTCGCCAATGGAAGGCCATCAATACCAATATCAATATTTAATATTTTAGGATTTGTTGGGTAATTTTCCAATATTTTCTCCACACCTTTCTTGAGACCAAAATGGACGTATGAACCACTTCCCATTGGCAATACATTTGTGCATTTTGGTGTATGCTTCAAAGTGCGTACGTCTTTTGGTAGAGTCGGATGATATTCTCTTAAAATCATTAAAAACGAGTTTGCCGCTTCGTTTGTAGGGCAGTATTTTATACATCAATCATAGCTAGATCTCGAATCAAATTTATCTTCATCAATCGAATTCGGGATTTGTTCAACTAATACAGCCGGTTGAGTTTTATCACCTTCAGATTTTGGCTGAGTTATATTACTGTCCATTTCGATAGGTTGGCCAAATGAAAATAAAAGATAAATTTCATTCTTGATCTTTCGATAAAAATGTCGTTTCGACATATCGAATTTCTTCTCTATCTATCAATAATATAACAACAACAAATATATTATGTAAATTTGAAATTATTTTTAATAAAACTTTTATATGAAAAACATATTAACAAATATTAGTAAAAAAGTGTAAGGACAACAACACAAATCTGTTATGAATATACACGGAATTCCGTGTGAAATTACATAGAAGAATATACGAGGAATTCCGTGTGAAATAGGTGACGCCATTTTCTTATTTAATTTTACGTTTTTATTTCTCTTAAATAGGATAATTAAACTAATTTATTTACTGTAACTTACCAAACTCAACAATAATTATTAGATTAATATTAATACTGTGATTTAAAAATAAAACCAACACCAAATAAATAAGTGAATAAAAACAATATAATGAAAACCAACGATTTCAACAACAATATTGATCAAACTACGCGATCTTGAAAATAAAAAAAAAAACGAATATTCGTAATACTCCGAAGTATTACGTACGAAGTACGATCGTAACAAAAGCGAGGGAGAAAAATAAAAACAAAAAATTCAATAAAAATCGAAAGGAATACAAAATATAACGTAAAAATATACTCAATATGTTTAAATGTATTTGTTTTTACAAATTTTGGATTACGGAAATTAGTGCGGAATTATACCTCTTTTGTCATACTTGCGACAACTTTGCATATTGGGATAAGTTATTTAAAAACTTTTATATTGAGTTGTAGTAAGCCATGAGAATTTTTTGGTAAACATTTTTTTCTATCATAAACTTCATAGCATGCTATGTTTGAAACAATATAACAATGAAAGTTAAATAATTTAGGTTAGACGTGGCTTAGTAGTAACGTATTGGACTAGAGTGGCTAAGGTCTTCCAATTTGTATTTTTTTTCACAAAATTGAAACGAAATTTTGCCTTTGGTCGTGGGCAATTACTGTAAGTACCTTTAATTTAAATGTATGATTGCTCAGGTTGGTCCTTAGGCTTCATGATTCACACATAATATTATGGCAACGAAATCATCTCTGATTTCGCGCGATTTAAATACTTGAACAACTGTAACCAGAGAATGGCTCATCCGACCCGAGCAATTGTAAAGACAATTTTTGCTTAAAGCAACAAAGGTGGTTAATTTATTTTAAATTAAAATAATTAATTTCCACACTAATTTTAATTTAAATTAAATTTATAAAATAGAGATTTACAGGGCTTGACTGCACTATAGCGAGAGAATGCTTGCTCTGATCGGAGCAATTATATAGTGTCAATTTTTGCATAGGAAAACTGTGGCAGATAATTTATTTTAAATTAAAATAATTAATCTCCACATAAATATTAATTAAAATTACAAACTACAAAATAGCGATTTACAATGCTTGTGAGCACTGTAGCGAGAGAACGCCTTTTCTGATCGGAACAATTCTAATCTCAATTTGTGAGTAAAGAAACTGTGGTGGATAATTTATTTTAAATTAAAGTAATTAACCTCCACATAAATTTTAAATGAAATTGATATCTTCAAAATAGCGATTTACAATATATAGTTTAGAACACTGTATAGAGAGAATCCCTCATTAATTTGTGCGTAAAGAAACTGTGGCTTATAATTTTTGTAGAAAAGCACAGCTCCCGCTGTTTGTCGGTCTATAAGGTTTTTTGTGGGATTCCCCAATACATGTAAAATCATCCTTAAAAGCCCTTACTCTTTGGTGTAAGGTCTATTTAAAGTACAATAATCTTTAAAAGCCTTAAATTTAAAAAAAAAAATATCAAACGGTCAAATGTTGATTGTGCCAACGACCACTGCGAACATCATCATTATATATAAATTGTATCCGTCCTAGGACGGGATGTACCCCGTAGTACAGTATGTTGGCCAGATATAAACGAATTGTTAGGCTGCCTACCAAAAAAATTAAAAATAAAATTTGTATCTTGCGGTGTAGCGCTTATCGTTCCAAATTTCCTTAAGGAGTGCGCTTCTACGATATTCTGATTTAGTATACTTCGTCTATTGTTGTTGTTGGAATGGTAGTATATCGCAAATCATACTGGTATATAATTTTCTGTTCAGTTCAATGAACTTGAATTTTGTTTTCTCGATAATTTTATTTATTTTGTGTTTTGGTTTCTACCTATGTATGAATATAGTATACCAGTGTATTTCTCAGAATAGTAGTGTGGATCTTGCGGCGCTTTGCTATTGCTTTGAGATTTGTATACAGGATGGCTATGTAGTGACATTGGTGTTGCTTTGTTTGGAAGATGATTCATCTGTTTTAGATTGGTATCGTAGATGTGTAATTGTAAATACATTTTTATGTATACATAATACGTAAAAACACATAGAGCACTAAACCGATAAGCAAATTTAAAAATTTAATCGATTTTGGAAGGTCACCGTGTCAAGTGTAATTTTTAATAAAAGAATAATAATAAATTTTTCAAATTGCTAGTACAAACAAATTGTACTTACAAAAAAAAATTCTGCTCACAAAAATTGTACTCACAAGAAATTGTACTGATACAAAATTGTAGCGACTTTGAGCCATTGAAGATTACCTTATTGGTAAATTGGAAATCAACAAGTGAGTCTCTATAAAAGAGACATGTGAACCAAATACCATACCTTTACGGTTTTTACTGGTAAGAAATTATGCGGTGTAATATTTTAATTAATTTTTAATAAGCTTCCCTTTCCCTTGTGGCACAAGCAGATATATAAATTCCATCATATTGCGGCAACAGATGCAAAATTAGTCATCGGCCTTATATACAAAGTGTAAAATACCGCAGCTTGGCGATTTAACGTGGCCTTCTTATTTTTTGTGAATGGAAACAAAATAGTCGCACAAAAATAAAACCGATTCCAAAAAATTCATAAAACCCGCTTGATGTTTTTATTTGGATAAGCGTGGAATTCGAGTGTTTTATAAAAACATTTAGTATTATTTTGAGCGGATTTGTTGTGTAGTGATCATAATAAGTTTAGGATATATCGTCACGTGATTTCTATCTTGTCCTATACGCCATTTGTAAAACTTTACAGAAATCAAATTTTAAATTTTAAGCATAAATACGTTTAACTTCTTCAATAAATTCCAAAGTGTTCTTTGTTCCTATACAAAGCCTTGGTATTTTTTTAAATGCTCCAACGATAAAAATGCAGCTATCCCTAAAACTGGAGCAAGGAAAACGTTTTGGAGCAAAAATGGGATAAATGGATATAGGACAATTCCTATAGTTATATGAAATTGACCTTATTACACGGAAAAAAATAAACTGGTCCTCAGCTAAGAAAACGGACTTTTAATACAAGAAAATGTACTTTTTCTTGATTTAAAAGCTAATTTTCTTATTTGAATCGAGTTTTTATTCATGTAAGAATTCTGTTTCTTGAAATGAATAAAAAATCGAAAGAAATAAGAAAATTAGCTTTTAAATCAAGAAAAAGTACATTTTCTTGTATTAAAAGTCCGTTTTCTTAGCTGAGGACCAGTTTATTTTTTTCCGTGTATTATGTAAAATAAAGATGAAATGCATCGGATATAGGACACTAGACCCGATTTATATAAGTTTTTCAGTCAATATATTTTAATTTCAATCATATTTTGGGTGTGTCAACGTGAAAATTAAATTAGGTGTCACGGCTTTTGTGCGGTATTTTCAAAATCGCTCTGTAGAATTCCTGATCATCTAGTAGCATGTAGTCGAACATCGATACTATGCCTTTAATTTTCTCTTTGGAAATTACACCGGGTGAGTTTAATTGTGCTGAATTGGGTAGCTTTACTACAGCGAAAGTTTTAAATTTACCTCGTCGGCTTGATTGAACAATTCAAGGAATCGTTTGTTCCGGTTTCATTTCACCGTACTTCTCCTTATATTTAATTATTAATGTATCATTTTTTGAATATAATGTTTCGGTTGCCAATGTCAATTTTAAATTACTAAAGTTTAATCCCAAGGAAGCTTGGGATCAAAGTATTTGCATTAATTTTAAGTGCACTTTATCGTTCTGTATTGACTTTATATGCCTAATCAGTGAAACAGGACTATGGTACCTTAAATGTTTTAAATGCCTGTCTATAATGCTGTGTACAGTAACAAGTCCTTGAATCCTATAGAATGGCCAGGAACTGAATATCTCTGCGCGATTTTTGTTATATTGTTATATTATGTTTTGTGCGTAATTTTGTTTGTGTGGCAATATTCGGTCAAATTATAAAGGTTGAACTTTCTTTTATAAAAATAATTGAAATATTCCCTTTTGGTAAAGAGAACACATTTTCTAGGTCGTATGCTATAAGTGCTTTAGCAGAAATACCAGAAAAAATATTATGTTGGAATTGGAAATAGGTCACAAATTATAAAATAAATATTTTTGTTTTGCTTGTAATTTGGGTCCTACGTCCATTTACGTTGGATATAGGACACTAAAGAACTCATATGCTACATTAGGTAAATTTCATATATATGTGTCCCACTTGGAAGATTTTAACAGATGGGACAAACAAGAATTAAAACGTGTAAAAAAATAACAAAATTTTTGGTCTATAGGACAATAACAAAAAATATTATCTTCGAAACTATAAGAGATACGGCAATTTTAACCAAAAATTCTGAAAGAGCATGGTCGGAAACATCAGAATACATTAATAACTCATTTTAAGAAAAAATGGTCCATAGGACAAGATAGAACTCACGTGACGATATGTATTACGTCCTATATATACATTTTTTTTATATTTATGTACACAACATTTATGTACATACATTACAAAAATTTGTATATTAATTTTTTGTCTGGATAACATTCTTTGAATTTCCAGTAATTTGTTAAATCTTAATAGTAAAGAAAGTTTGTAATTAATTGATAAAAAAAGTAATTTAAACTAAACTCAAATCAAGTATATTGTAACGTTAAATTTGTAGTGTGAGTAAGCGAGTGTGGTAGTACCAAACAATTTTATTTTCAGCAATCCGCCACAAAGAGCCACGGGTACCCTTGGTTACTTTACAGGTGAGTTTTTATATATAACGACTATTTATTGTTTGTAGTGTTTTGCGAATCACACACACTTTCTTTTCATTTTTTTTTTGGTAATATTTAGTGTTTAAATTGTCGGATTTTGTAAAATTATTTTCAAAAGTATTTCTTTCATTTTGAATTTCATAATGTTCTAATAAAGTTGTTTTAAGAACTAAATAATGAGTTAGTTACTTTCTAATTGTTGTTGGTGATGCGTTGGTTCGGTTATCTCATGTGATCTTAATTTTTTTTTTGATGCTAGGTTTCAACACGTATAGTTTTTGTTGTGCCTTGCGATAAACATGGCGGCAAAGATCCTCCCACTTTCCTCTGATTGCTTGCCCGATTAAAACGTGTTGGCCGAACATGTGGGGGCGCGTAGCAGAATCTATAGCAAATATGATTACAAAATGCGAAACGTGCCAACAATTTATAAGATCTTTCGTAAATGATCCATTAATATGCCATGAAATTCCAAAAATACAGATAACATGCCGTTAGTAACTCATCTGTTTAATAAGTTTGGTTTAGAAAATGACGAAAATGATCATGGCTGAAAGATATGTACAAGTAGCAGAATGGAGATGAAATATGGAGTGCACTATTAGAATATCGCTATTCACCCATTAAAGATATAAGAGTATTGCAACAAGTAACACAAGTCGTACGTTGTACGACTAAGAACTTTCAGTATAGATCTCACAATTTTAAGAAATATTATGATCGAAACTCGAATGTTAGGGGAGTTGGTTTGTATTTTACAAATTTTCTTTTGTTAAATGGGAGGTGTATTATTTATTGAGGTGTTACCCTATTGTAATAATTATATTAACTGAAAAATCGAATAACTCAAAAAACGGTTGTCTATACACTTTGAAATGGAATAGTTGTATTTTATGTTAAACCAACAATGCTAGAACATAATATCGGTTGTACTGTCTATTGGATATTTCTGAACAACTAAGCTTCTTGTTCTGGCCCATATTTGTAGCTATCCTGTACTCTTTCAATTTACTTTATTATATTTTACTAACTTCGAAAATCGTCCTAAATTACTTTGCATGTACATAATAGCTGATATATTTATATGTAGCTGATAAGTTCCGGGCAATAATTTGTCATCCGATTCGAATATATTTCAAATCGTCCGTATACAAATCAATCTACCGAAAAAATCTTGTCCAATTTAACTTTATAATAAGCTATCAAAATGCTATTCAATGGAAAGTAAAGGTAAAAAAGGGTTAAGGAAAAAAATATTTGGATAAAAAAGAAAAATCATGTAATGTACTACAACAATAGAATGAATTCAATTTAGTTTTAGTAACAACAACAATAAATTTAATAAAAATGGAATAAATAAATCTTTCATTCTTAATAATAATTTAACAAATGCTCGTGGGATTCACATAAAATGATAAAATATCGTTTCACAATCCGACTTTATACACAGAATCGAGACAAATTAATAATTCAATATCTTATTACTTTTTTTATATTGTTATCAGCAAGGAAACACACACAACTGTTACCATTATTATAAATAAAATAAAAAACGATTTTATTATTTATTTCCTTTCTTATGTACCAATAGTACACTGAAATATGAATCAATTATTATTATCGAAGTGATGTCTAGGTTAGCTACTTCCTCCCCCATCCACCTCCTCCTCCTTATCTTAAATATGAATTATTTATTTTGTAATCAGTGCCATCGTTCAATTTCCGTTTTGTTTTATCTGATGAAAACAAAAAAAAATAAAAATTTAATCTGTTTATTGCATGACGGATGAAAATTGAAAAATGTTAACAAAACAGAGAGATGCTGGGAAAATTTAATTTAATTTTAATAAACACAAGACAATGTAGGTATATATATCGTATATGTGTTCTATCATCGATTCGTAGAATAACAGAAATTATATTGTAACGATACAGTTTTGTTTTGGGTGTGGGGGTGCTATTCAATTTTCTCAAACAAACTTATTTTCTTCGTTTTTTTTTTTTTTTTGGATATATAAACGAGTACATATTAACAACACATTATTTCCTGTCAATTAAGTGATGTGATACACAAACAATATGGGTAGAAACATAATATTATGTTTTATTATAATTGACATGAAAATTAATAAACATATTTTCGAATATTGATGAAAATTTATATCACAATTAAATTTGAATAACTAGACAGATTATTCTTGCTATATAGGAATTTCAATGTGTGCAACTTGATATTACTAATTTGGATTATTTTGAAGTGGAAAGTCTTATGTACTAAAATCTTTCCAAAACTTGTGTAGAAACGTCAAAATTTTCTTTTCGCTGTTTTCCAACAATTTTGGAGTTTTGCGTTTGATTAAAATGAATCAGGATTTTTAATTAATAATTCTAAAAAAAAAAATCGTTTTAATTTTGAATTGGAGTGTTATGGTCACAAGAAGGATACTTCGTACGTTGTATCCCAACGGCATTAAATAACAACACACTAAGATATATTTGTATTTTAATTTATAATTATTCACTTATTTATATTTCTAGCTTATAAAATGTACATTTATTGAATTCTTAAATGTTTTATTAATATTAATATATAATTATGAGTACGCAATGCACTTTCTTAATAAAAAAAATTATTTATTTTGACTATTTTATTCATTTACATTTAAAAGCACAATTACGACTAATTTTACATTAATGTTTTTACTTATTTATAACCTTATGTTAATCTAACTAAATTGATTATACAGCATTCTGGATATTTATGTTGAATTGTTGAACACATGCAATTGTCCGTCTCGGATTACCACTCGTGTTTATCTTTTCTGCTGACGTTTGGATTGCGATTGTGGGAACGTCTGGCTGGTTTGTAGTATGTGTGGTATGTGCATACATAACTCCTCCGGGGGGTAGAGGAAGGGCGTCCACGTTCTTCGTTGAATTTTTTGCTTTTTCTAGTAATTCCGAATATGATATCCCAACTTCTTTAGATGCTGCTTTTTGGTCGGCTGTTATTTTTACAGTTGTTCTGTATTGGTGGCAGCAAATATAGAGGATTAAACTTATTATACAGATTTAATTTTGAGATTGTGCAGTGCTCCCTGGATTTCGTTATTTTCACTTGTTGTTTCGTAAGATTGGAATTTCCTATTATTTATAGTAACGGTGCAGTTTTTGAATTTAATTAGGAAGTTCCCTGTTAAGTTTCTGTTGTCTGGTCCGCAATCTGAGATAAGTGTTTCTTGTTTTGCGTTATTTATTAAGATCTTGTCTCCCATGATGAATTGGACTGTTGTTCTTTCTACCTGGATGACATCGCAGTTGGCCCTGCTTCCCAGTATCAATGGCTTGATGCAGGTGTCTTCAAATTCTTTTATCTCTGAATATCTTTGTACGAAGTTTTTATAATCTGTGCTCGTAAATAACCTGTCTCCTGTTTTAACCAAATGTTTTGGGGCTTCTTTCAAGGCTTTTGTTGTATCTGTTAGGTTTTTTGAATCGATCGGTACCATTTGAAGGTGTTTTGAAAAGGCATCTATTATCGACAGGAAGTTAATTTTATTGATAGAGAAGATGTCGATATGTACTCTTTCTAGAGGTTTCTCCGTATTGGGTCTTGGAGATATTTTTATATTATACGGTCTCCGATCGTATTTATGCATATTGCAAATGTTACATGCATTAGTAAAGGTTTTGATTCTATTGATCATATTTGGGAAAAAGTAGGATCGTCTGATTTGACTTTCCACCTCTCTTATTCCCCTATGTGCCCTTTCGTGTTCTTTATTCACGATACTGTTTTGTCTATTTTCGTTCGTTACGTCTTCGACCATTTTGGTAGTGAAGACGAAATGTCCTTTTTGTGAGAAATTCTCCTTGAATGAATCTTGGATTTTCTGGTACAGCATTTCTGGTGCCAAAATTGCTGTTTGCCATTATACAATTTTCTTATGATTTCAGTAATCTCGTTCTTCTCAAACGATGGTTTTGAAATTATTATTCTAGTGAATTTAGGGAATATTTCCTCTGATATGACTGTGTCAATTTTAGATATTTTGAAAATTATTTGATTCCTATAGTAATTTATAGGTCGGTCCGAAAAGTGTATGAAGTAATCATCCGACGTATAGGCGGAATGAACTGTCTCTATGTCGCTAGTATTTCCAGGAATATTTTCTGCGGTTTCTCTAGATTCACGTGAAGTGTTATCTATATTTTCATTGACATTAATTTCCATGTCCTTGGCTGCTGCTGTTGGGAATCTACTGAGGGCGTCTGCCACTACGTTAGTTTTTCCCTCCTTATAAATTATGTCATAATCATAATTTTCGAGCTCTAGTCTCCATCTGAGAATTTTAGTATTTTTTTCTGAGGATTTAATGAAGGTTAAGGGTTTGTGGTCTGTGACCAATGTAAATTTGTTACCGTAAAGGTATGGCTGGTATTTCTTTACCGCCCATATAATGGCCAAGGCCTCCTTTTCATTTGTGGCGTAATTACACTCTGTTCGATTCAGTGTTCTAGAGCCGAAAGCGATTGGTCTTTCGACACCGTCGTGTATCTGTGACAGAACTGCTCCCAGCGCGAAATCTGAAGCGTCTGTCGTAAGGATGAATGGTTTCGTGAAATCCGGATAGGCCAGGATTTGGTCTGTATGGACAGGATTTCTTTTAGGGTTTCGAAGGCTTTTACATAGTCTGGATTATTGATATTGATGACCTCGTCTTTCTTTAGATATTTTGTCATCGGCCTCGTAATTTTCGAGTAGTCTCTGATGAACCGGCGGTAGTAACCCGACAGTCTAAGGAATTGTTTAATTTGTTTAGCATTCTTTGGTAGTGGCCATTCAAGTATTTTTTGGATTTTGCCTGTGTTGGGTCTTACTCCTTCTTGGGTGATCACATGTCCCAGAAATTCGGTTTCTCGTTTTAGAAACTCGCATTTGTCTAACTGAATTTTCAAATTAAATTGCGATAGTCTCTTGAGTATCGTCTCTAGATTTTTTATATGATTCTCCAAATTCTCCCCTACAATGATGATATCATCCAGGTAAACATGGCAAATATTGCCTATTAAGCCTGATAATATGCTATTCATTGCCCGTTGGAACGTGGCAGGAGCGTTCTTCAACCCGAAAGGCATTCGAGAAAACTCAAAGTGCCCCTTGTCCGTTGAGAAAGTGGTTTTCTCCTGTGATTTCTCGTCCATAGGTATTTGATGAAATCCCGACTTTAAGTCCAATGTAGTAAAATACACTGACTTGCCAAGGCTGTCTAAGATTTCTTCGATCTGGGGTATAGGGAATTTGTCATCTACCGTTTTTTCGTTTAATTTTCGGTAGTCTATGACGACTCTAATCTTCTTTGTTCCCGAGGCGTCAGCCTTTTTTGGGACTACCCAGACTGGA
Source organism: Tipula helvola (assembly GCA_963556165.1). Taxonomy (NCBI): domain Eukaryota; kingdom Metazoa; phylum Arthropoda; class Insecta; order Diptera; family Tipulidae; genus Tipula; species Tipula helvola. The sequence goes on along the minus strand of OY744481.1, from coordinate 343,514,775 downwards.
GATGAGTAAGGACTACTCGAATTTCGAATGATACCGCTATCCAGCATTTCCTGCACTTGGTTTTCCACATCGTTTTTGAAGCAGTGTGGGTACCTGTACGTTTTAGTGTACACTGGATTTTCATCCTTTGTGACTATTTTATGCTTTATCATTGTAGTTGCCGATAGCTTTTCATTCTGTTTTAATAAAACATTTTGGTTTCTATGGATTGTGTCGATTAGAATGCTTCTTTCGTTTTTATTCAAGTATTCTGTTCTAATTAGGTCTTGAATTCCTTGTTTGTCAATTATGGTTTTACAATAGACTGGTACGGGTTCTAATGTACTAAAATTATTAACTTCAATTTTAAGTTTAGACAGTTTTGTAGGTGGGGTTGGGTTATTGGTTAGTACGTTAACAACTGTTCTAAAATTATTGGCTCTATAAAGGCCAAGTTGCATTGTTACCTCGTCGTTTATCTTGTCGTACTTTGGTATTACCCAGTATCCATTTTGTGAGGTGTCGAGCGTTACCGCATGATGGTAAAAATTCTCTGCCGGATAATATCGGTAGAATTTAAGTTTATGGGTATTTAGTGATATAGTGTTGGACTTATAGTCAATTTTCGCTTGCATTTCTGCCATTGTTTCTGACCCAAGAATTTCATCAAAGAAATTGTGGAACTCTAATTCATAATACATTTGCGAAGATAATTTATTACTAATGAGATTTAATTTGCCTTTTCTGTTTGATTTCTGAGTACCCAAAAAATTTTTAATTGAGGTATTTTGAGATACCACTAGATGTTCTGTGATTATATTCGGACTAATAAAATTTTTATTAGCACCGGTGTCTATAAATAGTTTTAAGCTTTTTGTTTTGTCGTGATTTCGACAGATTAGATACGGTAAGAAATTTAGTCCTCCGTATCTGAACTTGGATCTGATTGAAAATTTTCTGGATATAGGTCTTCTAAATTCTCTGAATTTAGTATTTCGTTTGATGTGTCGTCACTCTGGGTTACTTCGTGATTATTAATGATTCTTCTATTGAGAGTATTTCGTGATCTTGACGAGATGTCGATAGACATCGGTGTTTCCGTGTCCTGAATTGGTCCATTGGGTTTTCTATAACTGAATTCTTTGACATCCCTTGGTTTTGGTGTAAATTGGTTGAATTTTGGCTGGTTTGGTGCCATTTGGTTTATTTTTGGGGTGCACTGATTAGGCATGATAGGCTTTTTTGAGTTGTTTGAAATTGACTCATTTGTGCTAAATTTGCACAAAAATGCGTATGTCTCTTCTAGTGTTTTGGGTTTCGCTGCTTGTGCGAATCCGAAGTAAGGCTTCCTCAAGCCGGAAATGAAGGCCGCTAAAGCATCTTCTTCTATAACTGTGGAAATGGCTTGCCACGAGTTGTTATAAATGCTGTTTTGTTTAGCGAGCGTCTTTATATTTTTGACGATCTCCTTCGTATTATTATGGTAGCTATGTACCGAAATATTTTCAACTTGTTTGTGTGCCCATAGTTGGGACTTGTAATAGGAAAGTTCTTGTTTGTCGCCTAGGGCTTCAATCAAGATTTGCTTCATTTCTAAGAAAGTTTCGGGATCTCCCGCTAAACATAATATGTCTCTTGCCTTTCCTTCCACTTTGTTTTTTACCGCCTGGAAGCACATTCGGTATTGTTGTGGGGGGACTAGAGGTTCAAACATTTGAAGCGTTTCCTCGGCTGTTTTTAGCCAGGAATTTACTTGTCTTTCGATTTTAAGTTTGAACGGTTTTCGTTCAAAATTACTGGTGGAGGCTGTGCTTGCGCTTCCGTTTTTTGGTTTAGGTATGTCAATACCTGATCGTGCTCGACTTGTTTTAGGCTCATCGAGGCTAACTGGCCCGCTATTGCGCCCAGTTGAGCCATAACCTGTTCCATTTCTGTCATTTCGTCAATGGAATTGGTTTCTGTTAACTTTATACCCCTATTAGCGATAAAGTTATCACTTAGTTTTTCTTTTCTGTTTCGGGGAATCTTGAATCTGATTCTTCCCCCTTAAACAAAATTTTCACTATCGAAAAACTTTTACGAGATTGATTATGATTCACTTGAACCTATTATTTCAATTGATTTATGATTTTGAGACCTTTTGATTCACAAAATAAATCTAGTTGAATTTAATTTTATAGCGTTTTTAGTCTTTTTCGCGTGTATCTCGTAGTGCGCGATGGATAACGTGTACCAAGGAATATCCAAAAAAAATTACGTCTATCTCGTAGTACGTATTATTTGGGTAATTCTTTCCTCTCGTCTATCTGATAGTGCGTGAGGTTTCGGCGGTTTCACGTCTATCTCGTAGTGCGTGATGTTGCCTTTTATTTTGCAGTGAGTAGAGGAGATTCAATTATTTACTGGTAATTGAATAAGTTTGTATATGGTTTAAAATTTAAACTTAAATTTCTTACCTTGTTCTGCCTGCTACTGCTCGTGGTTTGTAGGTTCCGAAAGTATTCAATTATGGTGCGGACGGCGTGATCCTCAATTCCCTTGGACGGTATACACCTTCAGTCACAGGACGTCAAAAGAAAAATCTACCGATTATGTGTTTTCTCTATTGTAGTTTAAGTGAATTTTTTAAAACGATTCCTAATTGAGCGAGTATATTCTACTCCGCTTCGCAACGATTCTCAATTAGGCGAGTATATTCTACTCCGTTTCTTTATTTTTCCTTTTATAACTACTCTAGAACTTGCACACAATAACTCGAAATTTAGTCTGACGGAATCACTATGAGGTAGTTTTTATTCACTATCTCGGCACTGTTTTCACTACACTTGAACTAAACTTCTGTCTGTACGGCTGCGCCAATTATGAGTACGCAATGCACTTTCTTAATAAAAAAAATTATTTATTTTGACTATTTTATTCATTTACATTTAAAAGCACAATTACGACTAATTTTACATTAATGTTTTTACTTATTTATAACCTTATGTTAATCTAACTAAATTGATTATACAGCATTCTGGGTATTTATCTTTTCTGCACCACTCGTGTTTATCTTTTCTGCTGACGTTTGGATTGCGATTGTGGGAACGTCTGGCTGGTTTGTGGTATGTGTGGTATGTGCATATATAACTATATATATATTTAGCTAGCGAGGCTGTAGAACGCTTTGAAAAAATAAAACAATTTAACAATGCAAATTAAAAGCGAAATGTAGGATAATAGTTTGTGGCGTAAACTGGGCTAGAGCGGGAAAGGTCTTCGGTTCGATTCCCATTGGTTTTTTAATTTTTTTTATCAGGAGTACAAATTGAAAATGCGGGATTTTTTTCTATTTTTGAACGTTTATTCTGAAAAAATGGTAACAAATGAATTATTCAAAGTATTGTCCATCGCTAGCCACAACTTTTTCCCATCTTTCTGGCAATTTACGGATACCGTCGCGAAAAAATTCGGCCGGCTTGGCTGCTATCCAGTCATCGACCCATTTTTGGGCTTCTTCGTAAGAATGGAAGCGCTGGTCAGCTAGGCCATGTGTCATCGATCGGAAAGGGTGGTAATCGGAAGGAGCAATGTCTGGGCTATACGGCGGGTGGGGTAAGACTTCCCATTTCAGCGTTTGTAGGTATGTTTTGACCGGCGCTGCAACATGTGGCCGAGCGTTGTCATGTTGCAAAATTACTTTGTCGTGTCTTTGCTCGTATTGTGGCCGTTTTTCTTTGAGTGCGCGGCTCAAACGCATCAATTGAGTTCGGTATAGTGCTCCTGTGATGGTTTCGTTCGATTTCAATAGCTCATAATACACCACACCCAGCTGGTCCCACCAAATACAGAGCATGAGCTTGGCGCCGTGAATATTTGGTTTGGCCGTCGATGATGATGCATGGCCGGGGTAACCATATGATTTTTTGCGCTTCGGGTTATCGTAACGGATCCACTTTTCATCACCAGTGACAATGCGATGCAAAAAACCCTTCCGTTTTTGCCGTTCGAGCAGCAGTTCGCATGCAAAAAAACGGCGCTCGACGTCTCTCGGCTTCAGCTCATACGGCACCCAATGTCCTTGCTTTTGGATCATTCCGAGGGCTTTTATACGATGGGAAATGGCTTGTTGTGTCACTCCCAATGAATCTGCGAGCTCTTGTTGAGTTTGACACGAGTCTTCATTGAGTATTGCCTCCAATTCAGCATTCTCAAACTTTTTCACTTGGCCCGGCCGCTCTTTGTCCTCAACGCAAAATCACCACTTCTAAACCGCACAAACCATCTCTCGCACGTTGAAACCGATGGAACATGACTCGGATAAGTCTCGGAGACCAATCGATGTGCTTCAGCAGCACTTTTCTTCAAATTAAAGAAGTAAATTAAAACTTCCCGCAAATGCTGTTTTGTTGGCACGAAACTCGACATATTGAGAGCTCAAAAAAACTATGAATTTGACACTGCGACAAATTGACACATACTGAAAATTAAAGCTATAAGACGTAGCTTTGACATGAACATAGTCACAGTACTGCCTGATGCGTATAGCGTTAGTAACGCCATCTGTTATCAATCCCGCATTTTCAATTTGTACCCCTGATAATTTTTTTTAGTATTCATGTAATGGCCAAATATTTTACTTTAAATTATTACCACATTTACATTAGTAGAATAAAAGTAGGTAGCAAAAAAGTATCGTAATGTGAACCGAAATTTAAGTATTTAAATATTTTATCGCATGCGCCTAAATGTATGCTAACATTACTATAAATTATTTAAAAACTTTTATATTATGATTTGTAGTAAGCCATGAGAATTTTTCTGTAAATTTTTGTTTCCAGTCATAAATTCATAGCATGCCATGTTTGAAACAATATAACAATAAAATTAAATACATTTTCTCAAGTTGGATCGTGGCTTAGTAGTAACATATTGGACTAGAGCGGCTGAGGTCTGGGGTTCGATAGTGCACGCTGTATTTCAGTTTTATTTTTCCAATTTATATTTTTTGGACGTGATCACGTCTTACACCGCATATTCAGAAAATTGACACGAAATTTTGCTCTTGGACGTGGGAAATTACTCATCAACTGTAATCATTATCTTTAACTAAAATGTATGATTTCTTAGGGTGGTCCTTAGGCTTCAGCTACGCCGCAAACTTCATCCAATCCGAGCAATTCTGAGGTAAATTTTTGCATAAAGAAACAGTGGTGGTTAATTTATTTTAAATTAAAATAATTAACCTCCACATAAATTTTTAATGAATCTGCAAATAGCAATTTATAATAGTTGAGGACACTGTAGGGAGAGAATCCCTCATTTATTTGTGCGTAAAAAAGCAGATAATTTATATTAAATTAAAATAATTAATCTCAACACCTTTTAAACGATATCACACAAAACACCTACGGCCGTGTAGACGACACAGCCCACCCCGAATTATGTTTTTTGAAGAAAAGCACAGCTCCCACTATTTATCGTTCTGTAAGGTTTTTGTGTGATGCCCCAACACATTTAAAATCATTCATAGAAGCCCTTACTCTTTGGTTTAATTTAAAATACCGACTAATCAAATAGCAAATGGTCAAATGGTGATTGTAACAGCGGCCTCTGGATATCCCCATTATATATAAATTGTATCCGTCCTAGGACGGGCTATACCCCCTAGTTAAATATAGTTAATTTTGATTATTAGTTGTTAAATAAATGTTATGTTAAGTGTAATTAATTTTTTGATGTTAATTTAGCTAGTAATGGCGTCTTCCACTTAAATATTATTTTCGTGTCTTTCTTCAAATTCGATCACTGTCTGACTGTGTAATCTCTTGTTGTTTTTTTTTTTTTTTAATGGTCTATGTGTTGTAACTCGGTTTACTACCTTTATTTTAATTTTATTTTAGTACTACAAATTTGTTAATTAATTTTTGCCCTAAATACCAAATATTGCTATCCAATTTATTATTACATAACACCCCCATCGTTAGAAAATGAATGAATTCGTAGATTTCATTCTTTCACTGACAAGTGGCATTAGGTTTGGCGTATTTATATTACAATATTAGAACTTAGAATTAATATTTTCTATGGAAGGCGATATTTTTATTTTTTTTACCTTCTAATTTATCTTATTGTAGTTTATCCATTTTAATTTTTTTTTTATTTATTATTATTATTAAACTATAACTGGCAATTTGTTTTTTTTTTAAGTAAAATTACAATATTATAACAAATAACCAACATTGACTACACTAGTGTAATTTGTCATAAAATATATTGTGTTAACCAACCATCTCCGAGACAGTATATTTATTTCTTTGAACTCAAATTCTTAATTTACTTTAACGTTTTAAGGTCGTTATAGGTTTATTTTAGTTTAGGCTTCTAGGTTTGAATGATACAATTTTATGCGGTTGTTGTGTACAACCTTTCTAGTTCTTCCTATTTTGATTTCTGTATTTACTCCTGATGGTACATCAACTACTTCATATGGCCCTTTCCAGATTTCGTCTTCTTTGCCTTTTTTATTTTCGTTCTTTATTAGGACATAATCACCAATGATAAATGTACAAGGATTCGCGTTTCGGTCATAATAACGTTTTGATTTTTCTTTCGCAAGGATAAGATTTTCTTTAGCGGATTTGGACGCGGTTGGTAGGCGGAATTTTAAATCAGTGGCAAAATCGTCATAATTGTACACTACACTAACCTCATTTTTAAGATTATTTGGCATTTGGGGTTGTCTACCGAACACCAAATAAAATGGCATAAATTTAGTAGCTGTATGAGGAGTTGTCTTATAAACAAACATTGAATACGCTATACATTGATCCCACGACATCGGATCCTGATCTATGAATGACCGACTATATTCAACAAGTATTCCATGGGACCTTTCTAGGCTTCCATTATATTGTGGATGGTACGCGGATGTGTTGATTTTTTTATATTTTTAACATTTTACAAATTTTAGTAAATACTTCACCCATGAAGTTTGCACCTTGGTCGGTAAGTATGGATTTTGGGCAACCGAAAACACAAATTAAATTGTTGACAAAAGCTTCTGCTACAGTAGCGGCTTTTTGGTCTACGATAGGAACTGCTAAACAATATTTAGATAAATCATCCTGCATTGTGAGGAGATATTTGTTACCTAAATGTGTAGAAAGAAAAGGCCCTAATATATATAAAAATATTTTATCAAATGCAGCTTCCGAAGTTATAGTGATGACCGTAGGCATTTTCAAGGATTTAGATGATTTGTTTTTTTGACAAGACGGACAGAGTTTTATGTATTTTTCTATATTAGCTAGCATATTTGGGAAATAAATGAATTGCTTTAATCTTTTGTAGGTTCTCTGTATTCCTTGGTGCCCACCAAGAGGGCTCGAATGATATTCTGAGATCGCTCTATTGATATCAGTTTCGTTATCTAAAACTGTAACTGGATTAACAATATTAGGAATTATTATAATTTGATTAGAATTCGTTATAGTTGATTGATTTTCAATCGAAGAATTTAACTGAATTTTGGATTTGTATGTGTGAGGATCAGTTAAAGTTGCACTTTTACCAGTGGATTTAGTAATTTTCTGATTTTCTGGGTTAACTTTACTTTGTGATCTAGTAGTTACAAAAATATCACAGACTTCCGGTTCACTAGTTTGGCTTTCTGAATTTTCTAGACAAATTCGACTTAATGAATCAGCATTTTTGTTCGCTTTGCCAGGTTTATGCTTTATTATACAATTATACTCTTCGAGTTCCAGTCGCCACCGAATTAATTTGGATGACGGATTGGATATACTTCTTAAGAATTTCAATGGCTCATGATCTGTAACCACAACGAATTCACGACCGTATAAATAAGGGCGAAAATTTTGAATCGACCAAACTACGGAAAGCAGTTCCTTTTGTATAGTAGAATAATTTAGTTCTGGTTTCCTTAGCGTTCTACTCGCATATGCTACTGGCAAATCATATCCATCAAAATTTTGGGACAATACTGATCCGATTGCAACATCGCTTGCATCACACGTTAATTTAAATGCTTTTTCGAAGTCAGGGTATTTTAATATTGGTTCATTTACTAAACTGGTTTTAAGTTTACAGAAACCATCGTCGCATAGATCATTCCAAATATATTTTGAATTTTTCTTGAAAAGCATGGTCAACGGCTTAGCAATTTCTACAAAATTGGGAATAAATGATCGATAATAACCACATAGGCCCAAGAATGATTTAATTTCAGTTGTATTGTTTGGCCTAGGGTATTTATTAACAGCGTTTAACATACTTTATTTAAATCTGGTTTAATTCCGTATTGCGTAATCACATGTCCTAAATAGATAACCTCCTTTCGAAGAAACTGGAATTTTTTGGCATTTAATTTCAAATTATGCTGACGAAAACAATCAAAAACATTTTGGAGGCGTTCGCTGTGTTCTTTTAAATTATGTGCATAGATTACCGCGTCATCAAGATAGACGAAACACTTTATGCCATTCAATCCAATCAAAATATTATTCATTAGGCGTTGGAAAGTCGCCGGTGTGCCTTTGAGGCCAAATGGCATCCTAGTGAATGATATTTTTTCTTTGTCGGCTTCATCCATGGGAACCTGGTGATAACCTGTGGCCAGATCGATTGTAGTAAAATACATTGATCTGCCCAGCTGGTCCAGGATTTCCGTGATATTGGGCAAAGGAAACACGTCTCCAACAGTGACCTCATTCAGTCTCCTGAAATCTACCACGACACGCCATTTTTCTCAAGATCTTGTGACTTTTTGAACGATTAATAAGGGAAAGTTCCAAGGACTCTTGGAATTTTCAATAATGTTATTTTTTAACATATCGGAAACCTGCTTGTTAATTTCCGCTTTTGTTGATTCTGGAAGCCGGTAAGGCTTGATATAAATTGGATTTGTCCCTGGTAAAATGGGTATTTTGTGACTTGTAAAATTGGTGAATGATAAAGTGTCACCGGGTAAATAGAATATGTCGTTGTACTTGCGACATATAGAAACAATTGAATTTGTCTCTTCATTATTGAACATTTCAAGATTAAGCTCCTTTTCGAGAATTGATATTCGATTCGTGTCAGTTGAATTAATTTTTAAATTAAAGTTTGAGATATCATAATTCTTAATTGCGTCAATTTTGGGTATAAAATTTGATAGATTCACCGAATTCTCATTCGTGTTAATCAAACAAACTAGCGCTGAATTATTTAAAGGAGAAATTAATGAATTAGGTATGAATACGCCAGGTAATAATTCTTCATTCAGACATACTGACGTTTCTTGTAGGTTATAGGTATACATATTTTAGCTATTTTTTCGCTTCTTGGTGGGATTTTCACTATAATTTTCTGTAAGCCCTATCTATTGCCAGTATACTCACAAATTTTTTTAGATTTGATGACAAACCACAAAACATCACAATTAGTTCAGTGAATATATAGTGTACTTGTAAACGTTTGCTTAAGAATTTAGTAAATTAGTGATCGGTGGATAATAAACGAAGCAAGAAAGTTAGTTATGTGTGTGTTTTGGATTGTAGTGCTTAATGTAATATTGTATTTTATACGAATGTTATCTACCATTTAAAGTGTATTATAGATTATGTACAATATTGTACGGGAATGTGACAGTGGATTTAAAGACAACGCGAGAGACTATTTACAGATTGGCGAAATACCTAAGGTAGGTCTTGTTGACTATATTGCAATTATTAATTATATTGTATTTTGACGGAGTTCACTTTTGATTTACTCCTTCATGAACTTAGTGTAGTCATCCTTTAGTTTAGGATCTCTCAAAAATTTCCTTTCCATTGCCAGGAGTCTTGATAGGGCCGTCTGATATTATGTTACCAAAGCTGGATGATTTTTCTTGAATGGCAATGTGACAATCAATATTCCGGTTTTATCTCGTGTAGTTGTTTGTGTATAAATATCTTCGGGCTTGATTGAACTTTTGAATTTTGAGGGGGAAGTAGGCTCCTGGTAATTTTTTAATTGTAATATAGGTAATTTACTGAAAAATTGATTTTTCTAGAAAATAATTAAAGAATATTCCTACTTCCCTTATAAATTCTAAGTGAGGATATATTTTGTCAAAATTGAAAGCTCTTTTTCATTGTATTAGTAATTTGAAGCACAAACTTTTGTTCTTAATTTTTAAAAACTGATTGACCCGATTACATACTGTTCTAAGGAAAATATTTACATTTTGTGCAAAACTGCCCTACAGCCGAAAAGGCACTTTTGATTCAACGGAAGTTAGTTTTATAGTTGAAAAGTGTTGCCAGACTAACTAAAAAGAATCCTTCGCAATTGTTTACTTAAACAAAACTTCTAGTCAACTATGTTGCATTGAATAGTAAAAGGTTTTATTCCCCATACCTCGTGCCTATTTTTTGTCAACTTTCTTGATAAGTTGATCGGATTAATTGAATTCTCTTTAGATTTGGTAGATTTCAAAATTATAATGCCACCAATGATGAATATGCACAAAAATTTTAAGAATTAACGAAATTTATAGAAATTATAGGAACTAGAACTCTAGAACTATGGAATAGTGAGATTAATAAAAATTTGAATTTGTGGAATTTATAGAATTTATAGATCTGACAGTATTAAAACAATTTGCAGAAATCATACTCACATAAAATTCAATTTGAATCACAATTTATAATTGAGTGAGACTGTGCATTATAGCCGAAAGAACACTATGCAAGATGGTTTTTGATTACACAAAAACAAAACAAAAAAAATCGCGATCTGGACAAGATGGTAGTTAGGGAATTATTGGAATAAATTTTTAGTAGGTTTATGTTGATATTTTGTATTTGTTAATACTTTGATACGAGTAGGAAGCGGTAGTTATTCCGAATCAAGCTTTTATTTTTATTAGAAAAAATCTAAAGAGAAATTAAAACGTGTTTTTTCCCATTGTTATTGCACATTAAAATAAGACAAACCCCCCCCCCCCCCCCCCCCCTCCCCCTTAAAAGTGCTATATTTTCTCAATATTAAGTATGAATGAATTCCAAAAATGCACAAGCCTTGTCCAAATTTTGATTTGGTTTTAAAAGTAACGCTAAACATGTTATAATGACTGCTCCAACCGCATCCCAGAGTTGGATGGATAAAATGAAAGGAATATCGTTAATGACACTTCACAGAAAAAAACTAATATTAAAAACTCAGTTTTACATTTTATAAAAACATCAAAGAGCTATACGTACATTCGCTAAAATACATACATATACCACATTTTTTTTTTATCTCGCAACATTCAAAATGAAGCTAATTTTCATATTATGTATACACAGATTTCATTTTGCTTTTTCCGGTTGCATATTTTTTGAATTGGCTTATTATTAACAACAACAACAACAACAAAACTTTACTATACGAGTTAAAATTATAACTTTGAAATAGCCGAATGAGCGCACGTTGTTGTAATATAAGGAAATTACAGTCACTATTATTTTAAATCGTTTAATGTATGCGGAATATAACTACAGCACTATCTTTTATCGTTTTTAATAATAGCATCATAACATTTTCATGGATACTTGATTGCAACTATAGAGCATCTTTGTGGGTATAATGTTCTTTTTATGTGATTTTCCACAACTTTTTTATGTATCGAATAAAACTTTTATATAAATTTAAGAAAAGTGCTTTATTGTAATTATTATAAGCAACATGCTTTAAATTAAAGAGAATACTTCAGTTTTGTATTATTGATGCTTATAGGTGGAAACAAAAATAGTCTGTGTGGACGTACAAAGGACCTGAATATTATTGGAGATTCCAACAGAGTCTAAAAAATCTACTTGTTTGTGAATAAAGTTGCATTCGCATTAATATTTCAAAAAGTAAAAAAAATCTAAAAAATAACTTAATCCATAGACCTAAGCTCAATAGACACTTTCCATAGATTTTATAAGCTCTTTATTTCCATTAAAATCTCGAGTTGTAAAATTTTTCTGACCCTTATTATTTCTTATGACTTTATATGAATAATGGCAGAATAAAAATGGACCACTGTCACTTTAAAACATTTTAATGAGGTAACTAAATGTTTAACTATTTTTTTCACTTATTTTAATTGAGTCTACATAAAATAGCATATTCTAAAAAAAATTGTTTGTTTGAAATTCATTGGACCGAAGTTAATTCGCAATAAAAAAAATTTTTATCCTTATAACGAACAACTTTTTACAGCATTTATTTTATATGCATGCAAAAAAAAAATTAAATGAAACTATTTTCCGTATACATGTATGATACTCTGTAGGTATGATGCACTAAAATTTGACAAATTCGAAATTAAAAAAAATTTAATATTTTCAGCATCATAATTCTGTGACAAAATTAAGCCCGCTGCTATACAAAGTTTGAAGAAAAAAAAGTTGTATATTAGTCCTATATTTAAACCAACATGAGTTGCAAAATTGTCATATATGACATTCATATTCGTATAACGTAAATTGCATCGTACAAAAAATGTTAGTTTTTTTTTTTGCATGTAACTTTCTCTTCCTTCAGTAAGCAAAGTGAATTTAATATTCCGAAAATATTTTTTGGTACAGCTAAACTTGTCATATATAGTTTTCATATGGGAATGCAAAACTGTAAATTATAAGCTTGAATTAACAGTTTTTATTTTTCTGAGTTTATTTGTGCGGATAACATGATAAGAATAAATTTTATCAGTTGGGTAACTGGTCGTAGCATCTGTGTCAATGTATCAGCATATTAATTTTACAGCAATATTCATTAGCCAATCAAAGGTTAGGATTTCTATTGGTCTAGGGTGCAATTTTATCACATAGAGAAATACTTCCAGAATTTGCAAAGCATTCAATAAGCTAATGCGTATACTGGAAATTATGATTTTATGAAGCAATGGTTGATACAAGCATTAAGCAGAAACAGGCAGCCGATAGCAACAAATTCGGAACCAATTATTGAATGACATTTTGCTACTAACTAGGCTCGAGAAAACGGACTTAGCCCTGTATGGTTTGAACTCAAGTATGATTTGCTGCAGATTCAATACGCTTTTGATAATATTATTTTTTTCTTACGGTTTAAATTAGCTTAAATAACTTTGTAAAACACAAGCTGTCCAAAATATAAACATATTTTAAAATCGTTATTTAAAAGAAAAACTTTAGCTTTCCACCTTTGATTTACTAAGTGCATCAGTTGACACGATCGCCCGGTAACTAGATCAACTTTTTCCGTTATGCTTTTATATTTTTGAGTTAACTTGGCTTATTCTTGGTGGTTAAAGACTTTTGCCGACAAAAATATTGAATAGCGGACATATGGCAAGTAAACTAAGCATGATTTTTAACCATTAGAAAATTTACTGGGGTAAACGCCAAAGTTTGCTTGAAAATATGGAACACTTTATAAATTTGGTTATAACAGCTTAAACCTATACTTGTGACTAATGTTGTGTGTTTTTATTGGATAAATAAATAAAAATCTAAATTATTATGACATATCTTATATTAAACAAAAGTAATTAAAGAAATTCAATTAAAACCGTAAAATTATTACTATATACGAACAAAAATAAACATCAAACATAACAATGGTGGCAGCGAAACCTAGCAAATTCGTAAAATTTTTAAAAAAATCGAACTATATTCTTGAAGACATATTATAATTATCAAGTTGGAAATGAAATTTGTGTACATTTGTGTTATAAGTTGTTAGCTCTCCTAAAAATTCAAGTGATTGGTCTGTGAAATAAAAAAAAAAAATAAAAATTTCATAAAATTCACAAAACGAATCTTTACAATTTTTTTTAACATGCAATAATTACCTTAAACGTAATTAACCGTATTCATGAGCGTTCAAGTGAAATATGAATTTTGAAATCATGCACTTTTTTTAATAATATAACAATTACATAATTAAATTTAGACAAATTATAATATAATTAAAAACTTAATGAACGATTTTTAATATAAACAATAATAAATTTCATAAATTTCAAAATTGAGATTAGTGTAATAAAAAACACGTGTGCACATATACCGTATTTGAAACTAGATTACGGCATCATTAAGCAATTAGCAAACATCTTATTACAGTCACATGCGAAATTACATGTACAAATTTATTAATCAACTTCACCATGGTAATCTTCAATCGAAAGTTTTCATCAATCAAGTATTTTACAAAATTTTATGAGTCAATTATTTATACGCATTTTTCCTGCAAATTAATTCATAATTCAAACGTGATCTTAAAATAATAAAAAATTACTTTCATGTTAATTTTAAGTACAGTTCAACCTATAAATTTACCTCATGAGGAAATATAAAGTCAACAGCACAATAATTAAATATACGCATCACAAAATCATCTGTAAAGAAGTCATCTGTAATATACATACAATAATACATTGATTTAAATCAACGTTATTGAATTCAACATTTATTGCAACCAATCCAGAAACAATCATAACATTTTATCAATGATAGCAAAAACGAACAACAAATACCATGGTGTAACTTGGCATTAAACCCGTTAGTAGCAGACATTTCTACATAATTTCCTAAGTAATTTTAAGTTAAATCATAAGTTTTATTTTAATTACATTAATCTAAATATTCTATTTTTTTTTTAAATTTAATTAGTATTGTATTATAATTTAAATGGAAATTTCAATTGTTCAATTATTGTCGTAACAATTTGCAATAATTTCATTTTCCCGGGCAAAAAAAATATACTCGTATATACAATTCTATTTCTTATGGGTGAAAATAATAATATTGATGTACAAACTATCGATCAGAAAATTAAAAAGTTTCTACTTCTGAAGATTAAATTATAAGTGACAGTGAAAGTTCCAACCCTAAATAAAATTCAACAAACTTTAAAATAAGTGAAATTCCAAGATATTTGGTGGAAAAATAAATGTATTACACAGGTTTTGCTCGTACCTCGAAGTATTTTGTTCTCAAATTACCAAAGCCGGTGATAAAAATTTTTTTTAATGAAAATTTTCAAAACTAAACTATGTGATCAGTCTTATGAGGTAGTTCATTATAAAGATTTTACAACATGGGGAGATTTAAATGTTGCTTTGTCTCAAGGTGCAGTATCAGCCTAATTAGTATGTGTCGTTCAAGATAAAAAAGAAGCTTGGTGAAGTTTTGCTTCTAAAATAGAGTCATTGTTGTATGAATTGAACGATATTTGCATTTCCAAACAAGGATTTAAGATTGCTGAAATCATTAAAAGAATCAATGGATCCACTGCTTTAAATTCATTTGAAGACGGTTTAAAAGATAATCTGAAAACTATAATTAAATTACATCATTTTCAAAATTTAAAAGAAGTAAGTGCACAAGCAGTTGAAGAGAAAGTAAGTCAAAAACCTGCTACAAATTCTTATTCAAAATATCCAAATAGTCAAAATTCGAATAAAGTAATTTGCTCATATTGTAAAAAATCTGGGCGTAATAAAGAAATGTGTTATAAAAGTAACAATAGCAATTTCCGTTTTTCAAATGTTCATCAAAATGTTAATAATAATAGTACCGTGTTGCCTAATGATCAAAATCGAAACGTCGACATTCCACAAAAATTTTACCAACCTTTTCAATCAAAAATATACCAGAACAATTCAAACTTACAAGCAAATATTTTTTTCATGCTATACTATTGTAAAAAGGAAGATCATTCCATAAATGAACGCTATAGAGATAATATAACGAATATCTTAAGCAACAGTCACAGACCAATATTAAAATAATTAATCAGCCGGTAACCGAAAACCAAATAGGATCCGAGGAAATTACCACAGCCATCCGGATCCAGTAACTTCCATCAACTCGTGCCCAACTAATAATTGCTTATCAAAGTCTAATACAACCGCTTTTAAATTTTCCAGTTTAAATTCCAATACAAATTCTCAGTACGTCAAATTAAATTTAGATATTTGCTCTAATAATAATTCCTATTTATTAATTGATATGGGAACAGATATAAGCTTTGTCAAGAAAGGATTTTTAAAATTAATTCAAAAATTATTTGTTATCCTGATTAGGAGCTTCAATCCAAGAAATAAGTTCAAATATTGTCGAAAGTTAGCTATAGTTCGGGGTAATATTTCATTATTAAAATCTATTAAAGTTTTCTAAAAATTCCACATTGTTCCAGATACGTTTCCCATACCTTGCACTGGTATTTTAGGAAAAGTTTTTCTTGAGAATTATAATTGTAGAATTGAAAATTCCACATATCAGTAATCCGAATCGAAATTATATTATTCCGGCAAGATTCGAAACTTTTATGTCATTACCAATTGAATCTTTTGATAATGAAGATTATCTCTGTATGTCACAAGAATTAATGCCGGGAATTTTTCTTGCTAATTGCATCATACACCCAAATTGAAAGAAATAAATATAAATTAATGGTGGAAACACATGAGCAGAATTCTGTAAGCAGCAAAATTAGAATACACAAGTTTAAATGAATTGAAATTTATTATGCTTGTTATGTAGAATTCTGCTTCATGTCTCTATTTTTAATTTTGCTGCGAATCAGTAGGCAACAGTACGTAAAAGAAAACAAATCTAGTACAATTTGTATACTTTTTATTATTTTCAATCAATTTTTTTAATTTGTTGACAGAAAATAACTTTTGTGTGACAAGTGCCAAAATGGAGGATAACAATTAATTAATTTGTGACAAAATATATTCAAATAAATGCCACAAAAAAACATTCTGCTTATAAAAAACGACGCTCATGTAGTTCACCCGAATTTCTGCTGGCAGCGCTGCTAGCAGAAATTCTACTCATGTGTTTGCAGCATAGAGATAAAATGGCTAAATATGATGTTTTTTACGCAACGCAATGGTCGGATGCGTTCGAAAATCGCTTAAAATATTAGACGAGGAAATAGATACAAGTCATTTGAACAATGAAGAAAGAAATTCAGCGAGTTTAAGATCATTTTTATCTGGAGACTTTCTGAGATTAATGAAGTTTGCCACAAAATTCCACTTATACCAAACGCCCAGCCAATAAATAAAAAACAACACAGAATGCCACAAGTAATGAACTCGGGAATAAATTCACAAATTGAACAATTACCATCTAGTTCAATAATAGAATCAAGTGTCACCCATGGAATTCCCCATTATTACTGGTATCTAAATTACTGGAAAATCAAATTCGAATGAAAAGAAATGGCGTCTGGTTGTTGATTTTCGTAAACACAACGAAATCACAATTAATAATGTTTCTCCACTATCTAGCATAAATGAAATATTAGAACAACTAGGAAATTCCAATTATTATATTACTCTGGATTTAGTAAATGGGTATCACCAAGTCATAATAAATTTAAATGACACAAAACAAAAAAACAGCCTTTAGCACTGACATGGGTCGTTTTCAGTTTAATAGAATGCCGTTTGGTTATAGAAAGGGACACTCAGCACCTTTCAAAGACTAATAATGAACCATGTACTATCAGGTTTAAATATTTACAAATGTTTTGTATATTTAGACGATATCGATTTGGTAGAAATTTTTCAGTGATTTTGAACAATTAATTTGAAACTCCAACCCGATGCAATTTTATTCGTCGAGAAATTAAATATTTGGATGATTTAATCACAAATGAGGGTATTAAGCCTGATCTGAAACTGGTAGAAGCAATCTGTTAGTATCCAACTCCCAACAAATAAATCCAGTTTAGAATCTTTCGTCGATTTAACTGGATATTATAGAATTTTTATAAATATTACGCTAATATAGTTGAAGCTCTCATAGCTCTGAAAAGAGGAAATCCGAAAAAAATACCAATGGAATGCATTCGCATATGAAGCGTTCAGAATTTTAAAAACTTTCTGGACAAAATCACCTATATGTATTACAATATCCTGATTTTTCCAAACCATTGTTATGTTACGACTGATGCATCTAATGTAGCTAGCTATCGGAGCCGTTTTTCGAGTCCGTCCCAACTTTTATGGACGACAATTTTTCATTATAACCGACCATAAACCGTTGACATACTTATTTTCTACTCCCAATCCAAATTCATTATTAGTTAGATGGCGTATTGAGTTGAACGAATTTGATTTTAAGATTCAATATAAATCCGGAAAAGATATATTTGCCATGCTGATGCACTTTCGCGAATATTGTTACTCGTGCTCAACAAAAATTTATAGATTTACAAACTTAAGATAATTCTCAATCATCTCAAATCTCAAATAATAGTACCAGTTTAGATGCAACATCACTTCCTAACTTGACTAATAACCAACGTTCCAACCAATATTAACAATTTAAATTTAAATCAAACTATTTCAAATCTAATTCCAAATTCTAAATCTAAATCTATTCTCATCTATTCTTGAAAACAACAGTGGAACTATGCCAAAAACGCCAATTTTGAGTTATAACGACATTTAGATTACTTGAAAGAAAACGCTTCTAATGCAAAGATATATGTGTTCTAATAGTTTGGATACTTTTCGCAGGAGGTTCATCTTAGTTATTCGTTTAGTTATTGACCATATTGTTGCATCCAAACTTTAAACTATCATACTGAAAAATACATAATTTGAATAACGCCACTTTTGTTTTCAAGGTGTGATATGTCAAATTATAAAATATTTTCGCATAACTCCTGTAGGTAGTCATCAAGGCATCATCAGAACGTTTAATCGAATTAAAAGCTATTACGAGTTTCCAAAAATGTTAAGTGGCATAAAACATTTTATTAAATCTTCTAGTACTTGTCAACAAAATAAACATGGTAGAATAAAAAATATCTATGGATATCTTAGGTCCACTGATATTATGTTGTTTAGGAAATACATTTATTCTAACGCTTCAAGACGATCTGACAAAGTTTTATTATGCCATTCCAATTATAAACCAAGAAACAAAAACTGTTGCCAAAGCGTTTGCAAAAAATTGTATATGTACTTTCAGATGTCCTATTTCAAAACCAACACAAATGTTTTATACAAGCCATATTATTTCCGTGACGCACGCATATTATTAAATCCAAAACCTACTATTTTCTGTAAGTGTTAGTGACATTTTATACTGTTTTTGATACAAAATGCAATTTAAAATCAAAGTATGTAAAGATTATACTGTATTATGACGCTAATACTTACAGAAATAGTAGGTTTTAATTTGTGTTTGTATGGCAATAATATGGCTTGTTTAAGACATTTGTGTTGGTTTTACATATTTCTATATTGTTTGATCAGAGACAACATTTCATGAGCCACTGTTCAAACAATTATGTAAAACTTTAAATATTAAAAAAATAAATTTTACATCATATCATCCACAAAGCAATGGAGAAGAGATTTTTCATACACTAAATTATTAATAATTATAATTACATCACTCTCAAATACATAATCACTGAATATTACAGCTATTTTAATATTAAAGGCAACGCATTTGAGAAATCGATTGATTTTTGGTACCAATAGTATTGTAGCACAATATGTATTGTTCTAATTTTTATAATTATTATTAAAACCGTGAAATTATTACTCTACGAACAAAAATAAACATCAAATATAAGACCCAGGTCTTTAAATTAAACACCTGAATTTTAATTTTAAATTACTTTAAACGACTGACCCCATAGTGGCACAGTTGTTAGCATGCTTGCTTTAAGCTCCGGAGGTCCCGAGTTCGATTCCTGGCGGGTGATGAAAAAATCACGGCTGGTTAATGTAAGGATCAATGAATTAATCACTCATTATCCGTTAAAAAAAATGATTATGAAACTTCACAATGAAGCGGCCAAATCCCTCTATGGGATGTAGCGTGAGCGAAAAAAAAAAAAAAATTTTAAGCATTTAGAAAGTTTACTACTTGTTAGCCTGGTCCTCCTTACGCGATCTCGTTGAGATTCGATCGATTAACTGTGTCGATTAAGGTCTCTTAGAGTTATTAAACTAAAATTATAAATAAAATGCACAATCATGTCAACAATTTTGCAGGCTACCATAAGCAGTAGCATCATAATAAATTTTCGGTAAGGTCGAAAAGGACACTGTAATATTAGGCTGTTATATCTATCTACGTCCTGGAAAATTTTAATAAATACCGACTTGCTCTAGTCTACAGAAACTTGCTAATAAAAACTAAACTATACAAAAAGCAAAATTTATTTAAATTTAAATTATTGATACATATATATATATATATATATATATATATATATATATATATATATATATATATATATATATATCTAGACTCAAGAATTAAAAGGGCGTAAGTCGACTTATGCCCTAATCGACTTTTGAGCATTTTCTATCTCATTTTCTGTTAATACATTTTCATTCCAATTTTTAGGTAATATGCAAGAGAATAAGATATCTTACTTTCTTTGATATTACCTTGGAAATTGGAAAATTAAAACGTATTAATAGACAATTAAACAGAAAATGATCAAAAGTAGATTAGGGCATAAGTCGACTTACGCCCTTTTAATTCTTGAGTCTAGATATATATATATATATATATAATTACACTTACTTTATATATCGAACAGTGTTGTACAGAACACCGGTTTTTTTAAATATCTAAAACCGCAAACTTTTAATATTTCATTATTTCATTAAAAATAATTTGTTACACAGAATACAATTTGTGAAAATGAAATTTATTTTGATTATTATTACAAAAAATATTCATTGGAGTGTATTAATTTAAATATTCAAAATAGCACAAAAAATTTGGAATAAATCTTCATTTAATTTTAATAAAAATAAATCTTAACACAAAAATTTTTTTTTACCAGAGCTATTATGCAAAGTAAGACATAAAACATTAACGAAAATATAAATAAATAAAACTGTTTTGTTTGCTTTTATTATTCTTTATAATAAAGCACAGAAGACATACATTTTTATTTAAAGAAACCACAAGACATTTTCTAAATTTTTGTTCACATTATCTCTGTATATACAATAATAAATTTGCTCTTTGGAAAAATATCCTCAATTTAAAAATGTCTGTATCCGTATACTATGTACTCGTAAATTAACCACACTGATTTATAATCTTTGTGATAAGATGACAACAATCCAACATGTTATTTCAAATCTGTTAGATTTGTTAAAGAAAATTTCTAACTTTTTCAAGTGATAAACTCTAAAATTGTATATCGACTGGTTCAAAGTTTATAATATTGGAAATAGCGACCGCCATAGATGAATGAGTTTATATGCAAAATATGTATCATGTACAAGCAAAGCAAAATAAAAATAAAATCCTATCCACATCCTCAAAAGTAACCAAACTATAATAAAAAATGTACATATTGACATTAAAATGGGATATTTACCTTTTTCTTATTATTCATATACTGTAACTGAAATTTGTTTGTTCAAAATATTCCAATTCTGAAAAATTAACCTGGAAATATTGTAGAAACACGTCTTACAGTTTACTTAAAACTAAGGATAAACACCAATAATAATTAGCATGTACGATGACGATGGTGAGGAATAAAAAATGTTCAATTAATTTATTCGGTAAACGCAAACCATCCCAAACATTTTCCTTTCCTATTTAATAAACGATTTAAATTTTTGTTCGGGACAAACAATTTTATAGACACGCAATATATAGGCGTGAACACGCATTTAATTTAGTATCGTTTAGTTTTTTATTTGTGGTTCAATACAAGAAATAGACGGGAAAATGTCCAGTACTATTTTTGAAATTTTAAATATTGTCTCAAACTTTTTCATACTGCTGCCTCCGAAATCGGAAAAATAAAATCCAGGGCTCCCAAAAACTGTATTCAATAATATAGAATTTACAGCTAAGCATTTTGGGCATTCCTGTTCAAGGATCTCAGATATCCCGCGCAGTTTATCAATAGTAATCAATATCCGTGTTCCGCAATTTAAAACAATATTCTACCAACCCAAAATATTCCTTCAGCTTCATCCGATTTGATGGATTAAAAAATGTATAAACGTAAAAATTCTATAATTTCAGAAAATTATTAAACATTTTGAAAAACATAAAATGCTTCGGCATAAGGAACTATTAAAAATTGGATGTAACTGTAAAAACTCCGGAACTAAATATTTGAACTAGACATATGAGTGGAGCAGAACAGATAACTAAATGACTATCTAAGGTTAAAGCTAAACATTTGTGAGCTAACTATTTAGGATTTGTCAAGTTTTATTTGTTGCACGTTTCTCTAATTCGACCGCAACCCGATTCAAATCAGTCATATTTTCAATTTTAGCGTGAAATGATTTTTACCTAGGTATAATATATTCTTCTGAATTATCGAAATATATAAATTCTGGAAATACTTGAAACATTAAAAAAAAATTGAGTTTTTCTGTACAAAATTCAGAGTTATCCAAAGTTTTTTAAGATTCTCTGATGTAATCGACTAATTTGAAGTTTTAGCCCGCTTAGCAATTTCATATTGAAAATTTGCAATTTTATTTATAACGAGTTCTTCAAAAAAAAAAAACGGAACACACCATTGTATAGAAAATGATATCTCAGTAGATGATAGTACTTTAAAACTAACTAGTTTTTTTAATTTGAACAGTTTTTTGGTCCCATAGAACTAGAGAACCGGTAATTACTAAACTTTTAGGAATAAATAAATAAATTCACTAAATCAAAAAACACAAGGAAAACTTTTCATTTCTGTGTGTTTTATGCCAACACGAATAATAGAAAGAGAAGTTTAGTTGTCTGTATTAAATCAATAAGATTCTTTCGGCTTTTTATAGACACAATATATTAATAATAATGGCATTCACAACATTTTCGACTTGTCAATCAGAAAAATGAAGAGAAGATGATAGTGAATTTAGTGAATTTATTTATAATTCGCTAAGTCAACTACGTTCTTGCCTCATACTTAATGTATGGAGTTGGAATTGTATTTTTGTAGTTTGGTCGTAGCTACCTGATGAGTAGATCGAACTTTTTGATTTGAGATTATCAGTACGAAACCAAACTACCCACAGAAAACGCAAGGAAAGGTTTTCATTTTTAGAGTCAAAATACATTTTGTATTAACTCTCGGGTTAAAGTACGGGGGGGATTTTGATATTTCTACTTTTTTGGTAGATATATTATAAATGACTGGCCTCTTCATTTTTCTGATTGACAAGTCGAAAATGTTGTGAATGCCATTATTATTAATATATTGTGTCTATAAAAAGCCGAAAGAATCTTATTGATTTAATATAGACAACTAAACTTCTCTTTCTATAATATTGATATGTAGACCTTATAGAATTTAGAGAATTTATAGAATTTATTAGATTTTTAAAATTTAATAAATTTACAGAATTTCTAAGAACTAAAGAATTTATGATATTTGTAGAATTTAAAGCATTTACCGAATTTTTAAACTTTATTCATAGAAATTCTTAAATTTATAAAATTTATGAAAATTATTGAATTTTTAGAATTGTTAAAGTTTATAGGATTTATCGACTTTTTTGTATTTTTAAAACAAGTAAAATATGAGTTTGTAGAATTTATAAAATAGACACACAATTAATTAGAGACATATTAAAACTTATCAAATTTACAGTATCTATAGGATTTATAGAATTTACAGAATTTATAGAATTTAAGAAGCTGATTGGATTTTTAGAGTTCCCAGAATTTATTGAAATTTATAGGATTGTTATCATATAATTTCTAGTGTTTAAAAAAATTTCTAAATTTAAAAAAATTTTATAATTACTACAAATTTGATAACCTATATAAATTCTATAAATTTTTTAATTTTAAAAATTGTATATATCCTAATCGTACCTACGATTGAGTATCATTCATATTAATTATAAACTTATCTAATATTTTAAACGAAATAAAAGGAATTTGTTGTTTCTTGTAAAATTTTGATTTTTAATTTTTAATCAGAGATTATTTAAAAAAAATCAATTCCGGAATTCTGAATTCGAAAACATTCAATTTCGAAAATTCTGAAATAACTTTATGGTCAACATGTGGATTTTTTGAATTTAGTAAAATTCTAGTTAAATTAAATTAAATACAAGATAAATCCTAGCAAGAGAAGCTTTCTTGTTTGAATAAAATCTATAGGATTCTTTTGGCTTTTTATAGACAAAATATATTAACTATAATGGCATTCACAACATTTTTCGACTTGGTAATCATAAAAAATGAAGAGACCAGTCATTTATAATATATCTACCAAATAAGTAGAAATATCAAAATCCCTCCCCCCCCCCCCCCCCCCCCCCCGGCAAGAAACACACAGAAATGAAACTTTCCTTGATTTTTTTTTGATTTAGTGAGTTTATAATCCGCTAAGTCACTTCGTTCTTGCCTCATACTTAATGTATTAAGTTGGAATTGTATTTTTGTAGTTTGGTCGTACCTACCTGATGAGTACACCAAACTTTTTGTTTTGTGCGAGTTTATCTGTACGAAACCAAACTACCACAAAGAAAACTCAAGGAAAGTTTTCATTTTTCTAGAGTCGATACATTTTGTATTGACACTCGGGTTAAAGTACGGAGGGGGGGGGGGGGGGGGGGGGATTTTGATATTTCTACTTTTTTGGTAGATATATTATAAATGACTGGCCTCTTCATTTTTTATGATTAACACGTCGAAAATAATTGTGTCTATAATATGCCGAAAGAATCTTTAAGATAAGTTCTGTTTGCATGGATAAGGAATTTCTAGTAAATTAAACAGGCTCTAGTATAGTCTAGTCAATTTTAACTTATATTAGAATATTATTACAATTCTAGTAAATTTAGCCGTCTCCTGGCATTTTAATTTCATTTTCGTTGCCTGATAGTCAGTAAAATGTTAAATTTCGTGCTGTGGCCATGGTGGAAGGATTTCGAGGATTTCGTGAATGTGTAAGTTTTGATAAATATATACATTAATTATTTTCAGATTAATTTTCAATTATGAACATTTCAGATTTATTTTAAATTTGGCCTTTTGGAGACGCACGGGAATGACATAGAGAACAATTCTATTGGCTTCAAAATCGTCACAGGAGAAGGCTTGGAAGTTTGAAATTTTTAAGGAGCCATTTAAAAAAGTTGATGAAACTTTAAAGTTGAATATCTTGTGCAAGACGTTATGAAGAAAACAAATCAAATTTTCGAATAAAATATGTTGAAATAAAAAATAATTAACATTTGTTTTATTATTTGAAGTTTATTTAGATGGCCTCTAGTATAATCAAGGGATATTCTAGTAAAAAATGATGACGTAGGATTAACTGAAATTCTGCTAAAGCAAATAGTTTTTTCCGGCCATTAAATGTATAGGAAATCTAATAGTTTTGCATGAAAATCTAGTATTCGATTTTACTTGAAATCTTATTAAAAAATAGTATATCTCGTAATTTTACCAGAATTCCAGTCAAAAAATCAAGCAGTATTGTTAACTTGATTTTCAAGAGTACATATTTCTATTTCAAGTAAAGTTACCAGATTTTGTTACAACCAGAAATCTATTATTTTTAATTTTACTTGATTCAACTAGATTGTCTAGTATGCTCACATCTAGTGAATTTTTATTTACCGTGTACGTTACACATCTGGTTTCCTCGTCTATATTCTATATTGTATAGTTATAGAGAGACAAAATAACAGCCCATCTTTGTATTCTAGCGGATGCAACGGGTGGAGTTGACTTTTTTGATTGAAAATTTATTTCTGTGCCTAATGGTCAGTATAAATTGTAAAATGATGGCCATATAAATATTTTTGAAATTTTCTAAGGCCAAAAGTTATCGTTAACGCTTCGCCGTGAAGCTCCGAATAATTTTTTCGGCTGGCTCGAAGCAAATAATACTGGCTTATCTATTCCATTGACAATATGTGTGAGAATTGCTCCTACGTCATAAGGGCTAGCATCATTAGCTAAAATAAGAAGTTTCTTTTAGGCTTCTCGAACGATGCTTGACATTGCAGCGACTAATTAAATTCTCCATCTATTTTCAGTAACTTGTACAATTCTTTTAAATCTGTTGGCAAATTGTAAATAAACCGACTATAATAATTTAATAACCCTAAATAAGACTTAAGTTGAGGCAAATCTTTAGGAACGGGTGCTTCAACAATTGCTTTAATTTTTTCAGCATTGGATTTTCGACCCCTTACCGAAATTGTATGGTCCAAATAATTTACTTTTGATTTTAGAATATGACATTTATTTAAATTAATTGTCACCTTAAATGTATTTAACCTGTCTAATACCATAAATACATTTTTCTTGCAATCCTCATAATTTACACCTCCTATGAGAATATCATCTAAGTAACAAAAAACATTATCTAAATTAATTAAAATTTGGTCCATGACAATCTGAAAAATGGACGGAGCACTTTTTAGTCCAAAATGTAACCTATAGTATATCGAAACAGACACTAATGGGTATTAATGGTCAAATATTCACGTGACTTCTCCGAAACTAACACTTGTTAATAAGCGCCTATTAAATCGAGCACCCAAAACACACAATTTGCTAATACTGCCAAAATATCGTCGATTCTAGGTAAGGAATAATGCTCAGTGTCCCTAATTTTACACAGAACGGTATACGCGCCTTGAAAAATAGAGGGGTTAAATTATCTTTAATAAGTACCTCCGCTAGTTAACCCTCCATTGCTTAGAATGAACGGATATATTATTTACCAGTAAATCTGTTGATAGAGCTATTTTCCAACCAGGTATAATTACATCCAAATGCAAATTATTCCCAACAATGGCTGAAAATTTGCAAGATAACAATTAGTTTTAACATCAACATTTGATCTGCTACTCGCACCCGAACGTCAATTTTCCCCAGAACTGGAATGTTTTGGCCGATTACTGTGGAAAAGGCAGGATTTGCATTAACAATTTATAAATGACTAAATTTTTCTTTAAACTTATATATACTGATGACTGCGCCCCTATCTACTTCCATCGAAATTGGTTGACCTTCAATTTCCATTGTGATCTGATTGGAGTACTTACTGATGTGACTGAGTTGATGGTATTGCAGTCATATTTGTTTCGACATACCATTTATATATGGCCATATTGTGAGCACGTAAAGTATTGCTAATATTTAGCAGGACATTTGTTTTCGTTATAACTATTAATTCAGCATCTTCCACACAATTTCTGTGAATGTTAAATTCAAATGGGACTATTGTACAATCTATTTGTAGGACTTCGGTTACGACTTTGCTTCTTGGTACGTATTGGGCTACGATTTTTTGATGAACCCTAGTACTTCATTTTGACAATTAAACTGATATTTTGACTCACTGCGGCCTCTAGCTTTGACTTGAATTTTTTCTGCGAAAATTTAGTGAATGGATTCGTGTTCCTTGTTTTTCTTAATAACATTTCCATATTCAGAGCAGTATTGCAGAAAATTTTGAATTTTTCTTCATCCTTTTGTAAGAGTTGTTGTTGAATTCAGTCATCTCTCAACCGAATAATAAATCTATCTGACAAGGGCATCTTCCAGAAAATTGCTGAAATCACATATTTGAGCTGTTATTTTTAAGCAAACTACAAAATCAGAAGCGAACTACAAAATCAGAACTCTTTTAGCATGATACAGTTTTGCAAATTTGAATTGTTCCTCTCTTTTATTTACCGTTCGCTTGAAATGTTTCTTTAATATATCAACCAATTCGTTATATTTAAATTGGCTTGGTAACTTAGGCATTGTTAACAACTTTAGTGATTACTGTAATGAAGATTGGCACTTTCTTGGCATCTTCAATATAACTACTAACAAAATATTGTTGTACACGGTCTTCATACGATTCGAAATCATCGCCCGTAAGAATGTTTCAATTGAACCTAACAGGGCACTTTTATTGTCTTCTCCCATTAACAAGTTACACAACAATGACTTTTTATTTATTTATTAATTTTTTGTTTTCACAATTTGTATTGTATCCGTTCTGCACTAAGTATGTTTTTAATAGTACCTGTATAGTTAGATATACTGCTAAAAGTTAACTTACAGTTTTCCTCGTCGCCAATTTGTTATACATATACCATATTTATCCATATAATGTATGGATATATATTTATGGCATAATTAATAATTATTCGATCGCTTTAAGTACCAATAACTTTTTTTCTTTATTTTACAATAATCTTGGAGTACAATATTGGTTGTCATCCGACGATCATCAAGTGCTTGGCCATCTCAGGCTATTGCTTTTTTATTTATTCTCATGCTTTAAAAATCGGTTCCTTTCACATGTGAATCAAATGCAATTTCGATTATACGCCATTTCAAAGTTGCAGTCTTGATTTAATAACTTTTTGCTTTAATACTATAAATCTTTGATGGCGTTTTGAAATACAGCTTTAATCTTTTTGTATGAAATTAAAATTATTCAAATTGAAATATTTACAAGTTAAACTCAACCTTGAAAGCCAAAATAAAAATTTTTGTTTTAAATATTAAAATTTTCTTTAAAATATGCAGCTGGAGTGCCTTTATCTACAAGATTTCATAGTTCGCTCGAGGAAGTCGTAGAACCACCTCAACCCAAAAAAATATTGGCGCCACCAATATTTGTTAGAGGTGTAAAAATAATCAATCCTTTAACTGGCTTGTTAAAGGAACTGGCTGAAGGCAACTTCGATTTAGAAATAATTGGGATTAGCCAGGTTAAAATCCAGTTAAAAGATGCCGAGCTGTACCCGTTGGTGATCAGAGCTCTAAAGGAGCGAAACACCGAATTCCATTCGTTCCAACAGATAGTAGGCAAAACCTACCAGGTGGTCATACGAAACTTGCATCCATCAATTAACATCTAAGATTTGAAAAGTGAGTTAGTTAATCTGGGCCACGATGTTGTTAATATCTGCGACATGAGGCAAAGTGGTTCGAAAAAGCCACTCCCACTCTTTAAAGTTCAGCTTCGAATGAGAGAATCAAATAAAGATATACATTCGATAAGTAGACTGATTCAGTTGTTCAAGTTGAAAAGCCACATGTCAAATGTGAAGTAGTTCAATGCATACCAAATCTAATTGCAGTCACCAACCCATATGTGTGAAATGTGCAGGTGAACATCTCACAAATCAATGTGAAAAGAAAACGTGGTGTACAGAGGTGAAATGCGTACTCTGTAATGGTAGCCATCCAGCCAACCATAGAGGTTGGTGTGTATAAAGAAGTTAAAACTCGCAGATTTCCACTTCTCAGAGAAAAAATAGTGGAAAAGTTACAGTCCGCTACAAAACCGAATCCATCTTATCAGTTAGTTACTGGGACAACATATACGCAGAACTTAAAGATTTAATTAAAGGTCATACTTCAGAAGGAAATCGTACCGAAGGAAACCAATCAACGTATAACTCAAAAAATCATCAACAACTGGCCGAACAATCTTCTCTACAACGGTTGGAAATTATGATGGAAAAATTACTGACCCAAATGGACACTATACTTAATCTTCTAACGACCATTGTTTCCAAGTCATTTAATGTCCAGAACTCTTTAATTAGGAATCTTGAATGCCAACAGCTTGTCACAATATGGACAAGAAGTTAAAAGTTTCTTGATAGAACAAGAAATAGATGCCATGCTAATATCCGAAACGTATTACACCAGCAAAAGTTTCCTAAAAATACCCAAAAATACCATTTACAACACAAATCATCCTGATGGAACAGCTGATGGTGGCACTGCAGTTATAATCAAAGACATAATTAAACAACATAAAGCAGAACAGTATAAGAAAGAACCTTTACAAGCAACCTATACTGTAGAGGTCCTATAGCCATTTCGGCCATATACTGCCCACCAAAACATTCAATAAAAATGTAACAATTTGATCATTTTTATAATGCTTTGGGTCATCGCTTCATAGCAGGGGCTGATTAAAATGCAAAACATCAACAATGGGGATCAAGATTGGTGACAACGAGAGGACCAGAATTATTCAAATCAATTCAAAACCATATAATCTTCATCATGTATCAACCAGTGAACCTACCTATTGGCCCAAGTGATAGGAGAAATATTATTTCTGCGTCACCAAAGGAATAGCATGTATTTAATTATATTAAAGCGATACCATGCTTGGACCTGTCATCGGACCACTCGCCTATCTTAATCACTTTGGGAACAAAGATAGAGAATACACAGAAACAACCAATGTTAAGCAACAATAAAACCGACTGGAGCAGCTTCAGATAAAGTAACAGAGAATTTAAACACAAACATCAAGTTAAAGGCGGTAAGTGTTTTAGACGAAGCAGTGGAACATCTCAATAAATGTATTCAATTGGCAGCTTGAAAGTCCACACCACTACAAAATGAGAAAGGAAAAATCGAAGAATGTTCGAATGTTGTCAAGAAAATGTTTAAGGAGAAAAGAAAGTTCAGCAATGGCAACGATATCGACTAGCGGGAGATAAACGTAAACTTTCGTAAGCCTTCAAAAAGTGGAAAGAACTGCTTCTCAATAAAAAAAAAAACAGTAAATTCCAGAATATTTATCAAGAGTCTCACCAACAGAAAACACAGATTATTGACTGCTGAAGGCGACTAAGAAGCTGAAACAACCACAACAGCATATTCTGCTGATACGTAAAAGTGACGGTCACTGGGCGAGGAATAATGAAGCAAAGGCTGAAATATTTGCAGACCATTTTGAAAGGGTATTTCAACCACATCCGTCAGAAAGTACGGACGAACAAAACAATAACATTCAAAACTCTTGGAAGAATCATATTATCATGAAGCTTTCTATATTAGAAGTAAGAACTGTGATACAGAGAGAGTTAAATCCTAAAAAGGCACCAGGATATGATATTTTCACAGGAAATATTTTGCAACAGTTGCCAGATAATGGTATTCGCTTTATAACCTACTATTCAATGCTATACTTAGGACAGGATATTTCCCAATACAAGGAAAGGTTTCACAAGTAATATTAATACAAATAACCAGGCAAGCCTCCAGAAAAAGTTACGTCGTACAGACCTATAAGCTTGCTATGAATTATGTCTAAATTATTTGAAAAATTACTACTTAAGCCGCTAAAGCCTATATTGTTGGAGAAAAAGCTGATTCCGGATCGTCAGTTTGGGTTTAGGCCAGAACACTCAACAATAGAACAACTGCACAGAAATTGTTCAAGTAATTGAAGAAGCCCTGGAGAAAAAAAGATATTGTTCTGCTTTATTCATGGACGTAGCACAAGCTTTTGACAAGGTATGGCATATGGGATTACAATACAAAAGTAAGCAATGGTTGCCATATGATTTCTACAGAATATTAACATCATATCTACTGGAACGATATTTTATAATAAAACATCAAGATGCATATACAAATGTCCACCTAATTAAATCTGGTGTACCACAGGTCAGCGTGCTTGGGCCGATATTATATCTGCTATTTACCGCAGATAGACCAACAAGAAATCAAGTAACTTTCGCAATGTTTGCAGACGACTCGGCAGAACTCTCATTCATGTATGTAATTATGTAACCTTTACTATGCGAAGAGGTGCATGTCCACCAATACAAATGAATAACCAGAATATACCTCAAACTGATTAAGTAAAATGTTTAGGCATTCACCTCGACAATCGACTAACATGGCGTAAATATATATGGACAAAAAGAAAGCAATTCGTAATTGTCGTATTTTTCAATCTATGAATTTCCAAAAATGTTGGTTTTTATCCTGACTTATTATTACGTGGTGCCAATTTTATTTTTTATTTTTTGCCTCGCGAGAACACACTGAAGCACTGTAGGTAGACTTTCAAATAAGTAAGCCCACAAAAAAAAGTCAGAATTTGGACTCATTCGAAACAAGAAATCATAGCAATTTGTCTCTGACGAATTAAACTGATACTAGTTCATTTCATGTCAGTTTATTTTATGTAATACTGTATTTAAATACAAATTAAATGGTTACCACGACCACTGCATTTGTGATTCAGTAAAATTCTGCATTTGTCTTGAAATGACATCATCAGGTTTATTATTTGAAGTCCTGTGAACGACCATCATCGTGAGATTATTTTTTTTATCTAAATTGCGGTTAATTGAGTTCATAATAATTTTATTATTCATTCTTTCTGTCTCATGTATAGTTTAGCATAACAGATACATTATGTATATAATACATGAATTTACGATCTAATTTACATTTGACCAATAAATTTTATTTGTCTGCCAAAGCGTATTTGAATATTTCCACGAGTATTTAGACTAGAGAGTGCGATATAATAAACTATAAAAATAATTAAATTGGGTTCTCTCTACAATCTAATCGAGAAATAGCTGCGGCAATAAAACATATAAAATAAAAGCAATGAAGCAATTTGGGCGATGGTTCGTCGTATCTATATAGTTATCAATAATAATACAATTTTTATTAGTTTTTTGGACGGAAGTTGTAAATTTATTGTCAACAGAAGAAAAAATATTTCTTTTTAGTATACTGAAGATTAGTCTTGGACGTATGTTGTTATTGTCATTTATATTTTTTTTTGTTTTCTTTATTACACGATGTCATAAAATTTAATAGGTATTTGATCGAGTTATCAAAACCATCGAAATGAATGTTTGACCGGGATTAAGAGATTTATACTCTATTAAATTATTAGATTTGTTTGTCTGTATACTGTTGATTTAATTTTTATGACTACATTGAGATTTTTGACAAGGATCGAAAGAAATTCATTATTCGTTGATGGTTTATTATGTGATGACAATATAAAAAAAAAAAATCTGTAATGGCTTTAGTGACCATTAAACAAAGGACCGATTTCTTATATTGACAATAAAATTGTTGAGTTACGAGAAAACATTGACAAGATTGCTTTTCCAATTTTATTTGTGAGGTGAGTGAAAATATATGCACAAAAAATTTTCCCACCAGCTATAATGCATATATGTAGTTTCAAAAACAATAAAAATGTAGCCACATCATTGTGAAGTAATGAAATTGTAAATACAAATAAATTTAATAAGGCCTAAGGTCCTCATATAACTTTTATTGGTATATCTGGATGAATGAATGGGTAATAAAGTTCAATGATGTATTTTATGTGTTTCCTTGATTATGTATAGCAAACCAACAAACAAAATCGTTAAAAACAAAGAATTTCTTCCTAAACATTTTCACTTGGCAGTTTCATTGATTGCTTAATAAACATTATTCCTCTCTTTATATGCAAACATACATAATGTCTATAAATAAATAAACACGTTCGGAATCAAAAAAAATTATTTTGATCGATGTACACAAATAGTATGGCAGACAGACATGCTGACTTTTATTTTATCGGATACGAT
The DNA here is from genome assembly GCA_963556165.1 of Tipula helvola. Classification (NCBI taxonomy): domain Eukaryota; kingdom Metazoa; phylum Arthropoda; class Insecta; order Diptera; family Tipulidae; genus Tipula; species Tipula helvola. Next base: position 343,481,438 of record OY744481.1, on the reverse strand, counting down.
ATCGTCTTTATTTTATATCCGGTGTAATTTATTTACCAACAACATAGATACTCTGTAATTAATAATTCATTGTGCGAATCGAATGAATCACCTTGTTTGTTCCGCATAGACATTTGTTTAGTTGAATTTTATATGAAGGTTAAGATTTATAAAGACGCCAATAGTGCTATAGTATACATATGTTTGAAATATTGTATTTGTGCACGTTAATATTAATGGGACAATTTATTGCATAGAAGAGTATCGGTGATTCTTTTCGGGATGGTTTTCAACTCTAAACAGTTCTATTCAAATCATTAAACTCATGTCAAACATGTTCCTCTTTGAAAAACTAAATGTGATGCGGATGAAGTTGTGCATTCAATCTTGAAACAACAACAACAAATTAGTTTTATAATAGGATTGGTGAAAAGTTAATATTCTGGCACAATATAGGACAATTGATAATAAAATAATTTTCTTAGATCTGATCCTTAGCTGAACTAACTATCTTCGCAAACTATGTTCTATGAAGCAATCTCAAAGAAAAAATTAAAATCAAAAATCGAAGTAGCATCTAAGTATTTGTCATCGTTGCGAATGGTACCATTTATTTAAGAGCTCTAATTGCATTCTAAGCATTTGTCATCGTCATGGCCTGTACAATTTTTCCAAGTAGATATTGTCGACTGACAGTGTTTTCCATCAAGAAATGCTACAGACAAAATTCAAATGATACATCATAAGAAATTATTATCGTTATGTGTGGCTCGATCAAACTGTATGATCTACACACTTTTTCTAAATCATTTTCCAAAGGAATGTCGTGGGTCTCAAAAATCTTCTAAGAGGAGATTTCAAAAATAAAATTGAACTAAGGCCATCGACTACAAAAATACTATTACTTCATACATTAAGTATGAGGCAAGAATGTACTGACCTAGCGAATTATATTCACTAAATTAAAAACTCAAGAAAAAACCCTCATTTTTGAGTAAGTATGGGGGATTTGAATATTTCTACTTTTTGGTAGATATATTATAAATGAAGGTGATGGCGACTACGTACAAGTTTGGCGCAAATTTTTAGATACGAAATTGTCTGATAGAAAGTTAGAAGATCCAAAATTAGTCGAATTAAATAACGGTAAAATTGCGAAAAAGTATCAACTTTTAGCCAAAGATGACTCGTTAGCGGATCGGTTTATAGTGAAGGAATTCGAAATCAATCCATACATAGCAAGCACTCTTAAACGAAAATGAGTCGACTTTGAGCAGTATTGAGCAAAGGCGTTAAATATAGAAACGAGCGGACTGGAAACAAAGGCGATTCAACCAAGTGATGTGGAGCTAAATAAGGCACTGGTTATTTTGCAGAAAGTGTAGTAACCAGTACTCGACTTTTCAAATATCTTTTGCCATTTCATCAAGAAGGATTACTGAGCATCTGAAGATTTATAAACTAGAACTGAGTCATCCGCATACATAAAAAGTTTACCAAATAAATCAATATTGTGCATGTCATTAATGCAGAAGTTAAAGAATATTGGGCCAAGAATAGATCCTTGCGGTACACCAGATATCATAGTCAACGGTTTGCTTTTAATGCCATTTACAACGATGTATTGGAATCGGCAAGTGAAATAAAACGCAGGAAGGGAGAAGGTGACTAATTAAAGGTTTAACTTCGCAGTTTTCGACAGTAAGATTTTATGTGGCACTGTATCAAAAACATTTTTAAGGTCTGTAGAGAGCGTCGATACATAATTCTTTCCCTCTACTCCCTATAACATTTCATTGGGAATAGAAGCAGGTGCTTACTGTGTACTAGATGCCTCGACAAATCCAAATTGGTTGGGATGAATAATTTTATTGCACATAAAATATTCATGTAACTTAACTACAATTATTTTCTCAAATATTTTTGAGAAAATATTCAGAATAGAGATTGGGCCATAGATCGTAGCATTTTATGCCCGCTTTAAAGGCATGATGAACCATTGAAGTCTTGAAGCAGCCCGGAAAGTAGCCATTATTTACGTATGGATTTATTAAACAATTTAACGATAATGGGGGTAAGATGAAGCTTATATACATTTTCCAACAAATTTCACTGAGATTATATCATACTCTGAAGCAGCAGTTAAAGCAGCAGATACAGATTTTAAGCAGCTGGTACAGGCTTTACTTAAAAAATTATATGTTCGGCCAAGTAAATGAAGGACCGGTATATTTGTCATCGCTCTACAGTAAATGCATATAAGTATTGCTATTGGCTTTGTCCGGGCCCCATATTTCTCCCTTCTCAATAACACGGTTTTTTAAAATCTATATTCCGAGTAATGAAAATTTTTATTTAACAAATCTCTTTGTAAATTTAGCAGTCATCCTTTGAAAATTCAATACTTTTATCATAGTTCACCATCTCCGCACAAAAAATATGTGTTCTAATACATGTTACCTTGTTACTATTACTTACTATATTACTAATGAATGTCTGCTATTTTTCAGTTATTGTATTTTTCGTATTTTAGGTGTTGAACAACATGATGTGTACCCAATTTATAACTAGATATGTACATATACATACACATACTACTTGTACATGAGGAAAGAAGTCGTGCAGGTAAAAATGAACATAGCTTATATTATATTTAGACATTATATACTCGTGTGTACACAGAGATTTACTGTGTGGCTTATCTCATCATAAAAGGCTAACAAATTGTGTTTATATGTACCATATACCACATACCATATTGTGTATATGCATATATGTATGATGATGAAAACGTTACAAGACAACCAAAGTAGTTTTAGCTCAAGGTAATAATTTAACCAGGTACATTGTTTTTTATGTATTTTGTGATGAATTTTTCATCGGGATTATTTTTAAAAACTTTACACCGTAACTTTTTTTTTCTTTTTGTATAAAACTTTCAAAGTCTCACTCCCTGCTGCTGTGTGTGCTTTCTAAACATGGAAAGATAAAAATGATAAAATGCTTTCTGTAACCTTTGGGTGTCAATACAGCCAAACGAAATTAACTAAAAACCTTATTTTAAATAAAAATAAAAATAAATAAATTGTTTGATCTTAAAATTATATTTCTGTTCTGATTTATTTATTTATATATAAAGGAAGTTATTTATGTTTATTATACAAAAGAAAATTGATTGAAAATTAGGATTTTTTGAAGCACCTTCTCCAACGTTCTACCAATTATGAATCTACATCAATCGATATGATTTTATAAAATGTATTTCTGTATAATTGAAAATATATAAATTAAATTTTCATTTTTGTATAAATAACTTGCTATGTACATTGTATATAATGTATTTTGAAATATGTATAGTATAAAATAACCCTTTTAAATAGAAAAACATATTTAATTCTAAATGGCAAAAAAATTATTTGAAATTTCGATCGATTTCACAATTTTTAATTTTATTTTTTCACTAATTAGTAGCACTAGCTGCTTTATAAAGCAAATAAATTGTTATTAATTACTCTGTACAAATAAATGAAATCGATATGGCGTATTACAAACACAAAGTCTGAAAATTAAGTTCCAGCTAATTTTGCCTAATAATTCGGCAAAGACACGTCAATTTTACCGAAACAGTGGCCTGTAATTCTGAACAATATAAAATAAATGTAACGATTTGAACACCAGGTCTACAGAAAATTTATTGTTTGGCCAGTATTTGGTTGTTTCTAGAGCTTCTTTCATTTTTTGCTGCTTTCGTTAATCACGAATTATATAAACCTATCGGAAATGATCAAATACGGGAAAGGCTACTTAACTTTGAAAGTGTCGATTGCAGGCGCAAGTAAATTTATTACTAACGCGGTTAAGATATAGGTTGATATAACATCTATAGAGTTCCCAGAATAATTTAGCCGCCGTTTATACTATGCAAATACAAATATATTTTGCCTCATGAGAAAATTTTATCGATGTATGTGTATGTATTCGGTTTTGAAATTATTACAAAATGTCATACTTTTGATTTCTATAAATACAGGAAAGCAGCGGCTGATGATCCGTGAGGAGCTCGGACTTACGTCCGTAGACAAAACGATGTAATTTCTTTAGCGTCCACACTAGAGGTAAGGCTTCTCATTTGATCTGTGCGTAGTATTTTCCCCCTTTCGTAATAGATCCAGCCACGTGTACGACGGGTTCCAGGTCGGGGATGGGTTGGGTCAGCTCATTCGCGTTCCATATTTTTCTAAGTGTTTGTAAATTTAGTTATTATTTTCTAGTCGCCTTAGGTAAACAAGATGCCAGGTTTTTCAAATGATCAAAAATAAGTTTATTTATCTCAGACTTCTGATCAAGTTTTTTATTTAGAGCCTCTATGCTTTTCGAGACATTTTATTTTTTGTTTTGACTCCTGACCTTAAATTACTTGCACTTAAGACTCTTTTCCTCGCAGGATATAAGATCCCTGATTTATCTGTCAATTGATCACAACAGGGTCTCTACCGCTTAGATCAAATTTTCTTGCATACGATTCCTTATATTTTGCAGTTCTTTAGCCACTTCCCATCCACGGTAATATACTGGGAATTACCTCTTGCAATTAATGAATTTTGCTGCCGAATTCCTATCCGTGCCATACACTCACATTATCTTTGAGTATGATTGAAACCCTGACATTTTTTTGCACTGAACTATCAGCAGTGACTTTTCCTCACTGATTCAATTCTGACTTGCATAGCATGAAAAGCGGTAGCTCCCATTTTCTGAGGACGCTGTTGCCTGCATCATTTACAGTTCACTCTTTCTTGATGATGTTTACACCATCCTTAATGTCTAAACCCTACAATCTGCGACTCTGCAATTATGCCGTTACTCTCGCATGTTGGATCTTTCAACTGAACTTTCTCAGCATTAAGCTTCATAGTTAGATTTGTATCTGTATCTGAGTCTGGGACATTTATTTTCCAGACATCGTATATTTAGCGCTATCAGCTTGAAGTCTTTGTCCGTGATTGATGTAATCAGAACTTTGATAGTCGGATAGTCTTTGTGATATTAACTATGTTATATATGTGGGGGATGTTATTGGCCTACATAATATTCTTGCGATTTTTATTTTGATTCTGTTTTCCTCTTCTTTCTAGGATTACTTTTCTTCATGATCGAATAAAATTCCTTGCCTTTCCTTTGAATCAGTAGCTCCACTGATGATCAGATCATGTTGTTCTTTCGAGTTCTTTGTCTGTATGATATTCACTATAGACTTTATTATTTTAATATGAAATTATATCTCCCATAGAACTAGTTTTTGTGATTATAGGCGATCTTATGATTCGATTACCATTTTAAAAAAGATTCTGATTTTCCCTGTTATGTTTACTGCTAATTCAGCCAAGTTTAATACAGCAGTAGCAGTACTTGTAGGGTTATCTACAATTGCACCACTGCGTAGACATTGCGGTCGTTGGATTTAGACGAATGACCCTCTTGCTCACTCCCGAAGATCGCCGATACTAGGTGTCTGAATTCATGCACCAGTTCAGGTATCCTTCCCTTACCATTTTATACCAACTGCCAGTAAGAAATCAGCCGCCTCTTACATGAGGACCAGACGCTATCAGAAGCCACACCTCCTGGTGAACAGAACCTTGTGGCAAATTTTGGTCCTCGGGTGGATTTTATTTCCCACTTCTCCCCCCCCCCCCCCCCCCCCCCCCCCCACCCCCCCCCCCCCCTCCATTGAACCGTTGGAGACTTGCATTGGTATGAACATGCCTACTGTCAACGAGGCTCATGTATTTGTCACTTCTAATCAAGGTAGTTCAGTAAAATAATGTTAATAGAAAAAAGCGAATTGCCACATATGATACGGTGAATGTTGGAAAAAGAAGCAAAGGCGACTTAAAATAAATCGTAGAGCTATCTGAATTGTAAAAGCAGGTCAAACAAATATTCAACATTCATTTATCCTTCGGATTCAAATAGCATTGATGGAAAATTCCAAGATACAAACGAGCTTTATCAAATAATGCCAAAGTGCCTAAAATAATTAGAAATCCTCCGTATATTTTGAAAGGCTTTGAGTCTGATACATTTGGTTAGATACGCATACGAGCAATAGCAAAAAAAACCTGCTGGATCATTGATAAAAATCCCATGCAACGAACTAAAAAAGGGAGTAAGGCGGTTCGTTACGTAGTTGCCTAATAACCAAACCGCAAAGGTAATGGTAGTAAAAGGAATACAACATGAACCATCAATTGACATAATCAAAAAAGGCCTTACTGCTAACGGAGTTAAAGTTCTGAACGTTTATCCCACTAATAA